>VZSR01001281.1:110598-258929 GCA_013398615.1 Brachypodius melanocephalos | reverse complement strand
TTCCCGCCGTACACGCAGCAGCACCGAGACCCCGGGGGCTCTCCAGGGGTAATCCCAAAACGCCAGCGATGAGGGCAGCAGATTTGAGAGTTCTTTTTGATCCAGAACAGCCACGGAAGAGTGCACCGGACCCTTCTCCAGCCACCCGAAGGGGGCTTGTGCTCCACAGCCCTCGGCCGAGCCGAGACCGGCACAACTCGTGTCACAGAGGCCTCGCCGCAGGCGCCTGGGTGCAAACGCGTGAAAGGGGGAGGGGGCCCGGCTGCCCCAGGTGCATCCTGATGGTGGAGGCGGGGGGGTCCCTGCGGTGCTGTGTCCCCGTCACAAGCGCAGGTTGGCCCCTCTCCTTCCCGGCACAATTTGGGGGGTCTCCCCACTCCCCCAGCCAATCCGCTGACAGGCAGCCCCCAAGCCCCGCCCCCCTTTTCCCACGCTTCATTTCTCAATGGAACCCCTAGCCCACCGGCCACCCGGGGAGTCCCCAGGGGAGAAATGCTGACCCCCCAATTCAGATGGTGTGTGACACCAGGCACCAAGCATCCCCTGGGACCCCCATCCCGCTGGACCCCCCCGGCTCACGGGCAGCTCTCGCTTGGATGGCTCCGGAGAAACGCAGGTGAAAAATTCCCGCTGCTCCGGCTCTCGGCCTCTGCCGGTTGTCTTTCCTTCGCTGGCGGCTCCTTCGGCAGCTCCGGCCGCGGCGCAGGGATGCTCGACCCGTGGGTGTCAGGCCCTCGCCGCCAGCCAGGCCCCGGTGAGCCCGAGCCCACGGAGCCCACGCCGGGCACGGGGCAGGCAGCAAACTCCCATTTCCTGCCTCCGATCTGCCCGCGATGAATCACCGCAATTTTCCTCCTCGGTTCTCTCTGTTTCTTGGAAGCGACGGCGAGCGGGAACGCTCGCTCGGGATTTTGGAAAACGCGGCGGCAACTGATTTTCTCTGCGTCTTTTCCCGTCTCCTCCGGCGTGCCCAGCGGAGCACCGATTTCTAACCCTGACACGTACACACGTGGTTGCTCGCCCGCCACCCCCTGCCATGATGCTCAGACCCTTTTCACCCCAACTTCTACATTCCCTGTGGAGTTTTGCCCACTGCTGCCTGCTTTTGCCGGGAAAAAAAAAATAAAGAGGGGTGGCTCAGCCTCCCTCATCCTCTCGGCCAGCTGAAGGAAGCTGCCCCCAATCTCAGGGGTGAACGAATTTAGCTCCTGGAATGGGAAAGCAGCAGTTTGGGGAGGAGATGGGGTCTAACTCTCGGCGTTGCATCCAAAAATCCCTGTGTCGTGCCCCAGCAATTGCGAGGGTGTGAAGAAAAGGGTCTGACCAGGAGCATTCAACCTTTGGGTCACCGCCAGCACCAACTACTTCCACACACCGCGAGCTGTGATGGCAGAGCCACCCGATCATTGATAGTGGAGAAACCGTGGAAAAAAAGGAAAAAAAATAAGACAGATGGGGCTGAAGGAACAACATAATGGAGCCCAGTCTGGCCAGGAAGTGGAGACTGGGGAAGAGCGAGAGCCGGCACAAACCCCCCAGAAGGTGTTTGCTCTGCTGGCAGTGAAGACTTTGCCACTCAATCCCAGTCACTGCTCCTGGGAAGAGAGGATCAGTCCTTTGGATTAAATAAAATCGACCCTGTGACTTTTTTTTAGCTCGGTGTGCAGAAATCACTTCAAACCACAGCCAGAGTCTGGTGATGACCAAGGTTTTGGCACAACTCTTAATTCAAGGTGCTCCTGCTCGGATGTGAGAAATCTGTGTCATCCAGAGCAGTGTTTTAACAAACACCCATGAGATTGTTGGTGTGGGGATGCCATTGGGAAGATGGAGATTGAAAAACATGAGAAGTTTCTCCGATTTATCTCACCACAATGCCAACAAACCCCACAGCTTCAGTACAAGCAGCCCCAGAAATAAGCCATTAACTAATGTTTCTAATTGCTTTATACATCCCTGTGGATCACTCTTTGATCAGAGCTTTCACTCTGTTTCCCATCAGCTGTGATTTTTAACCTGCTGTTTGTACCCTTCTTACAGGGTTGGGAACAATTTAGGCCATTTCTATAGGAATTTTTAAACTCCCAGTTAGAGGTAGCAGCTGAGACAGCAGCTGAAAAGAATAAATTCAGTAAAGCTGTTTTCTCCCTTTCAGTGTAATTCCCCTCCTCACAGCTCTTTGCAGCAGCACATTGGAGATTGTCAGGTCTCATTGGCATCACTGCCCTGGGCATGGCAGAGTGGGGATGTGGCGAGATGTGCTCTGAAGGCAGGTACTGCTCTGCTGAGCAGGGTTTGGGGAGAAGGTTTCAGCTGGATTTTTTTGTCCTCACTGATCACTGACAAGGGGAGAAGAGGACCAGAAGTGGTTCCAACAGAGCTTTTCTTCTCACTCACCTTTGTCTCCAGAGAAACCAGGGAAGAAAAAGGTCAGGAGTTGGTCCAACTACAGAGCTTGGCAGTGGCTCAGGCTAAATCCTGCTGACTTTGAACAAAGATCTGCCTCTGCAGCAATCTGTGGTGACTGTATTCGCTCCTCTCTACCTTTCCAGGAGAAGCTGGGGCGAGGAGAGAATGGACACAGAAGGCAGGCCTGGAATCTAGTTTCATTTTATTTTAGCAAACCGCATGTTCTTCACTTATCAACATCTCTACATAGCAATTGTATAGCTCTCCAACTTCTCTTTAAAAAAGGGTAAACAAGAGGTGACAGACTCAGGCTTTTCATCTCTTAAAAACATTTGAAAGTTGGATTCAAGAAGACTTTGATATATTTTGGTTTTAAGATAACAGATGTGGTGTGGAAACACTAACTCAAATCACCCACCTAACCGAGAGCTGCCCCTTTTGGAGCCCCTCTCACACCAGACCCTCAGGAGATGCTGAGGATCCAACTCAGCAGCCACCCCTGGGCCTGCGGCTGAGGAAAGCAGCACCTCGGGGCTCAGTGCAAGTGCCGTATGTACATGGCTCCCTCATGGAAGTGCCAAGGACCTCAGCATGCAGGGAGGGCTCCTCTGCCATGGCACCTTCTCCTTAAAGAATCACATTCCCCCGATAATCCTGTTTCTGCTGTCTAAAGATACAAAGATCTTTTTTGAAGAATTGTCTTAAAAGCCAACCCTCCCCCCTCAAAACCCACATGGAACATCACAAATGTACAGATTAGAGACATCCTAGAAAAGTCCTAAAATTATTGCAGAAAGTAAAGATGACTTGTTCTGGGGAGGGGCAGGCAAAAGGCATAGCATCAAGATCTAACAGATGCTTGGGTTGGTTTGATTTAGTTTTCAGCTTTTCCCCACCATTCAAGAAAAAAAAATTAAAAAAATTAAAGAAGTGTTTAAGCATCAGAACTAAAATACAAATGCACGTTGACTTATAAAACAAGATTGTGGATTTGACCATGGGATTCCCTGACACTGGAAACATTTTACTTTTTTGCGCGGAGAGATTTCCTCATGGTGGATTTGCCCCTGGCAGAGGGTTTCACTTCCTTTCTCCCACTGGCTGCTGGTTTCTTGGAAGAGCTGCCACCAGAGGCTTTCTTGATGGCTGGGGCTGCTGGTTTGGCTTTCTTAGCAGGGGTTTTGACCTTGGGAGGGGGCTTTGCTTTGCCCCGGTGGGCGGTGGGGGTTTTTCTTGGCTTGGGTTTGGACTCTCTTCGCTTCATCGGAGGGGCCCTGCTCCGGGATTTGGGGGGTGGTCTCTTCTGCATCCTGTTAGGAAGAGACAGCACAGGAGCTCAGTGGAGACACAAACAGTACCCAGAGCAGAGCTGCTGTCAGCAATTTGCATAAATGAAGCACATTTTGGCATCCCTGTCCTTTGCCAGCACATTCCATGAGCTAAATCTCAAAGACCAAGAACTCCTCTGGTATCTCTACACTGAGCACTTCCCATCCCCACAGAGCTGCCAGTGAGGCTTCCAACCCCTCTGTTAGGCAAATAAACATATAAATAATGACAGTGAATCAGTCAGCTTTCAGAACAATTAAGAGCCCTAAGCACTACCTCTCCTCTCTAAATGGGATTTTATTACTTAACAAACAACACTCGTATTAAGTCCAAATTCTGAGTGAGGCAGGTCTCATATCTGGCTACAGAACTGCAAATAATTACTCTAGGGAAGAATTTTTTAAAGGAAACAATAAATACCAAAAGCTCCATGTGAAACATCACACTTTCTAAAGCAAGAGACCTAAGGCAACACAAAGAATAAACACAGGCTCTCTCTCATCTGGAGGAGAAAAGAGGAAGGCTTTAAATTATGGAATAGGGGAGGTCAATATCTCTGGAATAAGGACTAATTAGAAATACCTCTGAGCAACAGCCCAGTGGATAGGTGACCACACCTAGAGATACACCTGAGCACTCTACAGCTGTAACAGACACTTATTTCATCCAAAGGAGCCCACTCATCTTTCATGCTGCCATACCTCTTCTTTGGTGGTGGCTCTTCCTCCTCAGACTCTTCCTCTTCAGATTCTTCTTCCTCCTCAGATTCCTCCTCTTCTTCCTCCTCAGATTCCTCAGAATCCTCATCCTGCTGCTTCTCTGGATAGAGCACATCTGGGCTACAAGAGGGGTCTGGTCAGAGCGCAATTTGCTTCTAAGGATACCACTCCAGGATAGGCAAGCCCTGGGTAACCCTGGCTCTCCTCTGGCACTGCAGCTTCCCCCTAAGGTTACAGCTTTCGCCTAATCCAGAAATATCCCCATGAATTCTGTGATTGCTGCTGTCCCAAACCAAGGTCATTTAGTCTCTGCAACATCAGAAGCATGACAGTCTGGGAATACACCAGCCCTAAGCTGTCCCATCTCCATTTCTATCCCTTGTTGCTCCTTCCCTGCAAACCCAGGGAGTGAAACAACAAAGGGGCAGGATCAGACTCCAGCAGCTAAGCATGGCTGAAGCTGTGGGGACTCATGTGTGCAATAAAAGGAGCTGGGGAGCAGGCACCTCAATGACTGTACTGCCATTTGGCTCTTCCTGGGACACCAAGGCCTCATCCCTGGGCTCCACATGGCCCAGCTCAATATCAGCTCACAGCAGGAGAAGAAAGGCTGGTTTAGACTCAGAGCGGCTAATTAAGGTCATCCTCCCTCTTCCCACCTCCCCACCCTTAAGGAAAGAACAGCTGAGTCCTGCTGCTGGCACCCTGGCATGGAGAACCCATCCCGCTCCCTGCTCAGGTCAATCGGTTTTATCACAGAACACTTAAATAGCCCAGCCTGAAACAAAAGCAGCACAACAGACTACCTGAGAATAGGAGCCCAGTATTTCTACTGCCCTTAAAAGCTTCCCTTGCTAATGAAGTCAGCTTTCTGTTCACCCAAGTAATGCCATTATCCAGAGCATGGGTGACAATGTGACAGTTCACTAGTGATTAAACCCACCACAACCTCCCTGGTAAATAGGAGGTTGGCTCATGAACTTCAGCTCTGATACCTGAGCTGTGCAAAACTCCTGAACATCATTTTACAGACAAGCTCTTTACCTGGGATAATAAGGGAAGCAAAGCTGAAAGGTTCCACTGAAGCCCTTCCCAGAAATTTGCTCCATCCAGCCATTCTTCTCACATTTCTGCAGGGTTCTCTTCAGTAGATGCACTGTAAAAAAGAAATCAGAGAAAGGTTGTGTTACTATCTTTATCCTCTTGTCTGATCTTACAGCTCTCTGCTGTGTCCTCTGAAATCAGAGCTAGAGTCAGGATGGGAAATCCTCTCAGTCAATTTTCACACAAGATACAAGATACTGTTCCTAAGCACCTGGCAAGAGTGGCTTTAAGCTCTCCAAAGGAAGGAGTTGAGAACAGTGCACTTTTCTGATATCATGATCATGGGATGCTCCTTCATATATCATTTCACAGCACCATGTAACTACCTCTGCCCAAATTTAACCCAGGTCTCAGACTGTCCTCTAAAGTGTGTTTTAAAACAAGCTGTTTACCCTGGTTTTGATCTCCTCATGTTCTGAATATTCTGTGTGCTGCATCTTTCCCCATACTGCGGTTTGCTTTCTGTTTTGTTTTTAAAGGGTAAAATACTTGGTCCAGAAATACAACAACTGAACTTTCTACTCCAGTCTTTTATTCCAGACTTTTATTCCAGCCATTCCATTGTGTACTGTGTAAGAACTGAAACTCAAACTGTGCAAGTACAGGGGATCTTTGTCTCTGGCAAAGAGCTTGGGTTGTTTAGTCAGTTCAGAACCATTTTCAGCTTGAATTAGAGGGGCCATTTACATACTGAGCTTCCAGGGAAAAACATGGTTCACTCTCAAGTATGTTCCAAAGTTTTTATAAGCACAAGGCTGGTTTTACTCTGGGTGTCAAAGGTCAATAACAGCACATAAAGGATTTGGCTCCAGTCAAGTCCTGTTCTGTGATGAGGCATAAACTGGGGAGGAGAGCAGAGCTCTGGCTCTGCAGTGTGTACCCGCCTGCTTTTCACATCTCACCACATCTTCCTCCGGTTGCTCTCAGAACAAAGCAGACATCATCAAAATTCCTTTTATGTAACGGAAGGAGAAAGAAAACAACAGATTGCAAGCTGAGATTTCCTTATCAGCCTTGCAGGAGTGACAAGCACTGGAGGCTGGCTCAACACAGGCCCTAAGGATAAGGGACATTTCCAGTATTCCTGAAAATAAACTATATGAGGGCTTAGGAATCCTGGAATCTCTTTTCCCTGCCCTGAGGTTAAGAAGGGCACTCAACATCAATTTCTAATTGGCAGAAGGCCTGGAAGCAGGCCCTCTTCAGTCCTGGAACCTGTGCTGTGTGTCAGTAACTCTGCACCAAATAGCGGTGCTGATGCTCTGCTCCAGCTCCAGGTGAAGACTGTGGGATCAGAAATCTCCTCTCTGCTCCTGAGGAATGGCACCAGCTCAGTGACACCACAGGAACAAACTGACCTATGTTCAGGTTTGAGCTGTGAGCTCAGCCTGTCTCAAGTGACCTCCAACACCAACCAACTACATCAGGGCTCCGCCCAAATAACCCAAATGAGCCATCAGAAATCTGCTTGAAGGTGTCTGCTCAGGCAAAAGTCAAACCAGATGTTAGTGTCACTCCTGGGAACAAAGACATGCCAAATCTCCCTTCCAAATAAAATATAATTGGCTTTTCTCCTTATTTGTTTGACCTTTTAAAAATCAGAAGCAAAGCAGGGCCTCAAAGAAATCAGTAAGAGGGGTGCTCATGAATATTTAAAAAAAGTTAAACTATAGAAGTCCTCTAAACAAAAAGCAATAGAAACTGCATTGATGCCAAGCTGTCACTTTCAAAGCAGAGAGAAATGAAATCAACTTGGTGATTTAAGAACAATAAAGTATTTAAATACTATTCCCCCTTTCTGGCTATAGACAAGAGAATCATGCATTCTGTCTCAGGAACTGGCCTTTGTCAGGCTTGAAAGGGACTGATGGGATGTAAAACCACAGCGCATCTTTGCAGCACAAAGAGCTGAGCAGCTGCAGCTCCCTGCAAGCTCAACAGAGCAGTTTAAAGGTGCTGCACAGGAACATCTGCAGCTGCAGGACTCTCTCAGCATGCAGAATAGAAGTGGTACATGGATCAGTACTTTACCCTGGAAGTTAGAGTTGGTCCCTGGGTAATTTTCCAGGATATACTTCTTCAGAGCTGTGGTGGAGCAGGTCTTCGGTTCGTTCATGGCCGCAATAGCAGACAGGATGGCATCTTCCATCAGAGTCCCACCCAGCAGGGGCTTCTCCCCTGATTTCTTCAGCTATTTTCCAAGGAGGAAGAGAAAAGCATCAAGACAAAATTCTCCCAAACCAGGTCAGGACAAGCTCCTCTGCACCAGGTAGGTCGGCGCTCCTGCATTAGCACAGATACGTTTAATATTAAAACACTGCACACGGAACGCTGCTCCCCCAGCTGTAGGTGGGAGGGCAGGCCTAGTCAGTCAGCTAGCCTGGGGGGCTTTATCAGCAAGACCTCACCCCAGCCCCCAAATACACTGCAAGGATGTGGCAGTCTAAGGGCCTATTGCTCAGGGGAGGAAAGAAGGCAAAATAAATCACATCTTCCTCCATCCCACGGACCAAATGTACCCAAGAGACTTCCGTGGTACACACATGAGTAAAAGATGTCACAGGCATCTGGGGTACCTGCTGCACTTCCAGTGAGGGATGGAAAGGAAAGCTTACTCCACCAGCTCCCTACTGTGCTGGTGAGTCAGAGCTGAGCAGTGCATGCAGCACACTCAGCAAGGGAACAGGGGTCTACTCCTGAAAAGGAGACCAAGAGGAGAACAAGAGTCCTAACGCTTCATAGCTGGACAAATGCTGAGCATGCCAGGCTGCTACAGAAAGGGCTACCTAGTGAAACCAGGTTACAGGGCACAGTAACTGACATCCAAGACTTGTGGTCAACAAAGATGAACCCAGTCTGACCTGGAATGTCCCAGATGCTCCCTTCCCTGTGATCTGCTCTAACTGGCCCTTCTCTACAGCTCTCTGCAGGGCGTTCTTCAGCAGCTGGGGTCTGAAACACAGGAGGAGAAAGCTTTACTGACACACACTGACAGCTCCAAAAACAAACAGAGAAACAGCGCTTTGCAGCGTGTGAGCAGAGCAGCACTTAGAGTGTCTGCCTACATGCAGACACTGTAAATGAAGACCTGTCAGCAAGGCTTATTGCCTGGGCAGAACATGGCACCATGCTGGGAGCTGAGAGATGGCGCAGGCTCGGTGTCACAGCACCACTGGCAGTTCTGGGCACGCGGCCCTGGCAAGGATCCACTCACCTTGGGCAGCACATTTGGACGTGGTGGGCACTCAGTCAGCTCACAGGCAAACAAGTGGCTGACAAAACCCTGACAGAGGTGACATGCCGGGTTTTCCTAGTTTTGCTTCCCAAAACTGACCTCTGTACAGGTCAGTTTAAAGATTACTGTACGCATGTGCTGGCTAAGGCATCCAGATCCAAGGGGGATAGGACCCCGAGGAGAGGCCTTCACATCCAGGCAGTAAAGGGGTGTGGGTGTGGTTAAGGTGTGCAGAGCAGCCCTGCTGGTGGTGTCAGGAACAAAGATGGGATGTTGAGGGACGCAGAAAAGGCACAGCTTTTCCTCAAACTTTTCCACAGGCCCTGCAACTCAGAGCAGCACTTGGCTTAAATGCACATTGAATCATCGTGAAGCGAGACAGAACCAGAGGAAGGCCGAGTTTCCCCAATCCTCTGCTTGCTAAAGCCACTCCAGCACTTACCTTACATCTACTTTGAGTTTGGGGTAATACTGAGACACGTATTTCTTGATCAGGCTATAAGAAGCTTCCTTGGGCTCACACAGGCGGGTGAAGGCCAGCGGCAGGACGTCCTCCAGCTTCACCTGCTGCTCTGTGCTTGGAGCTGAAGTGCTTTTCTGAAACACATAGGCTTTTATGCATCAGCAGGGCCTAAAACTCCGGGTTTCTGAACCAGCAATGCACATGTGGGGATAAGTGCTCCTGACACTGGCTGCTGAGCTGGAAACTCAGGTGCTGTAAGGCAGCTCTTTGACAACTTAAAACGTTTTGCAGCTTAAGAGATATACAGCACATCTGGCTGAATATTCATAGGAGTTTTAGGAAAACTTTACAAATACAAATCACTGAATATCTAACATATGTATTTTTAATTATTTCCTTCCTCTTGCTATAGATGTTTTCCTCTGCCACCCTTCAACGAGACAGAAGAGAAATCATAGAGTCACAGAATTACTCAGTCTGGAAAAGTCTTCCAAGATTGAGTCCAAATATTAATCCAGCACTGACACATTCACTACCAGACCATGTCCCCAGGTGCCATATCTGCAAGTTTTTTGAAGATGTCCAGGGATGGTGACTCCCTGGATCCCTTGTGCCAATGCTTTACAACCCTTTCTGTGAAGATGATGATACATGCTGACATGAAACTTAAAACTCAAAGACAGAACCTGTTTACACAAATCAAGTCTTCCCCAAAATGAACAGCTATATATCTTTTTTTTTTTTTTAATAATATAATAAAATCTTGATTGAAGCCAACGTTCCATTCTGAGTTTTCCTCCACCCCTTTTGTTACTATGACAGGGACAATCAAGGAAAAATGGTCTGTTCTTTATACAGAAAATGTGCTGAAGTTCAGTGATTTGATGCTGAACAGCAGCTCTGCAAACAGTGCAATGGGTGAGGGAGCTGCTCCCCTGCCAGCCGAATTAGTCCAAAACATTTGTTTTGCTGCAACACAGAGAAAGTAACTGGGAACAAAGACACTCATATACTGCAGAGAGAGGTGATGTGTCAGCAGGTATCAGCTGGTTTGCTCACACTTCTCGTGGAGCCAGTGAGCTCTGTTTAAAAAGTTCCACTGCAATTAGTTTCCTCCAGGGCCCTACACCAAGTGTGTGAACATTTCCTTCATTTTTATGGCTTTTGGTATCCCCAGGAGGCAAGAGAGGACCACCGAGGTGTTACCTGTCTAACTTCACCTGTCTAATCCCAAGGGATTGGCAATTCCAGCTAAACATTTTGTAATTGCAGCATTAGGAATTGTTTCACACACTCAGCACAGCATGGAGTGGAGATCAGCAGTGCTGGAACCACGACTAACTGTGAAGCTCAAAAAACCATGCCCTTCACATTGGTCCCCCACAACACCTAGCATAAGAAGCTTTCTTCCAGAAGCCCTAGGATGTTTTCTTCTTTCTCCCTCTGTCCTCACAGCTGATGGGAAAACATTCCCCTCAGTCCTAAAGACTGTAGCCTCCCTTTATCCACACAACAGATAAAACACACGCAGCAGTAGCATAAAACTCTTTTCCAATACCTGAGAGGCAACTCTCTCTGCTTGGTAGAGACAGTGTTTCATGGTTATTCAGTTTCTGCCTCTGAACCAAAGCCTAGGGAGTTAACGTAAACTTCTTAAACCTGAGTTTTTGATCATTTGACTTGGGGTTAATTCCTCATAGTAGCTTTCTGATTCTGACACCAGTGGGGTGGGTGTTTTAATTGCTGTACTTTGGGAGAAAAAGCACTGCAAGGAGAACACTGTGTTGAGAACATTGGGTAAGGTGCTTCAGTGCAATACATTTCAGAGTGCTGTTTAAAATGATCCATCTTACCTTTCTGTCTCTGGCTTTTGGAACAGTTTTTCCTGCATTAGATACCACCACAAAGCTCCCAGAAGCTCCCTTTCCTTTCACCTGGTTCAAGAGAAAGTCAGTTTCAGTCCTTAACAAAGCAACTCCGAATACTAACAACCTGAGAGGAACTCGCTGACATCATGATGCAGATTTTGAATGCACTGTCACCCTGCAGTGGGTTTTTATGGCAGAGGCCTGATTTGAGCCCACTGAAACTTCAGTAAGATCAGAAACTGCAGCCAGACATCGGGATATACTCTGCTGTCCTGACCAGGAGATCCTGACAGATAACACAGGCATAAATTACAGAGTTTAAACCCACACTGCTCCAGTGTGACACTGCTGGATTCACATGCTGCTGCAATGCTGTGTGACATAACACCCAGAAATGGCCAGGAATTGCACAGAAACCAAAGGTGCCAAGTATGCGACTGACAACAGTGCTGAAATCCTGCTGGCGCCCAACAAAGCAGAGACAGAGGGTGGTGAACCTCCGTGAGAGAGAATATGCTCATTCCACAGACCTTCTAATGGAGTTAAGAAATTCCTATGCAGTTCCCAGAATCATGGAATGGTTTTGGGTGCAAGGGATCTTAAAGATCACCCAGCTCTACCCCTGCCATGGACAAGGATAACTTCCACTATCCTAGGGTGCTCCAAGCCCCATCCAGCATGGCCTGGAACACTGCCAGGGATCCAGGGGCAGCCACGGCTTCTATGGGCACCCTGTGCCAGGGCCTCACCACCCCCACCAGGGAAGCATCATTTTCCAATAACCCATCTAACCCTGTTCTCTGGCACTCCGAAGCCATTCCACCTTGTCCTGCCACTACAGGCCCTTGGAAATAGTCCTTCTTCAGCAATGCCATCTCCAATGCTGCTCCAAAAAGCAGCTCTTACCTGCCTAATGATTCCCCTCTCCAGCTCCCTTTTCAGTGCTTGCTTCAGGAGGTATCCCCTCCTCTCCAGCTCCAGGGAAGGGTATTTGTGGATGATGTATTTCCGTATTGCAACGACTGAGGCACCGCTCTTCTGAAAGCAGGCCTGAAACAGAAACAAAACATTAGAAACCACCTACACTGGAATTATCCTGAGTGGGGTGAAAGAACAGAGATTGGACTGATGCACACAGGCCACCACAAGATGCCAGGGCTGGCCTTTTCCCCACTGTGAATCAAGTATAAAATATGACTAACAAAATACTTAACTTCCCCTTCTGAGTAGATGAACACAACACAAACAACACAAAAGCAGCCCAGCAAGCACATATCTACTACTCCCCTGCTCTGAGGCACTCACATGAACAGCTCAAAATACAAAACAGTCACCTTTAGGCAACGCTGCATAACAGATTTACTAACATTTTATTAATGTCAGACAGAGTAATCATTAAGTCAGAACAACCCGCCAATTGTATTTTTAAGAAGACGGAGGATTGACATCAGTAAATTAGTGAAACCTAAGGTGAAGTTCATCTTTTGAAGATACATGGAAAAGCCATCTTGCAGTTAAGGCTGGTGGAGCTCCTCTTACAATCAGGAGGGATAAAGTAAACAAAGACCACTTTGGAACGCAGGTTTACAGTATCTCTGTCTGTCCTGAGTTAGAGTAAGTTAATGCTAAAAGAAAGCACGCGTATCAAATAGATGGATGAATCCAGGTAAATGAAGTTAAACGTGGCTAGGAGGTACAGCAAAAAAAATTATGACAGCAATCAACCAGGTTATGCCATCTTAGCTGTTTCTCATAATGTAATTATGGAGGGAAACAAATTCTAAACAGAGAAATCAGCTACTGGGCCCCTCATCATCCTCATGGACTCACATGTTTGTTCCATGGGCTTCCAGGCACAAGCACACCCATCTTACTGACTCAGCTTCCTGCTAACACACAGCACTGTCACCTGCACCTCAGCAAGCTGAAATTGTGTGTTTTAGGACATACATTGAATAAAAACCACGTTTGTGTCTTTCTTACCTTGATGGCCTCAGTTAAAATTGCATCCATTTTGGGCCGGGAGGTGGCTGCCATCTGAGTCTGCTTCTGTGCCCGAGCCAGCTGGCTGGCAGAGAGCGTGGCCCACGCAGGGATGGTCTTCTTCACCTTCTTCTCCTTCTCCTTAGACTGATCCTTCTCGCTTAGGGAAAATACAGAGCAATAGTAAGACAAGAGGCACTGAAACAAGCCAACAAGCAGGACAAGAACACAAAAAAAAGCCCAGAAAATCTGACATTATTTAAAGCAATGTAACTTAAGGACTATTTTGATGTTTCTATTAGCAAAAAAGAGACCTCATATCACTATTCAGCCTCACATGTACAAGAACAGCAGCTCCACGTGATCAGTAGCTTCTTCCTTAGCATCTTAAGGAGAGGCAGCTTAAGGCACTCATTCTCCTTTTCTTTCCCACTATCTTTTCTCTCTGTAGAGCCTGACTTCCTTCAGAATCCTACCCAAATCCCTGAATTCAGCGCCAAGCAAGCCTTACTCCTTTTTGGTTTCTTCTGAGGACTTTGTTTCCTCCTTCCCATCATTCTCAGGTTCCTTTGGCTGTTCTGCTTCACTGGATGCAGCAGGCAGGGTTTCAGTCTCTTGTTCCTCTCCAACAGAGGCAGATTCCTCAGAGGTGACTTCTGCATCTAGAAAATGTGAAAAAGCATCAAGTCACTGTCCAAAACCAGCTTTTATTCTTTAGGAAGGTAGACAGAAAAAAAGCTAAACTTAAGAACACACCTCACCAATTTTTTCCCACCAATTTATTTTCACTAACTTAAATGTGTTATTTAAAAGCAATTTAAAAAGTGAAGAAAAGTACTGAAAAGAGTTTCAATAAAATTGCAAACAGCCCCAAATGCCAGAGTAACTGCAAACGACATCATGCAACATTTTCACAATTAACCAGTTCCAACAGTGTTCTCCTCTTAATTTCACAAGTTGCTGCTGCAGAGAGACCTGGGATTCTAAGAAGTAGCTTTACTTACGACCCAGTTGTTTTCAAACACAAAAGCACCTGAAGGATAATTATAATTCCATCACATTTTCCCAGACTCAGCAAAGCTTTAGGTGGCACGTGTATCGGCAGGAGCACACATATATCAGAAGGATCAAATCCAGTCAGAAATCAACTTACCAAGGAAATGAAAAATACATAAAAGTATATTTAGCTGAGAATAGGCCTTAGATACTGGGCTGCCTACTAGATAAAATGCATATAAACTGAAATTCCACACTCTCTGGATAAATAACTGCCCCCCAGCACTGCCCGGTCCAGCTTAAGCATTTCTGATACATTCCTGTGAAGTTTTCCCATGGAGGTATTTAAAATACACAGTGAATTAAGAGTCAGTTTTGTAGGTAGTTTTTTTATTTGTGACACCAAAGAGTACAAAGAGTGAAGCCAACTGACTGTAGTAGTGAAATGAGCCATTCTGGGACACTGAGGCCAAGCTGCTAAGACCAGCCACGTTAATATCAGGCTAGATTGCATGACACATTGTGGTAAAACATTTTTGCTCAGAAAAATAGAGGAAAAAATTGAATACTCTGTTTTCCCATTCATGAACTCCACCTTTTGATCTCAAACCATCTTTCTAATGCTGCTGAAATTTCATAATTTCTTTACCCTAAAGGATGTGCAAACTTAAAAGGGACAATATTTAGCCATATTTTCACATCTGGAGCGACCTGGTATAAAAGACAAAACAAGTGGGTTCAGACTGAAAACAGCATCTGCAAAACAGGAATCCTGGGACAGGGAGCCAAATATTAATAATATTTTCATCCTGGCTGTAGGGTTTTCCAGGAGTTTCAGAGCCAGCATATGTTTAGATATACATTAACCCCCTCTAGAACTGTGACTGTACCTGCTTTGACCTCTTCCCCTTCGGCAGGTTTGCTTTTGGGAGGAGTTTCCCGGGAAGAAGCATTCACCGAGCGACGGATTGGCATTGTGGTGTCTTCCACTTTCTACAAAAAGCACGTGAAAATCAGCACAGATGCTGGAAAGAATCTGAAAGTTTTGAAATGGGATTAAAGTAAATTAAAGCAGCATAGGTAGAAATATTGAGGTTTGGATTTTTTAGGATGTTAAAACACAGTAGCCCTCAAACCAGCTTCTTCAAAGCATACTAAGAGAGGACATTTCCACATTTTACGGTTATAAAAGAAATAATTTCAATTCCAAATTAAATGAGATGAGCATTTGAGGATTTGACAGACACCTCATCTCAGGGAAAGCAGGAGAGGGGATGCAGAGTTTGTTAGACTCCCAGCCAAGTTTCCTAGAAGCAGGGGAGAAAGAGTACTGAGTAACCTTGAGCAGGACTGGAAGTCAAGGACTGATCCAAGGGCAAGCTTGGAGAAAGGGCCAACCCCTACCTCACTCAACTTGTCCGTGTGGATCAGCTGAGCTCCCGTTAAGAGTGGAAGCGCCTTATGATGCACGGGTTCAGCTTCAGACAGATCAGTCGACATTTAAAATTAATTTCTAGCCCCAAGTGCAGGTAACTGTGGAGCCCCAGGTTTTAACCCCAAGGACCTTTTCCTAATGGTTTTCACAGTGCAGTGAGGAGTCAACCTAAAGTACAGAAAAGATGTGGTGTGAAAATTAACAAAACAAAAACATCTATGTCCATGTATCTATCAAATTAAAGATTAAAAAGAAAAGGTTAAATGACTTAATGACTAACATAACTGACAAGCAACACTTGCATTCAACAAAGGTGCTAAAACATGTATGCAAACTGGTGAGCTATGGGTGGAGCAGAAATGGGAAAGGTGCAAGCCAGACCTGCTCCATTAGAAGATAGCTGAAAGATAAAAAGGCTCTTTAAGTTAAGGGCAAGCTTTGATGAGAAGCAGCCACTGCACTGTGCCCTGAGTGAGGGAACTGGTCACTCAGTGACTTTGGGTAAAAGTAGGAGCTGGCACATGGAGCTAAGGAATGACACCATTACATCTGTCAGGCAGAAGATACAAGCACTGGGAACCCAAGCCATGCCTCCTCAGACTAAACCCCATGCAATTTAAAGAAATGAAGGAATCTTTTGACAAAAAATGACAACCAGAAGAGCAGTCTCCACGCTTTCTACCAGAAAACATAAGCTTGTCAAAGCTCTGCTCCAAACATGCACTGTCATGGATAACAAATGAGTTAAGCTTAGTTTAACCTTCATCAAGTCTCACCCCCTAGTACTATTATGCTTTTACAGCCTTTCTTACCTGTTGCCCATCTGCAAGCACTGGCCTCTCCTAAGGACAGGGTCTCCACTAATTCCATCACAAAACTGGGATTCACTGGCTCGTTCACTTCCTCTCAGCATCCCCTTTAAAAACCTCAGAAGCAAAGCCTCACCTCCAGCAGACTACAGCTGGACCTGTCCCAATTGCTTCCAAAGATAACTTCCAGCCTGTCCTCCTCCCTTCCTGACAGAGAAACAGCCAAATGCCCCGTTTTCACCTACTCTGGATGTCTCCTTTTGCTCCAAAGGCAGGCACTTACCGTAAACTTTCTCTTTCAATAGGTATTTCTCCAGCCTGGGTGTCTTCCTCTCGAACAGACCCAACATCAGTCCCAGCCCTTGTTTTCAAGCTGGCTTTCACCACAGTTTCAGGACTGCTCTCCCCATTGCATGGGCACATGCTCTGTACCACACCAACACCTCTTCTGTATGCCCAAAAATACAGTCCTGTCATTACTCAGCAGCCGGGATCCCTAATCAGTCAGAGACACTTCTGACAGGAACTGAACTGCCACTCTAAAAGTCCACTGGGAACTAGTCCTGCCTCAGCACCAGGGAAAGCAAAGCCCAACGGCACTGCATGTTTTCTTCTGAGGCAAAACAGAAAGATCAAAACACACCACATGCCAACAAAACAAAAAAATGAGATGAATGAAGCTTTTTTGTGAAATGACAGGATGTGAAAATATACTAATTGTCAACTAGAACACACAGAATAGAGCACAGCACTTAAAAAAAATTGGCCTGTTTTAAGGGACCTTCCTTCCTCAAGTGTGGAAAGTGAAAGGAAAAAAAATGAAAATTTTCACCAGGCTTCAGCTCAATATCCAGTGTTTTTTCTAGCAAGAAGAGTCTAAAGACCTTTAAGAAAATGCCAAAATTTTGAATTGAGTCCTAAAATAACCATCTACAGATTCCCCCTCAGGGAAATCAGTTGGTGGCTACAAAAGACACGTTCCCTGGGATTAAACACACACACAAGCCACATTGTGGCTGATATGATCCTGAGGTTTAATTATTTTTAAACTGTGTGACCTACATGACACATGAAGGAAAACAGTACTCCCAATTTTGACTTAAAATTCCCCAAGTTCTGAAAACCATTTTGTTTATATCAGTGTATAAAGCACTGGAGTCTTTTTGCTCTCAATAGTACAACTTAACACAGCACAATTCCTCACTTTTGTACCTACAGTACACACAAACAAGCCGGTACCCAGCAGAAATTCAGGCTTGTTGATTCCCTCTGCATTCCCAGGTATGGATCACCTCCTGCTCAAAAGGCCCAGTGAATCAAAGGGGTAGGAGGACAATCTCCTGACTGCAAAGCACTGATCTCCAGGGCCGAGGTCAGAAGCCCCACCTCATGAGAGCATCCTTGCAGGGACTGTGCCTGCTCAGCCCATTTCTTTGCATGAGGGCATCAAAAGTGGTTTTCTGCACTGAGTGTGAAATATCAAGCATAAACAAGCCTGAATTCAGTTCCTCAAATAGATAAAGCAAGAAATTAGAAAGTTTTGCAACAGCAATGCAGAAAACCTCATTCCTCTCTCCAAATAAAACAGATCCGTGTAAAGGAGAAATCAAGTCACCCAAACCAACTGTTATCTGGACATGCTATTTCAAAAGACAACTTTAAACAGAAACCACAGCTACAATCACAACCATCACTCAATAAAAAAAAGAAAGTAACAACTGTGTTTTGCATTTACACAAACATCAAACAAACATTGTGCCTTGAAAGGGGGTAGAGGCCACCAGCCTGCAGTTTTCAAGGTGGTTGGTGGGTGATTTTAATGAATGTTTAAATCTGATCAACTGTGAGAAAAATATAATCACATCTGCAGTGAAAACACCACCAGGATACTAACCTTCACCAAACTACAGAAAGTCACTCCTCACAGAGTTACATCCCTTTTTCTACAGGAAAACTGCAGGTTCACAGGCTCCCAGACTATCGTGAATTAGTTATTCCAAAGGAGGTAATCCAGCAAGGAGGTGGTAAGCAACAACCCCCACCAAACTCCTGGATTTCTAGATAAGCAGGAATGTGTCCACTCTCCCAGCTCAGGAAGTACCTGCTAATAGAAGATCCAAAGGTACAGAGAGGTATTCCTTCATCATTAGGAATAAATAAAAGTAGGCTTCAGGCGAGACATGTATTTGACAATATTTCCAAAGTGTGGAATCCCTCCACTAATGTAAGAGACATAAGAATGTTAAAAAAATTGCTGAGTTCTTGAATTTCTGCTGACCATAAGATTCTCCAACTTATCTCAGACTTTACTCTTTGAGAGAACATGCTTCAGGATAAATTAGGTTTTGAATGTGTTAATCCAAGTGTCAGGCTGGCAGAAACTCCAATTCACAGGGACTCAGGGTAGGGTGAGCATGCTGAAAACGAACATGCAATGGAAAAATGAGAAAGTGTATCCAATCCTGGGCCAGTGGGGTGTCCTCTTACTGTCACACGACACCTGCGGGTGATTGATGTACCTGGATGTGACTGGGTACAAAGTACATGACACCAGCCTAGAAATGAGGTAAAAAAGGGCGAAAAAAAGGTTTTATGCACCTGCAGGTTAGAAGGCAAGGCATCAAGGGGTACAAATCCAACAACCTGACAAGTGATCCAAGCAAGAACGGTTGCTTCTTACCAGAAAGCCTCAAAAAGCAAAGTAAAACTGGGTTTAAAAACTAGGCTATTGATTACTGACAATTATTTACTGCTCTGTAATGCACAAGAGTATTTAAATGACTTGGAAACTGCAGAAAAAAAAGTACAGGAAATGTTAATACTTTTGCAAATCCAAATCAAACATGCCAAAACTCATCATCTTCTAAATTGCAAGCTGCACAATTCTTTCAAGGCTTTGTGCATCTGAAATCCTCAAAGCTGTTGCTTAAAAACACAGCCCAGGTATCAGATACTTTGTCAAACCCTCAGTATCTACATGGTCACAGTATATCATCCAGCAAAATCTCAGATACAAATGTGTCTGTCAGGAGTTCTCAGCTGGTGTTTTCACTGCCTCCCCTTTGAGGTGTTCAGCACTGTGTCTTTTGGCTTTTCCACTCATGGAGCTGCCTGTGGTACTCCTGTGCCAGGAGTATTTAGTAATTTAAACCAGCCTAAAGTCCTGCAGATTAATAAAATATGTTACTGAATAAAGAATACAAAGTTAGTTCCAACTTCGGATTCTTATTTGTCAACCCACTTGGAAACTCCTTTGCATGTGGCTCAGCACAGCTGGCATTCCCATCACTTCTGCTGCGTCCAACAAGTTTTGTCTGATCGTTAGGGCCACCATTTCCCAGGTGCCTCAGCTCCCTGGAATTTCCCCCTGATTCAGCTCCAAGGTTTGCATTTGTAGCTGTCCTGTGGTGGAGGCTCCCAGGGCTCTGTTCCAGGCTACCTGAGCCCTGCGCACTGCAGGCTGCACAGAGCAGCTTGTTCCAATTAACCAGGAGCACTGGTCCAGCACACACATCCCAGAGCTCCTCACTTGCCAGGCTGTGAGGCTCACTTCTTCAGCCTGTGTTACAGTGTCCATTTCTATCCACTCCTTCCCTGGATGGAGTTATGGGAGAACAAGCCCCACATACTTTAGGGTTCAGGGGAGCACAGCAAAAATCCTTCACACTTGTAGCATCCAACTGCAGGAATTCCTATACTCGGAGACCCAAATGAGGAGTTTTTTAAGCCTAAAGATATATTTTCATTTGAAAACATTTTCCTTCAGTATTGAACTTGAGCCTCTGACTCCAAATGCCATGAATACAACCTAACTTACATCTTGCCTGTCCCAATTTTTACAGTGCACAGCCAAAATTAAACCCTGCCCTTCTGCATACACAGATGCTGCTTTCACTGAGAGAAAAAAAAAAGAAAAAAAAAAAAAAAGAAAAAAGAAAAAAAAAAGGCACATTACTAGAGCAGGGCTGATGCTCCCATTCAGGGCTGAGCTCAGCATCTGTCTCTATTAGGGTCCAACACCAGCAACTCCAAGCCAGCTCAATCCCCACATCTGCTTATTAAAACAGAAGTAACCACCCATGCCTCACCTCCACTGTTCTCCACACAAAGAACACCAGCTCAACAGAAAACCACTACAGGTTTCTGATTCTCTCTCCATCAATCTCTGACCTCCACAGAAGGCAGTAAGAACAGATTGTTTCCGTTGCCTGGATTATTTTCCATTCCTGCACCCAGGAGTTTTTCCTCATGTCCCCAAACAGCCACAGTCAGTGAGCAACCTTAATTACACAACCATCATACCTAAAACTCACAGAAACTTTAGCCAAGGGATTAATACAAAGCAGAATTTCTGCCTGCATGGGTGTCTCTAAATAATCCATCTCCACACTGATGCTGAGGATCATGATGGTGACAAGCTCTGAGAAACAACAGTTTTGAACAGTTTTTGGCTAGAATGGGCCTTGATCCAAATTCTCCTCACTCTATCTATGCCACATGACCACTGAGGGATGAAATCACCCCCATTAGAGTGCGGAGAGTTCAGTTTTAAGTTTAAAACAAGGTCAGGTCACAAAGTTAAAACAACTCCAACATGAAAATTCCCTGCTTTTATCCATAGCCTTGGATAAAATATCTTTATTCAGGATCCAGCTTCATGAATTTTGACAAATGGCTGACACCTGAATGAAAACTTAGGCTGCAAGTGTTACAACCTGGGGTTTGAACCCTTTATAGGCCACCTTTTCCTTGGCTAGATAGATTAAATTTAAAACCACTGTATAAACCCTCCTCCCAACTACTATTTATTCAGCTATCATTTATTATTCTACAGACAAAACTATACATGAGAAAAGCCATTATTTCATTTCAGTCTGTAAGAAATCTGCCCACACCTCCCATTATAGTCCATCAATGTAACACTTTTATTCCCTCTCATAGAAGTTTAAATCCTCAGAGGACCCCAGGTCACTTGTAACAAAATGCTGCCAAAAGATTTGCATGTCACTTTCTGCTGAAAGGGAAAAAAACACAAAAAAAGATATTCTAAAGACAAAACCAATTCAATGAGCTTCTGCCCGACAAATGTGCATGATGAATTGAGAAGACCATTAATTGGCAAGCTCACACAGATAAACGAGAGAACGCTCCAAAAGCCACTTTTCCCCAAGGTATTTATACCAGGTTCTTCCCTCCAGCAGGAATTACGTGGGTTTCTGTTTGGTTGGTTTTGTTTTCCTTTTTTTTCTCTACTCATTTCTGATTTCTAAGGATCTCCCACTCTATCCAACAATTTTTTAAGTCTCACCTGAGAAAGGTCTGTGCTCTCCTGCCCAGTCCATCAAACACCTCCACTCTTGAACTGAACTCACCTCCCTCTCCTCTCATTGCTCTCGTGGAGAAGCAATGCTGTTTACAAACACAAGCACCTCTGAACCTTTCCCGCCTCAATGAGAGCTGCTTGCCAAAGACTGTTGGCCAACTCTTTCTCGAAGATGCTAAAAATACTATTTATGGTCAAAGCAAACAAAAGTCAAGTGCTGGGAAATCAGACTGCAACACTTACTCAATAGTTAGATAAGACCTGGGAAGTGACACACTTGCTAACCCACAAATAATTCAGTAGGGCTCCTAAGAAGTGACAAATACCCGACTATTTGAAAAATACCACAGCTATAAACAAACTATCCAAATTATCAGTCTCTGCTACACAGTATAAAGAAGCGAACACACCCACAATCCCACATTATCCAACTTTTCTTCTGCAGCACAGGCTGGGCAGTTCCCCCGTGGAAAAGCAGTTAAAATACACGTGGGAAGGATTTATTCTGAACAATGTTCCCAGTCTGGAGCTGTCTTCAGGTGGAGCAGGTAAGGTGCTGGGGCCCCCTGGCTTAGCAAGAGCCACGCCAGAAGCTGCTCCTTCTCAAATCTTTGCGATGCTTTACCCAAAAGCACCCCATAGCCCAAAGCGGCAAGAAGGATAACGATACAGGAACGGAAGCCTGCCTAGAACAGCCCCATTCCAGACTGGAATTGAAAAGCCTTCTCTGTAGAGAATCTGTGCACTACGGGGCGGAGGGTGATTAACATTCCTTGGGCGGGCTGTGAGCACCTGGGCGCAGGGAGGCACTCGCAAGTGCCTGGGAGCCTCACACGTTGGTCTGTATCCATCGCTATTCTCGCCGAGAGGGATTAGGGAACTCTTTTAGGAAACGGAGCCAAACAGAAGTCAGATTGAGGTTCCCCTCGAGTGGTGGCACTTCTCTGGCGTTGAGGAAGTGAGTTAGTGCAGGCAAAACCCCAAACAACCGCACAGCCAAGCAGCCGAAAGGCGGGAAGGCCGCGGCGGGAGCCAAGGCGCTCCCTAAGTTTATAAATAGCGATTATTTGTTGTGTCGCGGCCCTGTCAGCCCCTTCCGCCTCTGACCTTTCCCGGGGCTCGCCCTGTGTCGGCGGGACGGGAGAGGCGTGTTTGAGCCCCGCAGCTCCTTTGTGAGGACCCGCGGGCCCGCACCCTGGCAGGCCCCGCCAGGCCCGGCGACACCCGAGGCCCGGGACCGCCTCCTCGGGCCTGTGCCGAGCCGAGCCCACTGCGACATCGAGCGCGCCCACGCAGCGTGTCGCGACTCCCCATCACGACACCCCCGCTCCCCCAGGCCTGTCAGGGCAGGGAGGGCGAGGGGGGGGCGCGCTGAGGGTAGTTCCGGGGCCCCTTCGGCGGCGCCGCCAGACCGCCCCGGAGCTTCGCGCGCACCACCCGCGGCCTCCCGGGCGCGGCCCCATGTTCCGCCCGGCGCGGCGCCGGGGGCGGGCGGGGCCGGGACTCACCGGGCCCGGCGGACACAAAGCGGCGGCGCCTCCAATGGCGGCGGCGGCGGCGGGACCGGCGAGGGGGGGGCGACCGAGGGGCGGGGCCGAGCGGGGGAGGCGGGGCCGCGGCGCGCGGTGGGGGGCGTGGCCGGGTGGTGCCGCCGGCCAATGGGAGGCCGTGGGCATTTTTCGAATGCCGCCCCTTCCCCTCCGCCCCAGCTCCACCGCTTCCACGTCGCGCGGGAGCGCGTGCGTGCGCGGGGCGGGTCTGCGCGCGCTTCCCGCCACTACCGCGCTGAGGCAATTCTCGCCGGCTGGGGTCGCTGAGGGGGCCAGAGTCGCCTCCGGGACCCGCCTCAGCCTCGCCTGGCTGGGCCCGCCCCGCCGAGCCCTCAGCTCAGCCCCGCCGGACTTTAGCTCAGTCCAGCCTGATCCTCACCGCAGCCCCGCCAGGCTGGGACCATGCCGCCGCCTCCTCAGCTCTGCCAGAACTGTGTGGACGTGTTCCTGTGTCACCTGCTCTAGGTCACCCTGCCTTGGCAGAGGTTTGAACTGGATATTCTCTCCGGAGGTCCCTTCCAACTCCAACTATTCTGTGATTCTGTGTGTACCCCTGAATGCCCGTTCCGGAGCACTCCAGCTTGTTATTTCACCTCCAGCCTCTTGCTGCGTCCTCTTCTCACCCTCTGTGATATCCCCAGCGTCGCCTTTCCTTTGCCTCAGCCTCTTCACCCCCATACCTCATTAGGTGTGTAATTATTGCCTGCCGCAATTACACCAGTCCCAGTGCTGAGGTCTGGCTGCAAGCTGGGAATTTTCTGTCACAACATGCTCACAAGTTCTCACATGTGGGAAGGATCCCTTTCCTGATGATGCTTTGCTGTTTCAGGCAGTTTTTACCTGTGCCTTCACTGCTCAGGGTGAGGATTATCATGGCAAGGCCGAGCTGAGGTGTGACCCACACTTGTATCTTCACTGTCACAGTAATATCAGGGCTGTGCAGATACACTGAGAGGTAAAAAATTAAGCTTTTCTTGTGTACCTCTTGCTATGCTTTTGCTCCAAGTTTACTTTATTTAGCTAGACCCATGGATGTTCTTTTTTCCCCCCTTCCTTCAAAACTTAACCTTGAGTTTAAGGTAGAACTCCTCAATTCCCTACCTATTCTTATTTTCTGCCACAAGCATGCTTGGAATCACAGAACCATTAAAATTGGAAAAAATCGTTAAGATCATTGAGTCCACCCTGTCCCCTGGCACTGCCAAGGCCACCACTAAGCCATGTTCTGAAGTGCCACATCCACACATTTTGAACAGCTGGTGACTTCTAATACAACACAGCAATTTCATCTTGCTGTCTCTTGTCCGAGCAGTTTTCTCATTTTTGTTTTCTGCACATAATCTTTACCCATCTCCTGCCAACCCCATCGGTGTGTTTACAACTTGAAGACCATATGGACACTTACCCATTTATTTGGGCAGTTTATCCCTGCTGTGATGGGAAAACCCTCTGTGAGCACATTTAGAAGCATTTACATAATTTGAAGCACTTGCAGAGGTGTCTTATTTCTGCAGTAATGCCTGTTTCTTGTCTGAGCTTTTCCTAGCTCTTTCCCCCTTAGATGACTGCTGTAAGTTTACTACACCTGAGATGTCACCTTCTAAAGCCTTGTAAGCAGAGCCTAGCTCTGTTCAGTCTTCTCCCCTCCAGATGATCCGTGTGATGTGGAGCCAAACAGCCCTGGAAGCACCCGAGACAGATGGCTCCACTTTGCTGAACATTCCTGTCTTGCCTCTGAGTGTTAAACAAGCCCTGTGCAACTGCAGAAAAATGTGTTCTTTGGCTTTTTTCCCCCTGCGGTGCCTCTCTGGCAGGAGGGGAAGGTAGGGCAGAGGGGAAGAGAGAATGTGCTCCTTTACTGCTAGTTTTTAAGACACCAAGAAGGAAAAGATGAAATCAGACCAACAGCTCTCCCTTTGCCCACTGCAAGGATGTGCCCCAGCACCTCTGTTGGCTGAGCTACAGAGCTACAAGCAAAAGAGAAAAGCTGTTGCTGTTGTCTCCTTCTCTGTTTTTTTACCTCAAAATCCATCCCAGAGGGGAAGAGCAGACCCTTCACATTCCTTACAGCCACACTGTGGGATCACAACCCACTGCTCTGTCTCCTCTGCTCCACTTTTTGGGCAGGTTTGTGTCATTTGTGTCCCTCTTCCTGTTCCCACTGTAAAACACACTGTGTGTGACAGTGACAGGAATAATGCTGTGGGAACCTCAGCACAGGAGGAAAGAACAGGGAAATCCATGGCCAGGGAATCAGACCACAGCAGGGAGCTGCTGCTAGAGTTATTTGTGATGGTATCAAGCACTATAATCATCAAAAATACTTCTAATAATAAGTATTAAACACTTTTAGTAAGTACAAAGCACTGTTATTAAGTACTAAGCCTTTGCAATACCTTTCCTGCCTGCATGTGCCATGGACTAGAAAGATTCCAACTGTTTTTTTCCCTGAAAATCATTCCATATGATTCCACCTTGATGTCCCTTAGAGCTCTCCTGAGCCTCCCCACAGCTTTGGGCTTTGGCTGTGCTGCTTGCAGATCATCCAGACATGTCACTTTTGTTTCCAAGGAGTCGCTGTAAAATTTGCAGGTCAAGGCTTTTACTGTTTCCACGCAGCGTCCAGAGCAATGCTAGGTGTTACTTTTCTCCTAGGAACATGGAATCTGTTGTGTTTCTGGTTTAGATACAGTTTTGAATTATGATTTAAATCTGCCCATGGAAACTCCATTCCAGGTGATAATCTGTGGACTTTTTTACCCTACACCAACTCACATTTTCCCCACTTTGCCATATTTTTTATTTAAAGTGAACACTTTTGAATTTAAGCACCCTTCTGTGAGGCTTAACATCTACCTGCCACATGATTTTTTTTATTACCTCTGTCAAACTGTGCACCTGCTGAAATCATCTTCTGCCAATACATTCTTGATCCTGCTGCATCTCTGTTGCCAAAAGCTGTTTCAACATTGACCTGCAGTGCCAAACTTCAGCCCTGAATACATCCAGGCTTTGCCTGTGGTGTTGTCACCCAAAGATCTTGTTGATTTTCTGCTTTTCCACTTTTATGTCAGCTTTTACATTTATATTAGCAAGTCTTTTATCCCCTTCTGACCTGCAGTCCACCTGGCTCAGGGAGAATTTGAGCCTTTTTTCCATCCCATCCCATCCCATCCCATCCCATCCCATCCCATCCCATCCCATCCCATCCCATCCCATCCCATCCCATCCCATCCCATCCCATCCCATCCCATCCCATCCCATCCCATCCCATCCCATCCCATCACCACCAGACTGGGAAGCTCTTCTCTGTCACTCTGCTCTTTCAACCCTAAAACTCCATGTTCTGCTGCTGCTTCTTCAGCTTCTGCTTTGAAAACCAAATCTAGTATCATATATATATGCATAATCCAATATTCCCTGAGAAGGTCTTTACCTTCAGATCTTATCATTCCTGAATATGTATCCAAGGGGATTGTTTTGGTTCTGTGCCCAACCATGAGGGGATGGTCACTGCTCTCTTCAGCTTGACCCTGTGTACCTGCACAGGGAGTGAGGCCAAGCACAACAATCCCATAATCATCACTGAAACAAACATTTAATTAATGTGGGTCTCTCACTTGTTGAGCCACACACGAACTTCCAGAGACTTTCTGCCTGCAGCAAAATGTGCATTACACAAGGACCTGTTACGTGGTGGTGTTGCCCTTCCTGCAGACACACACATAATTCTTGTCTTTATACCTGAGCTGCTTTTTAAATTCTTACTTCTACTTCATTTATTAAGTGATTTTCCCCTTTTATATGTCCTGTAGAAATAAGGACTTCTAATCCTTTAAACTGCAATTTTCCACTTTGTTGCTGATTCACTTCACCAAAGACATCTCTAATTACCACCAGAACAACTCACAATTCTCTTCCAATACATCTTTACTTTTTTTCAGATGCAGTCTTACTATAATCCCTGTAGCTCCTTTAATTCTATGCAAAAATCACTCCTTTTCTCCTTTCAACCCCTAAATGCATATTCTCTGACTCTTCACAGCTTTCAAGATATCACTTTTGATCTCTTTATTCCTTATCAGCTTCCTAATAATTAGTTCTCCATACTTTTCCCAGTGTCACTCTACACCATCTCCCAGCTGATCTCCCTTGCTGCCCCTCTCACACCTACCCTTAAGGTTCTACTCTCTTATCTTTATCTTTTTAAACATCTTCCCTTTCCAAGGGGTACCCCATTCTTCTATGCATTTTCAAATCAAACGACCCATTTTTACATCATATCTAGCAAGTGAATAAAAATACACTTCAATACACCAAAGTTTGTTTCATTCTGGAGCAAGTGTAGAATAGAAACCCCACTGGAGCCAACAGGAATTTGAAGCAGGAAAATGTCATAGACTGAGGAGCCTCCACAGACTGTTGCTTTTCTAGACACATCCTAATTTGAAAAAGATCCCAAGTGCTAATGAGGTGGATGCTGTCATTGGAGGACCAGGGGCTGGAAGTTGCGTTTCTTTTTCTACACCACTTTCGGCATTACAGCAATGACGCATTTTACCCAAAGCAGGCACATGAAGTGACACCTCCACTAAGCAAGGAGCAGCTGAAGACCACCACTGCAACACTGCACACAGGGACAGCTTTCCCAAAGCCACATATCCCCACAGTTAAGAGATCTGGCAGTGAGAATTTCCTTAACTCTGAAGCAAACACTATTTCAAATGAAAACTGGTGAACCACAAGCAGGCGCCGCTCCCCTCACCTTGGCAGGTAATTGTTGCCCTAAGTTTTCTTGCTTTTTCTTGCTTTTTGATGTTTGCATTTTTGCAATGGAGTTTCTCACGCAGTTTCATGTAAATAATATATTTTTAGACTTATTTTTCATCTTTATTTACATATTTCTTCTCTGGGGGGAGTCAATTGACAGACTGATTTTTGCCAATGGATTGGGAGGTGGCATCTTCCTTATCCAATCCTTGATATTTTCTAGAAGTCTATATAAACCTAAAACACAAATAAACTTCTCTTCCTCTTCTTCTTCCTCGCAAGAACTCGAGTGCAGTCTTGTTCTTTTGTGTCACATTGCAACAGGTAATAACTTGCTGCCAGACCTCCCAGCTGGGATGGTTTTGCAGCTACAAAAGCTCATTTTTGGCTGCTGCACGTGCACTGCACACCTCTGCCATAAGCAGCCTGGCTGGACTCTGGCCTCTGCACCATATGAGAGCAGTGGAATGCCTGTGATCCTTGCTGGGAAAACTATTGAACAGGAATTTAAAGCTTTTTTGGTGATGACTCTTGCTGGAAGAGCTCTAGGGCTGGCTCACTCATTGCTCTGTGGAAAATCTTGTCTTTTCTTTGAGACGTCTCAGCTGCAGTTCAGGCTCCTGCTCAGAACATTCACCTAGTGATGCTGCAGGAGGCCTGGAGAATCAGATGCATTTCCTTGGAGAACAGGTAATACACTCAACTGGTGTTTTGCAGAGATGAGTGAAATTCCCTGTGCTTATGATCCTGGTGTATGAGAACACCCTGGGCGAGACAGAGCTGTGAGCTGTGTCCATTTCCATGAATTTGTGCAGTGGTGGTGCCGAGTGTCTGCTCCCTTCACAGGAGCAATTCTCTGCACTCACACGTGAAGGAGCCAGGACCAATGGATTATTCACTTCATGCCATCTGTAATGTCACAGAGCATTCACACCTCTGTTATTTCAGAACAGCTCACCCTGCAATGCTGAAATGATCCATTTTCCTTCACAGATGATGATGTGAATGTACCAGCTACATCTGCCAAGATGATCTTTGCAGCTTCTTTCCAGCTGTTCTCCAAAACGCTGTAATAAACCACTTCTAACAGGGCTCTGCTCCACACTCACTAATGCTTTGTACCCTGGGAGCTTAGTAAAACTGCATTATAATAACATCTGCCATTAATTCTTGCAGGGGGCTGCAACAGGACAGTCAAGAGCTTCACTGCTCTCTCCTCTCACTCAGTAACACCAAGATTTCCCAACCAACAGCATCTATTGCCTTCCCCACACCTACTCCCCTCTTTCCACATTTTGCAGCCACAGCATATTCATCCCTGCAGCTGGGCCAGCAACTTGGACAAATTCCCCTATGGAAAGGACTGAATGGAGTGGGGAGCTGGTTCTATTCCTGTTGCCATTTCAGCAAAATTTAGCAGCTGGAAACAAGAAAGAGAAACCGGTGCTACATGACAAAGCTTTCCACAGTCAGCATCCCTACAGCAGCAGGAGTTATTTCAGCAAACAAGATACACAATACTTCACCAAAGGTGGCAAATGGAGCCCCTTGAAAAATACAGGAGTAGACAAGCTGAGGTTTCCTTGGATACTGCGATTTAGTCATGCTGCTGGAAGCTGAGTTAATCAATCTCTTGCTGCTGGTCTTTGCCCATCACTGCTTTTCCTCCAATGGCTCCTTGCAGGCTGTCTGCCTGAAGAAAGCCAAGCAAGATTCTCTGTGCTGAAGCCTCCTGGTTCCCAGGCTCCACCCTACACTTGTCACAGGTTGCATGTGGCCCCAGGCACAGCAAACCTGGAGTTTCTGTCAGTGTGTGGGGCCTTGTGCAAACCTTGAGGCTGGCACCTCATGAAAAGCCACATGTGTGTGAAGAACTCAGGCTTCTGCTGATGCTGCTTGGCTTCAGATACTGCTCAGCTGCCAGCTTCCAGGCCAACACTCTCCCAAGAGCTGAAAGGTCGAGTTCCAGTTCCCAGCCTGACTTGGAGAAACAGGAGCTAGGAGCATTTCCCAGCCCAAACACCTCCCAATGGATTCACCCCCAGGCAGAGCCCAGCATTCCTGGCCCAACTCCAACCACAAAGCATCTCACCTTCACATATGACCTCCAGCCCACAGCCAGCTCTCCTACAGGTGGTTCAGTTCCTCAGGGCCAGGAGTGTTCGATCTAAGGCACAAAAGTATGCTGGGGAGGTGTGATTTTGAGCTTCTTGCACCCAAAGTTAAACCCTTTAGAATCTGTGAAAGAAACCAAGCATACAGGCCTAGCTAACAGCTTCTCTGCTCTGCCCGGGACACTTCTGACAAAGCAACCATCTTCAGCGTGCCTACTCATCATGGGACCAAATGCAGCAGAACAATCACAGCCATCCTCTGGCAATGAGATGCCACCTTCTGCAATTGGCTTTAAATGTTTTCAGAATGCTCAACAAGTTAAGGGGACTTTTTAGAGACCCTGTTTTTCCTTTACAAAACATCTGATCAACAAAATATCTGTGTGTCACAGCAACAACTAGTCTAAGTTATTACTGGCTTAGACCTGCCTTGTGCACACTAAAACCATCCCTGCAGAAGAATCCCTTCTCCTGAGCGTCTCCTGTCATGTGGCCTACAACATCCTGCACCAGGGAGGGCTGATCCTTGGCAAAAAAACCCCAGGAGCTGAACTCCGCGATCCTGATGGTTCCCTTCTAACCCGGCATATTCTAGGATCCTATGAAAAGATACTTCCATACACCAAGATCTGCTCTTGGAACTGAGGCTTTTTTGGAAAATAAGGTAAAACTTGAACATGTTGACACAAGCAGAGAGAGCACAGCATCCAGGATCATTGTATTTCCTGACCTCATTCCCAGAAATGGCTGATCCCTTTCTGAAAACCCTTTCCTAGAAAGAAGCCAGCCTTAGGCAGACACCTGGCCTGAAAATGTGCTGTTTGGTGGCTTCAGGATAGGGGACATTCTCAGTAACAGAGGGATGTAAGCAATGCATCTGCTCCTTGCCTGTGCTTTTCCCCAGCCTTGGGAAAAGAAGGGTTCCCAGCAGTAGAAATGGTTCTAATGCCACTCTGCTGAGCAGAGTTAACTCTCTGCCACAGTCAGGAGCCTGCACACAAGATGTGTTTAAATAGGATCAAGACTAAGAGAAAAAAACCTCAGCATAACCCACAGTATTCTTGGTGTAAACCTGCTGCCCTCCCTGCTGAGGCTTTGTTGCAACATTAGGCCAGTGACCACAGCTCATCTCTCCTCACACAAAATGAGGCTCTTGCAAATCACATTCCCACGGGAACCTGTTTAAAATAATTCCCTTTTCTATTTCATGTATCTTACAGGGTTTTTTTATATTTTAATACCCTTCACAAGAAATGGGTTACAAAGATCTTTCATGAGCTGCATCTTGAGGAGCCACAACACCTGCAAACCTGTGCTGATCTAGAAGGAAACTGGAAAGCAACTGGGTGCAGTAATGACAAAGAACACAAGAGGAGCAGAGGAAGGAGTCAAGAGTTCTGCTCCTTGCAGTGACATTGTTGGGAAGCTGAAACTTCAGGTGACACACCCACAGCTGGAGACCTCAAGGCCTTGTGCATAAACTGCTCACAGCATCCACCGTGCAGCTGAACTGATTTAACTTCAGAGAAGCCAAGACATGGCATGCTGCAAAACCAACTTTGGGTAATTCTTAAAAACCCCCCATGAAAATCTCTGCTAAGTCCCTTCCTGGCCTTTGCAAGACACTAACGGGGCAAGTTCTCACTCCCTGGAACATCTAACAAAAAGGGGAAAGATTTTTCACCTCACCTCTACCCATCTGCTGACAATTCCCATCCCCTCCAGCCAGTGGTTTTCCAACTCTTTCAGCCAGAAGGTTTAAGCTCCCCAGAGATGTTTTCCAGCCCTGACACAGTGGATTCACAGGGCTGTTCAAAGGCTCTACAGCAAGTTTGTTTTTTCTGATCCAAGGCAATGAGAGAGAAATCAGTCCTTGCATGGCTCTGCTGTTGCACACTCATGTTCCCAGCAGGCTCTGACACTGCCCACCCTGAGAGGAATTCCATCATTTGCCCATACCAACTTGGCAAATATTTACCCTTACTAACATACAGACTGGCATCCATTTAATTCAACTGTTTAACTTCTACAAGCCACCATGTACCACTCAAAAAAAAGCCTTTTGGGAGAAGAGCACCCACATGACTTTCTGCAGAAGTTGAACAGACACCCTGGAGCCCTGATGGGTGGAGGTTCCATGGGTACAAACCTTTTGGTGACCTTGAGAGCCCATCCAAACCTCTGGGCCTACTGGTGAGGCTGAGGCATCACTGGATGTGGTACACGCAGATACATGAGCATATATTAACAGTGAGAATATTTTTTCTTTTTTTTTTTTTTTTTTTAACAAAACATCAGAGAAAAGTGTTTTATTGTTACTTAAAAAAAAAATAACCAAACAATGCTCTAGTGTTTTAGGCCATGGATTCTCTAGCTCAGATTCATGGCGTGGAACACCTTAACAAGGAAAGTGTCTCATGGACATCTCCCCTCTGGCCACAAGCAGGCACCTCCTCCTTTCCCCGTGGTGATCAAATCACATCCTCAGGCAAGTACAGCAATTGTTTACATGTAAAAGTAAGATTAGGAAAGTATTTAATATTTTTGTAGCCTTTCTTCCCCTTTTTTTGTTTCTTTTTGTTGTTGGGGTGGTTTTTTTTTTTTTTTTTTTTTTTTTTTTAAGAAGTGATTTAGCAGCTAGAAAGAAAAAGACAGCATCATATGAACAGTCAGTGTTGCAGACACCCCCAGCAGATGCTCCACAGGTTACTCACGGTCCATGGCCCACAGTTCACAAACCACATTTCAGGGCTTCCCCAGCTTTGCAGAGTCCTTGATGGCAGGTGCTTTTCACAGTGAGAGCCAGCAGGTCATCTTTGGTGGCTGAAGAGACATGCAAGGGCCTTCCTGTCCTCAGCAGCAGCTTGGTTTGGAGCAGCACCGGGGCCTGGGTGGTGCTGGGCACACGGGAAGAGGCTCCCATGGCTGTGGTTCTGCGCACACGGACCCGGCGGGCAGCGCGTCGCTCCTGCACCCATTCCCTGGCGCTGGGCTGCTGTGTGAGGCTCTGGCTGTGCAGGCAGTGGGTGGCCATGGGCACAGAGCTGTCGGATCTCGGCTCACGCAGATGTGACTTCCCGAGCTCCCAGGGTCACAAGTTGCCGGATGATGCCACTGATCCAAGTCACGCGAGGGACATGCTGCCACATGGCTGGAGAAACCCAGCTGAGGTTGGGCACCATCTGCCCTCAGGTCACGTTCCAGCCTCGGGAACCAACTGCACCCACATGGCCCCACAGCCACTGGCTGCTAGCTGGCCAGGGAGTTTCTCAGCACAACAGCAACCCCTTTTTCCCTTTTTTCTATTCTTTTTTTAAACAACGGTTGCTCTCACCCTTCATTTTTGGTAGTCACACATACAGACACACACTATATATACACAATTTGAGCCCGAGGACCTATGGCATGCCAAGGAAGCCAGCACCGCTCAGGATGGTGCACACATTCAGCAGCTGTCAAAGGAGAAGTCATTTTACTTGCTTTTAAACTTGCAATGTTTGTCTTTATTTTGTTCTTTATATTTTGAAAGTGAAAAGAAATAGTATTGAGTCAATTTCTTTTTTCTTTTTTTTTTTCTTTTTTTTTTAAATATTTGTTCTATGTATTTACAAGCCTTAAAGTTGCTCTAAAGGTTCTCAAAGTATCACTAGTACTTTTTTCCCCGGGGTAGCACGGTTTTCAATGAGTTATTTTCGGAGCACTCTGGTCCGCAGCAGTTTTTTCAAATGCATTTTCCTTCCAATCCAAGGTTATGTATGGTTTGATTACTATTTTCTTTTTAAATTTCTGAAGCAAGCTGAGAGGCAGGCAGAAAAATCTGATGACAATAAAAAAAATTTGATCTTGTCCTCATCTAGCTCACCCCAACCCCCTTCCAAGTTTTGTCTATTTATCATGCTTTGAAACAAAACTGAGGTGCGTATGAAGGGGAGGGAAATTTATTTCTCTGCTTTTGTTCTATTATACAATTTGTTTACAGAAACTGCAAATTTAAAAATTACACTGGCATTTGCAGTCCTTAAAATAATAAATTAAAAGTTTTCAACTTGTTTTTGTTTTTGCTAAACAGGTTTGTTTTGCTGTGTGTTTTCCTAAGTATGAGTCCTTGTTTAAAAAGAAAAGCAAAAGATTAAAACAGAAAATATTTTCTATAAATAATACACGTATTTTGGTTTAGTGCTCCTGCTCTCAGGTTTGAAGTTTACTTTTGTGGGTTTTTTTTTCAAGTACCTTTTTGCCTCCATGATCACCTCGGTGTTTATCGGGTTTTACCTCTCCCACTCGTGCGTGTGTGAGGCAAGGGGGGTCTGCGAGAGAGAATTGGCCTTGCTGCACTGTGATTGGCGAAAATGTGAAACTTTTTAAAAAAATACTTGAATTGTTTCTTTTTTGTTTGTTTGTTTTAAATCTGTATTTTAAGTTTTAATTATCCTCTGACTCCTCTTCGGCCTCCCGTAGCCATGTGAAGAACGCCGTGACAGATTTTAGCGCTACTCCTTTGCCGTTCTGCTCTGCTGGGTCCTTGCTGCTTTCCCACTTGTAGAAGGCATCCTCCGAAATGACCTCCTCGTCATACAGGCAATCAAAAAACATCCGCAACAAATCTGCAGTAATGCAATAACGGGAGGGAACATCTGTCAGCTGTGCCTGTGACAGAGATGGCTGTAGATAAGGGGATTAATGCAACCTCTTGGCACAGGAGACGGTCAGACAAGGAAAACAAAGGGCTCTTACTCAGTTATTGCTGCCTGGCTGCTCACTCTGGTGAGGGGGAAAACTGACCCCTCTGACACTGTCAGAGGAGAGGGAAAGCAGCGGTGGGAATACGTGGCTCATCAGGAGAGATAATGCCCAACTAATGCTATAAAGGACACTAAGGATGATCATGTTGGATATTTTGAAGCACTCTTGGATTTTGTGCTGCAAATTCCCTGAGAATCCCTGTTTCTTTGGCTACTCCCTTACCTCTTGTCCCACATGAGTTTTCTGAAGCATCTCTGGGACAAAACTCATCAGCTGATCAACTCATTTTATTCCCTCCAACATCTGTGGAGTAGTAATGCAATAACAACACTAATGCTCTCACATGACCAGACAATGCAAACTCAACACATTATTTTTCACTGCTCTTCTTTTGCTCTCTTGTTATCAGCAGAGGTGTGTCCTTCCTTCTGTGTGGCTGCTCACAGGAGCAACCAAAAGAAGAGTCAGCCTCTGGCCAAGCATTTGGGAACCTGAGCTGCTCTAAAAAGCTGGGATCTGGACAAGCTGAACTCACCTACACCAGCTTCTTTCATCTGCTACATACAAAGGTAAAGAAAAGTATATCTTCTTCCAGTCTCCCACAGAACCCCCCTTCCCTTATGCAGGCTCAAATCCCCAGCACAGAGGCAACACTTACTAGGAGGTTGATCAAGTTTTACTATTGATGCTTGTAGTGCATAAAGTGCTTGTAGTTCCTTCTCTGTGTCTGAGTCCAGGTACTTGAGTAAGATGGGCACTCTCTGTTTGATAACAGCAGTGTCCACTCGGAAGCTGGAAGAGTCCGCTGAGGGGAAGAGGAGAAAGCAGGGTCAGCTTGGCACATGGCAACAGGATAGGTCTTTGATTGCCTTTATTTATGCAAACAGCAATTACAAACATAGATTAGAGTGGAGAAAAAAGGAGGATAAGAAACAACAGGAAGTATTTTTGGTTAATGGCTATTTCTGGAAGTCTTGGTCCTTACAGTTCCCCACGTTCAACCATTGCCTGCAGTGACCCCAGCTCTAACACATGCAGAATTTTACTTTGTAGTGAAAATTGTGTCTCCACAGGCAACTGCACTTAGAAGGTAAGAAGATTTTTAGAAAATTCTTTTTTTTTTCTAAAAATACCAGGGCAGAAACAGAATCATAAGTTGCACGTGATAAAGGAAATAGTGAATATATAAAAAATATGCATTAGATGTCCAGCATCCACAAGGATAAATTATTCAGCAGCTTTCAAGTAAATCATGCAACCCAATTAAGTGATATTTTGAAAACAAAAAAAAAATCCACCTCAGTTAGAGGCAAGGTCAAAATTTAAACCAGAGGATGATTTTCCTTACACAACAGGGAACCCTTAAATATTGGAAACGAAGTCCTGTGTCGTGTCTCTGTGAACACTAGGTGGCACGAGCAAGGTTCTGTTCTGTGAGGGAGAGGAAGGAGCTGGGCTGTCCCTCCCCTCCCTCACACAGTGGAATTCAGCCCGTTCTCTCCCCCAAATCACAGCTCAGAGCAGAACCAGACCCTTTAAAAGCACCACTTTCTGCTGTGCCAGATGCCAACAGTAAAGTTAAAGAAAACCAAGTGAACCAAGCAGATGTTTCTGGCTGTAGTGCTTTACTCAACACCCCCTGAGGTTCAGAGGCTCACATATCTGACTTGGGAGTCCTCCCTTTCCTGTATTTCCAGCTGTACAGTCAGGCAATCCATGTAAACCATCTTTCCAGAATTGAACTCTGGATATCAAACTCTTACAAGCCTGAACCTCAGACTGGTTTCTTCCTGCAGCCCATGCTGGGGTGCCCACACATCTTTGCTGACACAAGAGTGGACATGTTACTTGCCTTAATGATGATCTCAGTCATTTCCACCTCCGTTAAGAAAATCAACTAACAACCTGGCATTACCAGCGCTGTCTGAAACCCCTAGTCACACAAGGTCACTGGGACACACCAGGGTCACCTCAGGAACACCATACCCAGCAAAGCTCCCATCTGTCACATGGGAAAGGGATACCCTGCTCTTGGGCACAATCCCAAATGATGGAGAAGCCTTAGTGTGTGCTAAAACACAGCCTAGGGCATGGAAATGTGATATAAACCTGGACAATACCAAATAATTCTTTGCAGGTTTGGTTTGTGCAGTGTTTACACTGCAAGTTACTCACCTATAATAGCTGCTTTACAAACTGCTGTCATTAAAGCTCTAAGGAATGTAGGTGAACTCATCTGGCTTTCATCTAGATTAGCCTGCAATCAAGAGTAAATTGATTTAAAAACACAGCACTGCAGGAGTGCGACCACTTCCAAGCTCCAGCACTGAATCTCACGCTCAGCTGCTGCTGCAGCACAAACCCAGCTCACCCCTGCAACATTCGGCTTCCCCACTCACTCCTTGAAACTCCCTCAGGGACCTCAACAGGCAACACCAGTTCCCATGGGATCTCTGTGCCACTGAACACCTCCCACAAGGAGCCGTTTGTCTGCAGAACCAAACCAACCACACTGGGCTCCTGCAACAGCTTTACACAGTTTCAAAGAGTTTTAGGCTTTTCCAATAAACTTTACGGCGTGTTCCACGGGTGGAGAGTGTTTGCTTTGTAAAAGAAATTCAGGGAATGGCTGTGGAACCTGTCCAAGGCTCCAAAGAGCCTGTGGGTGATCTCAGATTTTCAGTGCTGCTTTCATTCCACTCTCAACTCCTCTAACAGCAGTGGATAAATGACATTTCTAACACATTGCTCTGCCATAGAAATATCTGAACTGAAGCTGACCAAGATTTAGTGTAAGCGCAGATGTAAATGCATAAGTTGGGTATAATTTCAGACACTAAAATATCTGAGTTAAAGAAGGCAGCCAGAGACTGAGAGTAAAGACCAGGGGGGTTGATAGGCCTTTTCCTCTTTTTTTTTTTTTTTTTTCCTTTTTTTTTTTTTTCTCTTCCAGCGCCTGGCTCAGTGCACTGGGAAAAGATGCTCTCAGTGACCACCCAGGATGTTTTTACAGGGGGAATTTGAAGAGGTCATGTTGGAAAAATGTAGTGAGAAGATCCTCTTCCCTATTTTCTGAAGAAACTACGTAGCAGTGTACATCTAAAATGTACTAAGTGGCAGAAGCAGGATATTCAGTGTCAGAATGTCTACAGTATTTAAAAGGTTACACAGTTAATATGGCTAAAAGTCTTCCTTCCTGAAGCTGACTCTTAAATACCAATTATGTTTCAGATTTTAATTCTTTGTAAGTGTTGATTGCACAGACCAAATCCTCAAAGTGTCCCATACCCTGAGATGTTCAGACAAGAACATATTTACAAAAGCAGTTTAAACAGTCTGTAGGAAGGGTGAAAATCTCTTTGTACCTCTACCCAATCAAAGATTTGCTCATCATTTGCCTTGTCCTCAACAATGAGTTTTTCCAGCTGCTTGTTCAGCTCTTCCGCAGAGAGTTCTTTCTCTGAAAGTGCTTCTGAGGAACTGGAACAGTCAGACTCCGTGAACTCCAACTTCTGCAACACCACATGTGATGATGAGAATAAGCTAAATGTACTTTCACAGGCTGAATTACACCAAATCGAAGCAGGAAACTACATTTAATTCTGCTTCCTGGCATCTTTCAGCTGCTCAGTTACCGTTACAATAATATAAACTTTCCCTGTTCCAAAAGTTAGGAAGCATTTCACAAACACATGGGAACTCCATTATCCAGCAAAGACAATGAGGCACCTCAGCCAGTTCCAGCCCTGTACAAAAGAGCACAAAATCAAGTGTGTGTTGCCCGGCTGGAGCAACAGGGGCTGGAATGCAACAACCAGAGCTAGCATTGGCTCAAAGGAATTGCAGCCAGTGCCCCAATTCCTTGAAAACTGTGACAGAAGAGCTGCAGTCCCTTCAGCAAGGCCTAGGCCATGGTAATAATTTCATTTCCCGCAGCACTTCCAAAGTGCCAGAACAGGGCAGTGGATCACTTGAAGCTCCAAAGGGAGACAGCAACTTCATGAGGAGCAGCACCAGCAAAAGGTGAGGTGCCTCCATCAGTCCTGGCTCCCTCCAGGATCATAATCCAAGGTGGGATGAGTGAATAATTGCTAACATTAATTGTGGCACTTCTGCAGATTGTTGTCTTTTCCCAAAACTCACTTTTGAATGTTTTTTTCCCAGCTGGGGTCTCCTAGAGAAAGCCAGGTGACTGGAGATGTGTGTCTGGGAGCAGAGGGGACAGGCTTGTGTCCTCCCTATGCTTCAAAAGGTGGTGCTGAAACCATCTACCCCAACTTGGAGAGACACCCCATATTCCAACTTGCACATAAGAAGGGGATGGAAGAGGATGAACAAACAGGATGATCAAGCAAATGGTCTGAACTCACTTGTTCCATGAGAAAGGTATGTACATCTTCCCCTTCGGGCAAGTATTCCTTCCAACTGAGGCCAGACTCTCTCCATAAGGCTCCCACTTTCTTATGGCTCTGAAACACAAACAGTTTGTCCATTTAAGGAGCTGAGGGACACCCAGGGAACTTACAGGGGCCGGAATGGTGCAGCTGTGTCAGGAGGAATAAAGGACAGTTCAGCCACCCCACAAACGTCTGGCAATAAGTGAGAACATCTGGAGACCCCGTGCAAGAGAAACCACATGTGCAATCCCCCCAGGTATGCACATCCTGTCAGGTGGGCAACACCTCGTGACAGGAATGGGCAAGGCAGAAGTGACACGGGGGTTTTGCAGTGACCTCTGAGGTTACCCAGGAGCAGTGACACGTGGAACAGGGCACTTTCCCACGGCCTGACACAGAGCTGGCATGGGTGACTCAGATCCTTCTCCTGACTTACTCTGTGACTCACACTCCCTTGCCTTGACAGTAAGGTTCTGGCAAACTGCTCCTTTGAGAAAACTCCTCATTTACATGGCTGTTTTCTGTGCAGAGACCATGCTTCAAATTCAGGCACATAATCCCAAATTCTCTCTTCAATTCCTAGAGTTTATGCAAACCTTGAGAGCAGTGCCTTTGAGCACAGACAGTTCAGCCTTTTGCAGCCTCTAATGTCACACTGACATTTGAGCCTCCTGCCTCAGAGAGTACAGTTCTGACACACACAGTTCTGACAAGAATAAAAACGCTGAGCACAACCAGCTCTTTTCACCCAAATGCTTTGCCAAAGTTTCACCTTACAGCACCTGCTCACTGGAGATCACTGAGTAGCCTACACCAAGCTGAGAAACGCAGCCTGATTTTAAGTTTACAAAGCAGATTACAATTTTCAGTTTACAATATAGGTTGTTAAGAGCCAACTGTGCATAGTTCCTGCTCTGACCGATCAAGATCTGGATTAGACAGCTGATGTTACACTGAAATACCCGAGTTCAAGTCTTGGTCTGGACAAGATCAGATCAGAAAGCTGTGGCAGAAATAGAGACCCAAGGCTGTGCTTCCACACCCAGAGCACAGCAGCTTTTCTTTCACAGAATAGTTAAAAAAAAAAAAAAAAAAAAAAGGAATTTGACTGTCCAAACAAGCACAAGACTAAAGTAAATAAATAAAAAGTCACTCTTTGCACTGTTGGACTGAAATGCTCCTGGAACATTCAACCTTACTTGAATGCATGCTTGAAAAAATAAAAAAAAAAAGGCAAGTGAGGGATTTTACAGGGTTGGAAACAGACACTATCCAAAGTGTAGGATTTAGCTGGATCAAAAAACAAAAACAAAAACAAACCAACCCAAAAAAGAGGAAAAAAGACAAAAACTGAGATGAGTTATAAGGAAACCACCAAACTGGTTGGACACGCAGCTGTGAGGTGTGAAAGAGAGCTCTCGGAGTCACAGGGTGAGGAGGTGTCACTACCCCAGGGCTGGGTGAACCTCAAGAGTCGGCAGGTTTAGTTTGGATAAGCACACAGCAGTCTGAGGCCATCGGAAGCTTATCCGAACCCTGAGAACCTCTCCGGTCTGCAAGAACAGTTCTCTCGCAAGATTCCCGGCACTTGCTGCTTCTGGTCAGCCCAGAAATCCCTTGAGCATGTCCCTCTTGCAGTATTTCAGCACTCTTAGCTTCTGGGAGAAGCCAGGTGCAAAGGTACCTGCAAAAGGGAAAAGTGATGAGAAAACAAAAAGTTAACTCAACTTTTTGGAAGCTCGTAAGGCTTGGTTGGAAACTGGGGGTGCGAGGCAGGTTTCTTAAGTTATCTGGACTGGCTGGCCCATCCCTAAATGTCCTCATGTGGGAGTGTATGTTTCATGCGTGAACATGAGCGCTGCATCCACTCCTCCCTCCGGAGGACAGGGGCACTGGGGCACTCACCATTTGTTTGCATAGAAGGTGCAAGATTTCAGCAAGCAAGACACCGGCTCTTCCCACAGGAAGCAAGGGTTTGCTAAATTCTCTAGAATGAAAGAAAAACAGGTGTTTTTCCTTTATAATTTCCTTTATAATCTTGGAATGTAAATCCAGGGGTAGTGATCAAACTGAGGCAGGAATCACCTTTAACTTCTGCCAGGGAGGAAGGATTTGATTAATCCTGCATTACTGATAAAACATTTAGTGATGCAGTGACCTTGTCACAATAGGGCTTATTACAAACACTTGAAATTTTACATCAAAAAATATGTTATATTTAATGTCAAATCTACTCATTTTTGTGGGATGCTGCATTTGGGTAGAGGGAAAAGACGGTTATTTGCTTGATATATTGGTAATAGAAATAGGAACCATTCAACTGGCTCACAGTTAATCCCCAAATATGTAGGGACAGACAGAAAATACAGGAATTCTGGTCCAGAAAATGGTTTCTGGTCTTGCAGACAAAGTTTTGTGCCCATTTAAGGCAGTGCCCAGGTGGCAGAGACACAAAATCGTGTGGTTTGGGCAGGGGCACCTCCCACTATCCCAGGTTGCTCCAAGCCCTGTCCAACCTGGCCTCAGACACTTTCAGGGATGAGGCAGCTACAGCTTCTCTGGGCAAACTGAGGCAGGCCCCCTGCCACCCTCACAGGGGGGAATTTATTCCAAATATCCTACCTAACCCAGCCTTCCTTCAGTTACCCCTCTGAGCCACAGAGCCCCTCTGCGATGCCTCACTCTCTGCAACTCTAATTCCCAGAGCCTCTGTGCTCCCAAATGACTCCACTCTACAGCACTGGGATATTTTTAAGCTCAGCTGAAACAAACAGCAGACTTCTGGATAACACCCTTCTCCAAGGGTGCAAGCACCAAGCTCCCTTCCCAGCAGAGCTCTCAGGCTGGTGTGGGCCTCCAAGGATGTGCAACAAGCTTTCCATCAGCTCCTGTGGGGAGCTGAGCCTTTGGCACTGCTCATCCTTCACCTACTGATGGGAACCACACTGAGAAAACACTACAGGCACAGCTGTGAAAGCATCACTTACTGTATAAGTTCTCTCATAGAGATTCCTCCTTCTTTTAACATGGGGGTCACCAACTCAGCCAGGTACAACCAGATATGGGGTATATCTATGGCCATGTCATCCGCCATCTCCAGGGTCTCAGAAAAACTTTTGAAGGAGGAAAAAACATCAAGTATTAAATAAAATTTAATTGGAGGCATTTCCTTCAAAGAAATTGGCACTTCAAAATGTTTTGTAACATAAAAGAGGAGTGAAGAGAGAGAGGAGTGAGGAGAATCACAAAGGTAACAAAAAACCCAATGCCATTTTATGCTTTTGGTACTTCCAAACTACCAAGACTGAATTTCTCTATGCAGTAACATGGAGAATATGTGGAAAAGATCCAACTTTGTAGATCCAATAGATACATCCAGAAAATCTCCATTTATAATAATTCTTATATCCCAGTACCAAATAATTTGCTAAACAGTAACATCTGTAAAACCAAAAAGCATTTTTGTCTGTACATATAAACCATCAAGTAAATGAAACTTTCTTAAAAATATCCAAACATTTAGGGAAAGGGGTTAATCTTAACAGAATTCCAAATGTAAGGTAAGCACTGAAATGTCTGTCAGTAAGAGCTCAGTTCAGCAAAGGAGAGTTTCTATCTGCAGCAGGAACTATAGGACTGTTCCCCAGTGATATACTTTCCAGAATGGCTCAAAACTCTTTTTTCCCATGAAACCCTTGCAGGTGGCTTCACTTCCTATGCCTGGGAGATGGTAATTTTTCTGCCCTCCTGCCAGTTTCTATCATGGTTCGTTTCTCCCTGGAAACCTTGAAAACTCCTGTGTCCTGTTTAGTGACTATAAATCCACATTTTCTCTCATGTTTCAAACCAGAAACCACCTCCTTTGCTTTGTTCTTTGCATCCTCTGCTGGTCCTCCAGCCTTTCTGCCAGAAATTGTTTGCTTGCTGTGCATCTCCCCAGACATGGGCTGGGACCAGTGCTCATCCTGTGATCCCTCATTACACTGTCACTTCTCCTGTGTCAGTAAGTGAGGTGGTTTCTGGTGTTCTCCTCAGCACCCACTGAAAACCACTTGCCCTTTCCATCATCTTCAGGAGTTGTTTCACATTGTTTATGTCACATTCAGAGCACAGATCCCAATATTTCATCAAGATCCACTTATCCAAACTCCAGGAAGCATTACAACAGCTTTAATCACAATACATTTTGAGTATGTATCACCTCGAATGACTCCCTCTGACCATCAGTGCTGTGTGGACACAATTGTATTCCCTGTGGATATAGATTTCTTCAGCTGTTCCATACAGTTTTGAGCTCAGGCTGCCTAAATCTTTCCTGTGAGCTGGACGAAATTCAGAGACAGACATGGGTGCAGAGAGTTCCCTCTCGGAGTGGTCAGTGGTAGCACAATGACAAGGGTTCAAATTAAAGCGAGACAGAGCCAACTCCTCAGAAACTCAGTCCCGAAGGGTTACTTCATGTGCTCCTTCACTGCTGCATTCGTGGCTATGTCTGTTTTATCCCTCCTGTTCTGCAGCCCAGCGAGGACTGAGTGCTGCCAGGGACCTCCATGGGAACAGGGATTGTTTTGGGACTGGACACCAGGCTGGGAACACAAAACTCAGGGAGCTGAAATGAGCCAGCAGCTGAAACTCGGTCTCTCGAGGCAGGTCCAACACATCTGCTGCATGTTCTCCTCCTCAGCCCCTCGAGGATTCAGCCACTCCAGCTGAGGCATCCTGAGAAACAGCATCGTGTGGGTAAAGCCTTTTTCCCAGTGGGAGAGTGGCTGAGGCTCTGTGGGTGCATGGGAGCTCAGGCTCCAGAGCTCCCAGGTACCGATGTTGTGTGAAGGATTCTGACTGCCTCCTCTTCCAACTACATTCAGGGATTTGCAAAAGGCAAACAGGGAGAAATGTAGAACAGGGATCTGAACACACAGATTTAAACAGACACCTACAGATCTGCTTCAAAATAAAAGCTGATATAAATATGAACATATTTACATTCACTAAAGCATCTGAAACACTTTAAAATATATTACAATAATAATATTCCTTATAAATACACCCAGATGATACAGTCCTTCCAAAAGAATGTGTGGAGAGAGCAGGATACCAAAACAAGGTGGGAGATAATTTCTCTGCAGCACAGCATCCATTTGCAAGAAACACTGAGGAACAAAAATCTGTGGATTCTCCATGCAGAATACCAACCCCTTGAAGAAATCCTGCTTGCTCAGCTTTCCCGACTGCACCAGCTGATGTAACAACTGGCCCATGTGATCCCTGGTGATCTGACTCCGCTCCAGCGTTGACTCCACGCCCACGCGCACGAACACGGGCAGCAGGTTCTGGGCACTCAGCTCCTCCACACACTGCACGGCCTCCTGTGGAACGACACACATCAGTCACCCCTCAACTGAAAAGCAGCATGCGTGATACCAGTGTACTTCCTACTGTAACATTGGGATATTTGGTGAAATATTTAGTGAGGCTGCCAGGCAAAGTGCTGAATTAGGCTGTGGAACCTCACATAATAATAACAAAAACAACAGTAACGGCAATAATGGAATTTATACCACTCAGGTAACAATTTTTAAAATACACAATCACATTCCAGGGCTGCTTTGTGAAATGTCAGGAGCTGTCTTCTGGATGCCACCAAAACACCTATTACTGCATCAAACATCCAGCCAAGTCAAAAAAAGGGTATCAAGTTGGATTTGTTACTGATTTGACCTGGCACAAATGCCTGTGTTACAAACCCACAGCCCATCAAGAAGCAGAAAATAGCTGGGGAGCACTTGGAGGAAGATTTCCCCTTTCTAAAGCTCCCACTTTCTGACTTAGACATTTTGCAACCTAAACAAAGAAAACACTCAGAGACTTTGAGAGCAGCTCTCAAAGTCCCACCTCAAAAATCTCCATTGCCATTACAAGGACCTTCCAGTGACCTTCTGAGTCCAGCCCACAGATCTCAGCGGCCTTCCTGATCACAGGCACCTGCTCTGTGACTAGCTATGCCTTGAGTTACCCAGACCTGGCAGCCCCAGCTGTGTTTCCTCAGGCCCTGTATGGCTTTTTCTTGCAGGTCAGGAGCCCGATGGTCCCAGCCTGCATGCTTGGGTTGGAGCTCATCAGATGGATCCTGCTGTCCCGGGACACACAGGGAACTCTGCTGGCTGGCCCTGCTGTCACCAGGGTCACAGCTCAGCAGTTTGAGTTCATGGTCAGGTCACACTCTGAGGACTGAACACCTGCAAAGGGCCATTTCTCTGCTCTATACAGCAGGAACTCACTCACGGGTGGCTGCAGGAACATGAGTTTAAGCAGTTAGTCAGAGCTCCGCTGCACCTGAAGAGCACCAAGAATTCCCCGGTATCAAGTAATTCCTGATGCAAACAAGCTGCCATGATTCCATTCACTTTTAACCAGCTCTGCCCTGTCTAATGCAATTCAGCTCCATTTCCAGCCAGCCACACAAACACATTGCTGTATTTGCGAACAGGGAACCAAAGTGGCCCCTTCATCACAGGCATCCAGGAGGAGCCTTTGGAGTTTGTCATAAGCAGGAAAAAGAGCAGAGACTCCTTGGCTCACTAGCCCCTGGGTCACAACCAGCTCACTGGAAATCAGAGCAAGGTTTTTCCCCTCCAAACCAAGTATTTAATAATTTATCCCAATAAACAATCCATCGTGAGAATATTCCTCTTTCCAATTATTAATTGGAAATCCAATGAAATGGAAGCAGCAACTCTGCTTTTAGGGTGCCAAACTAGCAACTCTCAAGTGCTGCCATTTCAAACTTGGCAAGTTTTAAAATTTATTTCAGTGAAAGATAAATGAAGCAGCTTTGCAGCCAATGTAACACTTCTTGCAAACTCCCTGGACCAGCTAAAAAACCCATTTACAAGGGAAACAAAATTTCAACCTTTTAACTAGAAAGTGATGACAGCTGCTCAGTAATTTCCAGTGTTTATTAAAAATCCTCTGGAGTGATTTGTTCAATATTTAGTATTGTTTTATCTGCCTCCAGATCAGAACAGCACATGCTTTGATAACTAAATGAAAACCTCTGTTTATTTTCCCACTAGCTTTTCTGCTTCCAAAATTGCTGGTATTATGGAGCTACTCAGTGATCCATGACAGATACACATCCATCTTGCTACTTAAAACACACAGTCTGGGCTTTTTTTTTCTATTATCAGCAGAGCAGAAGACAAGCTTGAGAGACAACTGTCCTGAAAAAGCTCAAGGAGCAGCTGCCGCTGCCAAATTCTGTCTGGCCCCGCTGCTTCTGCTGCCTCTTTGTGGGCTGGGCTCACAGAGACACATTCTGGAGAGAAATCACTGCAGCCCCGCAGAGCTTTCTATTAAGTGAGGTTTTCATCCTGCTTACCTTGAAATCATTAATATGCAAGAACTCATCAATGATAGATTTGCATTTTCTCTCTATTTCCTCTTCTGATAGTGAAGGCTTTTCTTGCACTGGAGCTGGGAGAGCTTCTGGCTTGGCTAGTGGAAATACAACAAAAATGTTTGGAAAAGGAAAATCAGCATTTTAGAGATGTCATTCTGAGAACAGAAGTCACTAGGGCAGGTGTGTCTCCTGTCTCATCCTCAGGCACACAGTAGTTCTTTGATGGGGCTTGAAGCAACCTGGGACAGGTGGAAGATGTCCCTGCCCACAGCGGGGGGTTGGAATTGGATGAGTTTTAAGGTTTCTTCCAACCCAAACCATTCTGGGCTTCTGTGATCCTTTCCTGGCTACTTTTCTCCCATACGAACTCCCAGTATTTCTGTAAGTTGACCCTGCAGGATCAAGTCACAGCTGGCAGTGACACGGGTTGAACACCTTCAAAGCTCTGCACCAACATTAAATAATTAAAAGGGAGCTTTTGCAGCAAAGTTAAAATACGCTGACTGCGATGGGCAGCAATCTCCAATCTCCAATCTCCAAGGCATTCTCCCAATCACATCCCAAAACCCTGGTCCCCATGGATTGTCTACAACATCCCAAAGCTTCATGATAAGCCTGTGCTGTGGCAGTCGAGGTGTTTCTCTCACTGCAGCAGTTTCCAGATGTTTCCCAGGGAAGGAGCTGAACGCTGCCTTACTATAAAGGTTCTGTCCACTGGGAACATCACTCCAAGTGTCCCCATTTTCCCACTAACAGATCAGCCCAGGCTGGCACAAGGGAAAAGCAGGAGCTGCAGGAATGACAAGATGACAGATGAGTCACCCTGGTGGGTGCCACCATCTTGGTGCACCAGGGGCGGCTTAGGAGGAGGGCTGGCAACAACACGGTGCTAAAAAGCTGCTGTGCCCCATCTGTCCCAGACCCAAATCCCTGCCCTGGCCCTGGGGAATGCTTGAAAAGGGTAGATGTGGCTTTACTGGGCACTGAAAAAGCATTCCTGATGAACTGATGCTGATCTGGGGGACTTTGTGCCCAGAAGCCAGTGGGACAGTGACAGCATAGAAGAGGCAAGGTAATGCCATGGGGTGATGCTGTGCCGGCACCTGCAGCCTTTCAACTCCGCTGGATCCTATGGAGGAGTGGCAAGAGGGATAAGGCCCAGGCCTGCCTGACTCAGCTGTGTCACTCAGCTCTGGGAGGTGCATCCCAGCTGCAGCAGCCTGACAGTGCCCTGCACAGACACCTGTCACTGCTCCTGAAAGAATCTCCCTTGTGCCTTTCCACACATTCAGCAAAACTCCCCGAGCACAGAGGACCCGTTACCAGATTCCTTGGCTTTGTTCCTCTCAGCCTCGGTGCTGTTCCTGTCCATCTCCATGCCTCCTGTCAGCTGCTTCACTGTCTCCAGCATCTCCCTGCGCTGCTCCTCCTGGGCCTGGTTGTCCAGCAGCAGCTCCTTGCTGCTGCTGCCCCGGAGGAAGGTGTTGGGCCGTGACAGGGAAGGTGGCAGAGGTTTGTCATTCTTCTCCCTGCCCGTGCTCCCGCGACTGCCCAACAAAAACATGCTCAGAGATTGGAGAAGGCACTCGAGGGCTTCACTGCATGGAAAAGCCACCCCCAAGCCCCACAGGATTGTTGACTCAATTTCTTACAGCTGTACCCACAACCAAAATTAACTCAATTCTAGGGATGCACAAACATAAATACCCAGGGCAGACAGGCAAAGCTAATACTTCCTAGAGGATATATGGAAAAGTAATGCTCTACAGCACCCATTTCATACATGGAGTAGTGAATTTTATAACACAAAGACTCTGTTTCACTTTGAAATGGTGTGAGAGCTGTAGATTAGATGTAACAAAGAAGTTCCTCTCTGTGAGGGTGGGGAGGTCCTGGCACAGGGTGCCCCCAGAAGCTGTGGCTGCCCCATGATCCCTGGAAGTGTCCAAGGCCAGGTCAGATGGGGCTTGGAGCACCCTGGGATAGTGGAAGGTGCCCCTGTGCATGGCAGGGGGTGGGAATGGGTCATCTTTCAACTCTCTTCAACACAAAACATTGTGATTCCATGAGAGTTGTATTTTTCACCCATTTATTGAAAAATACCTCCCAAACAACAGGTGACAATGATCTGTCCTATTGTGTTAATGAGTAAGATGGGCAAAACGATGCCAAAATGGAATAATTTCCAGGTAAGCTCAAAATAGGAGGGAAAGCATTAGTGACACAATCCAGGAAAATACTTTAGCAGCTTGTGTGCACTGGAAGGAAGATCCAGTGACATTTTAAATGAACTGTACGTTTATAAAATGTGTCTAAAGTTAGTAAATTATTGAGGATTAATACTGCGGGTAAATACTGAGGGTTTCATGCTCCAAGCTGGTGTGGCTGCAGCCCTGAAGGAATGGCAGTGAGAGAGAGGCTCTGCATTTTTTCGTTGGATGCAAGAGTACAGGCAAGTCACACCTGCTGGGAAGGGTCAGGCACAGTTTTATGCTGCATTTCTGCCAGGTTTTAGGTGTGTTTTCTGGATAAATAAACCTACTGACCTGGCTGAATTCGCTGCCATTAAATCCAACCTATTTATATTTATTTATACATTTTATCTCAAGAGTTTTTCATCTGTTAAATAAAACTACCCTTGGCTGAAGGGTGAAGTGAAAAATAAAACATTAATCAAAATGGTTTTACAAATTAATCCCACCTCTCTCTCCTATTATATTATAAAATGCAGGTGTGTTCAAAGCTAACTCAGGGGGAAAATGACTCAGCCATTCCTGGAAAAGCAAGGAATTCTCTTCTTTCCAAGTGCTGGTGCCCAGAGCAGGGGGTGCCAAGTGCAGCAGTGAAGAGCGATGGAGCTACACTCACCTTGTTAAGGCCCTGCGAGATTCTAGTTCTGAAGATGCAGATGAGGCAGATACTGGGGAGACTGGAGGCTGCAGGGCAGAAAATCTGTTCAGACTTGTGGCACTTGGTCGCAAGGAGTCTGGAGATCATGGAGACAACACAGAGCAGAACAACAAGGTCAGGAGCTGCTGATCAGCATCACCGAGCAGTTCAGCCAGTGATGGGGACAGAATTGCAGGGAAAAGGCTGGTCCTCCCAACTTCAACCCTTCTTGTTAGGAGGTCACACACAAAGGGGAGGAGAGAAGGCTGAGGGAAGCCCTCAGTGGGGGCTGCAGTGCCTCCTGAGGGGCAGCTCTGATCTCTGCTGGGATCAGGGACAGGATCCAGGGAAGGGCTGAGCTGTGCCAGGGCAGGGTTTAGTTTGGAGATCAGGAATTCTTCCCCCAGAGGGTGCTGGGTACTGCCCAGGCTCTCCAGGGAATGGTCCCAGCCCCAAGGCTGCCAGAGCTCCAGGAGCCCAGAGTGGGATTGTTGGGGTGTCTGTGCAGGGCCAGGGGTTGGACTCTGATCCCTGTGGGTCCCTCCCAGCTGAGGACATTCCATGGTTCTTTGAACCCCACCTGAACCTGGTCTTTGGCAGTAAAGTTGAGGGTGAGGGTCCATCCTGACTTACCCATCTCGCTTGCCTTGGCTCCACCACTGCTGCCCTTCCCCCAGCTGCCCAACTGGGCTTTAGGCACGAGCTGAATCTTCTCATCTATTGTGGGCTGTAAAACACCCCAGGATGTACAATTACAAGGGCAAATTGTACAGTTTAATAATAAATGGGAGATTTTTTGGCAATAATCTGAGTCTTGTGAACACCAAAACACACTTTACATATTTTTGGAAGACCAAACTGTAGCCCAAGACAGAGGACACAAACAACAAAGGGCATCACAAAGAGCCTCTTCCAAATGTCAGTGAGAGACATTCACAGTAAGCAGGAGCTTCTTTTTATTGGGACTTCTGAAGCTCAGTGCATTCATATTTGAAAGATATTCAGTTTGTTTGTGATGTGTGAATCAGTTTCACTGTCCATCAACTCTCCAGTCATGGCTTTGGGAGATCTGCAGGGTACCAAACAATCCAGAGGGCCAAGGGCAACAGGTTGCAGAACTTGGAGGGAAGAAGTGGTGTCTGGCAAGAAGAGAACATTGATCTTACAATATTCAGTGGAGAATTTATCAACAAGGAGGTTGTGACCTCACAGATCTTGGGGGAGCTCCTTTCTCCTTCCAAAGCAGCTGCTGCGGAACCAGCTCCATTTATATGGAACAAAGGAGAAGGGCTTTTCCTAGGTGAGCTGTAAGCCCAGGCAGAAGGAGGCTGAATATCTCCCGCTAATGAAATTTTGGAGACTGTTTTATGACTTTCATAAGGAACAAACTGATTGGATTTGAAGAAGGGCTGCAGCCTATCCAGATCCCGCTCTACAGCTCTCCAAGAATCCAGGCACTGAGTGTAAAAATTCAGGGCAAGTGACATTAAGTGGGACAAGGGAATATTTAGGAGTCAATTATTAATGCAAAGGCCAGACTTTTCCTTGGCAGGAAAACCCAGAGCTGTTCTGAAGTTTGACAAAGGAGAAACCTCCAACTTGCTCAGCCTGCAACCTGGAAAACTGTCACAAATCTACCAGTCTAAAGGTGAAATAACAGGAAGATGCTCATGCGGAGGATGAACATGACAGTTTATCACACACTGGGGGATGCCACCAAGTCATGAAACCTCTAAAAGCAGACACAGCTCTTCCCATTCAACTGGAGCTTCTTAAGTCTGGAGTGCTGCTGTTTGTGACACATCAAAGGGGATGTGGTCTTCCTGTTTCATTGAGGAGCAGCATTAGAATAGGGTCTCAAGAACTTGAGGCAGCCAAGGATTTCCAACAGGTGTTTGAGACCCCCAGGTGATGTGTTTGAGAACATGGAACACGGGTGCTGTGCTGCATCTCCATGTCACACATGTCCTGGCTCACATTTTCATCACTGAATAAAATGCAGATTTTCTCACTGTGAGAGTTTCTAGATTACTAAAAGGACACTGTGAACCTGAGAAAGAAAGTCTGCGTACTCCTTTCCCTCAGGACAAAACAGGAACATCCAGAGGATAATGCAGCTTGATTTATACACGGTATTAATTCTGAGGATTTAACATGTTCCAACCCCAAGTTTTGACCTGTACACACTGTCCCAGTTGTTCCTGGACTAACAGATGCTTTATTGCCCTGAAGGAGGCTTGTGCTGGCACCTACCTTGGTGATTTTAAGGAACTTGGTGGGGTCCAGCACCCTGCTGTTCTTTGCCCCCTGCACAGTGTTCCAGCCACCTTCGTCGACCCGCGGGACACCTGAGGATGACAAACAGAGCCACCCTCAGCTCATCCTGCTGCTCTGATGTCCTGATCAGAGTCCTGCTCAGGAATGTCCTTCACACTGACATGACAAACCAGCCTGCCTGCCTGTGTTCTCACAGAACAGCCTGGACATAACAGCTCTCCCTCCTTTCAAGGGCTGCTTTTGGAAGGGAAGGTTCCAGGCCGGATTTCTCTGCATTCCTGTGGGTGCTGCACATTAATGAGCTCACAGAAGCAGGTGAGTTGCCTTCCCTGACCAGAGCTTCACTCACCCCACAATTCCTGCAGCGCTTGCCTGGTCTGATACGGAGCCCCTCAGGCACTCCCAGGCTCCTCACCTTCTCCTGGTGTCACTTTTAGGATAATTAAAGTCTATATCTATTTTCTTTATACCCTGTTTTCAAAGCACTTTCATCTGACAATCCCTAGGATTAAAGAATCCTGCAAATTACTTTCTCCTTGCCCTGCTCTGTCCCAATCTTCATTTTCCCAGTCACTCCAAATTCATCTTCAGATAGTGCCCTGAGGGTCAGGAGTAGTTTAAGGTGACGTCAAGACACTCCCTCACACAGAGTCAGCCCCTCAGGACTTTAACAACTAAAGACAACACAGTTACTCCTGAAATGAGATGTTTTTCTCTTTAAATGACACTCTGCAGTGCATGAGAATGGATGGCAAATTTGACTACTAAGTAATAACTTGTTAAAACAGATTTCTGGCAGCCTGTCACAAAATCAAACACAGTTTGCATGGCTGGAACATGTAAGCACTGTTGGCCTGTGGTTGGTTATTTTCACCCATGAGATTTGCCCCTGAAAATCCCCACAGCCAATCCATGGCAGATTTGTTCCTTTTCCAGCCTCTGCCACATCAGGCCCCAATTCCCTTTGCTCACTACACTTAGGAAAAAAACCCACAGATTTTTTTTGCCTTTTATGTGGGATTCCCTCTAAGGGCACTGGATGTGAAATGAGCAGCCAACTTGGCTTTTACTTTACCCGGTCTCCTCTTGTCTTTGGTCATGAGTTGTTGCACCTTTCTCTGTTCTTCCTGTTCTTCAATCTTAGCTTCTTTATGGATCTGTTCGATGGTCTTGGGGCCCTGGTCTGCTCTCCGTGACACCCAATTGCACTGGGAAAGAAGCAAAAAAACCCAAACGTGCTCAAGGAAACTTCCAAGGGAGCATCAAACACAGGGAATTTGAACACTGGGAATGAGGCCTCATCCTCCCACTCTCCTCATGCCTTAGAGAGGCTGGAGAAAATCCTGTGGAGCTGGGACACATTATGGACATGGTTATTCCAGCAGCAGAGAGCGGAGTGTTTTACTCAGGTACAGAGACTGCAGTGGAGACCTGACTGAATTTAGGACCTGTGAACCCCCAGCCTGCACATTCCCAGCTTCTCTTTCAACATTCAATGGAGAGAGAAGAGCTGCTATCAATCTCTGTTTATGACTGATACTCTTTGTGGGAGCCTTTCCCCCAAGCTTGAGGGAAAAAATGAAAATAAAAAAAGCAAGAAGTGACTGATTTTAAGTGAAGACTGTGCTTTGCACTGCAGGAATGGTGATGGCTGGCACAGGAATACTGCAGAGAGGAGCAGGTCACTCCAAAAACACTTTCCTTGCCTGATGTGTCTTTTCAGCCATGCAGTGCCTGGAACCTTCCAGCCCTGGAATGATCACACTGTCCCCTATCTTGATGCAGCCTCATCTACAGCTCTTGGGGTAATTATCTACCTGCAGCCAAAATGGTGATTGCAGGCTCCACACAACCGAAACCAGCTCCCCTGGGGGAGAAATTACAGGTGCTGGGAAGGTTTGTTCCATCCATGGTCACGTCTTTACCTGCACAGTGTGAGGACCCCCTGCACTGCACGTGTACTGACCACAGCACCAGGACAACATGGAGACATTTCCTGGCTTTGAATAGCCAGACTTCAGGGAGAAGGGGAACACATCTTCCCCTAACATCCCACTTGAGCCTTAAATCCCTCCTCTTGCATGAGAGCTTATCCAGCCCGGATATGGAAGGGCACATGACTGACTGGCATGAGAGCTGGGTGTGTTCACATGGAGGAGAGAAGACCACAGGGAGACCTCAGAGCCCCTTCCAGGGCCTAAAGGGGCTCCAAGAGAGCTGGAGAGAGGGACTGGGGACAGGAGGAATGTCTCCCCACTGCCAGAGGGCAGGGTCAGATGGGATATTGGGAAGGAATTCTTCCCTGTTGGGATGCCCTAGTACAGGGTGCCCAGAGCAGCTGTGGCTGCCCCATGATCCCTCTAAGTGTCCAAGGTCAGGTTGGACAGGGCTTGGAGCAGCCCACGAGAGTGGAAGGTGTCCCAGCCCACAGGAGGGGTGGAACGAGATGATCCTTAAGGTTCCTTCCAACCCAGACTAGTCTGGGCTGCTATGATTTCATACTTTTACTCACTGGAACTAGGACATACCAGCCTTAGGTCTATTACATCCTGAAGCATGAACCGAATCCTTGAGGAGGTTTTCCTCTCTTTCACAATCTTCTCCATCTGATTAAAATACTGGTCCATGCGGGGCTAGACAAGAAAAACATAATCAGTACATCGTGGAGAAAAATGAAAACACTTCCTTCAAGGGGTACTCAGTGGGTCCTGCATTTCGGGATTTCTGTGCCAGAAACACTGGGCACACAGGGCTGCTCTCCAGAGAGGTGAGTGCTGGGTCTTGTCCACTCCTCCAGGATGGATTTGAGCGTGCACAGAGCAGCATGTGCAGGAGATGAGGCACAACTGTGCAGGTACACACTTTCTCTGGGTTTTTAATTACACAAACCATCTACAACCTCTGCACGTACATAATAAACATGACGTCCATTAAAAATGTATCTCAATCTTTGCTTCCCCTCCTCAAATCAGCACTGTGCTCACCTCATTCCAAGAAAAACTGGCTCAGGAAACAAAATGGGTACAAAACCAGCCTAAGACACATCCCCCAGGCTGAGACAGGTCAGACCGAACAGCAGCTCTGGATCTCTGCAAGAATGGGCTCAGCTGTGGGAAAAAACCCCACAAACTCCTTCTCATCCAGAAAATCGTGATGTGGTGGAATCCCAACAGGTTCACAGTAAGACATGAATTGGGATGAGAGAGAGAAGCTCCTGTTAGGTCTAAATTTGGCTCATCAAGCTCTAAAAAGCCTTTTGGTCAAAAAAGGGCCTGTGGTTGTTTTAAACAAGAGTTTCAGAGCAGTTTTCTACCATGTTTCCTACTCTTCACTAAAATCAGCTAAACCCTTGTCCTTGTAGTTAAACAAATAACAAAAATTCAATTTAAATTTGTCTGGCCTCGCCTTGGAAAGTTCCAGGTCTGGGAGCAAATGTTTCCAAAGTTTGGGATGATGAGGGAATATTTCCAATGGACTTTGTTCAGAAGTTTTAATTAAACTATGACTAACAATTCAGCTTCAATAAAAGCACATAATAAAATGTCTATCCCATTAAGAAGGATTTTCTCCATCTTTACAGAAATAACCAATCCCAAAGACAGGACAGAGGCATATGGAATTGCTCCCTTGCACTGTGCCCCGCCATGCTTCAGCTTGAGCGTGCAGAACCAACACAGCACCAAAATGTTGGCTTTTACAGTGCTCAAAAAGACCAAAATAGCACCCAGGCCTTGGCCAGCCTGACCTCAGCCTGGAAGTCAGACCTGGTTTTCTTCCAAAAGCACATGGAGAAACTGAATCCCGCACTGGTGTCGTGCCTGGTACTGCATTCACAGCACAAGGTGTTTAGCCTGGGACTGCTGATAAATCACATTGTTTTGGTCAATGTTCACAGAACTGTCTGGGAAATTCCTTCCCTTTAAGGCTCAGGATTGATCCTCTGTGATCCCTGAGATCCAGCAAGTGGAGAGGAAGCTCCCTGCCTGAGGCAGCTGAACACAATTAGCTCTGATTCCAGAGTCGAGTCCCACTGATTCCTGAAAAAGCATTGAGTTTTTCATCCCAAGCCTGATTTTTGTGAAGGAGCAGCAGACTGTCTGTGTCAAGAGAAGCTCTTGGAGTGTGCAATGCTTGGTGCTACAGATTATATTTGCTGGAAAATGGGGAGGAGGATGCAGAAGCGCTCGGCTGCCACATCCCAGCACAACTGGAGGTAAGGATGACACAAAACACAGGCACCCCCGAGGCTCAGGTGGGGTTTGGACTGGTTAATGAAGGTGTTTTAGATTTAACCTGAACAATACATTTCATGGTGGTTTTTGTAGGTAATAAACCTTCAACTGGAAATATTAATGTTTTGGGAACTACAAAGGAAGAGGGATACTCAGCTTGGAAAAAGTAAACGTTGTGCTTTTCTGGGCTGTGTGTTTGGATAAAATATTTGGAAATAACAGCTGGAGAACACTGTTGAAAATGATACAGAATCTATTACAGAGCAGGGAGTGAGGCCAGGTCATGACGAAACATCCACAAAGGAGTGGATGATTTCCTTATGCCATATGGAAATTCCTGAAGAAAAAACAGATCTTCAAATAAGAACACTCCACACCCAGTTTTCCAGCCCTGCCCAGAGAGCCTCATCCCTCACTACCATTCCTGCCCCACCTTTGCCTTCTCAAAGTCCAGGTCCTTGCCAATAGTCGTGAGCAGGCGGCAAAGGCACTCAAGGGACTCCTCGTCGTGGTTTTTCAGCAGCTTCACCACACAGTCGTGCATGATGGCCTCTGTCAGCATCTTCAGCTTGAAAAGCTCGCCGATGAATTTTATATTCCCGATGGATCTCCGACGGGCTTTGTCCTTGGCCTCTTCCAGCTCGTCATGGAGCCGCGTCTTCTCCTCTGGCTGTAAAACAGGAAAACAGCTCTGCAAAAACACGTTCCCAGTGCACAGAACTCTTTAGAAGATCCAGTTTCATGTTCAGAGACACTGTTCATTCTTTTTCTCCTAAAGCCCAGAAAGATGCTGGGATAAACCCACTGTCAAGGCAAATATTTTTTATTATCCTCAGGCACAGTGACAGAATGAAAGTCCAAAATCCCCCCCATATCAACTACCGCCCCAAAAGGAAATAATTTTCTGAGGGAGCTCTAAGACCTTATGGAGAAAAACACCACTTACAGTGGTGGCAGCTTCGAGTTCTTTCTGCTTCTTTTCAAAGACATCATCATCAGCCTTGTCCTTTTCAAATTCCTTCTGGCAGCGATTTAACAGCAACTTACGGAAATTTACTGTGCTCCCAGGTTTGTCTGCCATAGGCACTTTCAGCTGGAGTGAGAAGGAAGAAAAACATCAGCAGAAATAGGGATAAACTTCACAGAGGAGGGGTCATCCATAACAATTTATTTTGCTCTTCATGTTGAGCTGCGTGGCTCCACAAGGCTGTGAAAGTAAAGCCTCACATCAGGATTTCCAGTGGAGTTTTACACTGCAGATGTAAAGTTGTACTCCAAATTTAGACGACACTACCTCCACTCAGGGATCAATTTCCATCCATAGGATGCCTTAAAAACATCCCCTGCTTAAAAACATTCCTGTTCTGTGCTGAAGGCTTAAGCCATATTCCTTCACTGCAAGTCATGAAGGACTTGAGGAAAGGGGGGCTCTTTTGTCCCACATTCACCATCTGAGAATGATCTGTGCAAAGCCTGGCTCACCTTCGGCTCCCTTGCAACTGACAGACACAGAAGGGTGGTGAGGCCCTGGCACAGGGTGCCCAGAGCAGCTGTGGTTGCCCCACTCCAGAAGTGTCCAAGGCCAGGTTGGACGAGGCTTGGAGCAACCTGGGATACTGGAAGTTGTCCTTGCCCATGGCAAGGAATGAGAAGAGCTTTAAGTTCCCTTTCTCACCTACACTATTCCATGCTTCTATGCTTCCATGAACTTTCCAAATATGACTCATCTTCCAACCAGGTGGAGCGAGGAGTCAGCTCCCAACAACTGCTCCAAGCAAATCCCTCTGCCTTGGGCATGGCCAACAAACCAATACTGCACATTAATTATTCTTACTTACACTCAGAAATTAACATTTAACTCCACTCTCTGCAGTTCCTGTCACTGCCCATCAGCTCATGCTGAACCCTGTCCAGAGGAGCTCCCGTGCCACAGGTGGCTCTTACCGTCACCAGGCACCGGCACATGTTGGCGTACGCCACGGAGAAGCTGGGCTCGTCGATGGCCTTCTCAAAGACCAGGTCAATGACTCCCTTCAGCCTCTCCTCCGTGTCCACAGTCAGGTCTGTCACCTGCTTCATGAGCTGGTTGAACATCTGGGGCGTTAGCTTGTTCAAGATGCTTCGTACCTTGCGAAACAGCTCCTGAATGACAGAAACACTGAGTGTTCAGGCACAAGCGGCGCAGGTGGATTTCAGGAATGAGCCAGGATGCTTCCCACAGGGGAATGGAGACATCCTGTAGGAATGTCCGGGAAGCTGAGTGACACACCACACATTTCTGCACAGCGCAACCCCAGTTCTCACTTGGCTAGCAAAAGACCAAGACTAAAGGGCAGGAGCTTTGGAAACACCCAAGTGCTTACGTCAAGTGCAACAGAGGCACAAAGCCCTTCCTGTCAGAAATACTCTTCTTTACAACAGTTTAATCAATGAGATATAAATTAAAAGGGAGTGGCCTCTGTTTCCTTCAGCCAGAGGTAATCAGCCTCTCCTATAATTCACTTACAGACACTTTATTTTTTCCTATCCAGGATGATATCCATTAGCTCCAAAAACAGAATTCCAGTGTCCTTCAAGACCATCCCAACTTATCCTACAAATTACAAGCTTGACCACCAGACAAACCTCCCAGAGCGAGTGCCCCACAGAGGAGAGGAGGGGGAGAAAGACGGGGAGTTTCAAATGGCACCATTGGGCCGGGCAGGACCAGCTGAGGGATTTCACAGAGAAACCTCAGTCTTGCTGAGGATTCAGGGCAGAAATGTGGTCTAAAATGAGATGAGAACCTAGTTCTGTTCTGGAAATGTAGGGCTCTTTGCTTTAGATTAGAGACAGAAATATTCCAGTAAAACAGCAGTAGGAAAACAATCCTGGAAGAGGGACAGGAGGTTGTCTGGTGTTCTCTGCTTAATATACAGGACTGGCATTTAAAACCAGGTCAAGAATAAACATACAAGAAATACCATCAAGGTAGGGGAAAGCTGGGATTCCAACTGGAATTCATTGCCCTTTTTCACTGTCTGATACAAGAGGGAAGGCAAATTACCATTATCTGGTGCAGCTGCTGCATCCTCAGATCTGCTTACGCTCTCACCTGGGTTTTGACATTTTCCGGGTCCTCTGTTTGGTTCTCCCTCTTCAGGCTTGGCTTCCAGGCGTTCTCTGCCTTCTTCAGGTGCACATCCTCCTTCACACACACAGTGATGATCTTCCTGGGCTCCCTCCTCTGGCCCGGCTGAGATCTCCTCGGTCCAACATTCAACAACTAGGACAAAAACATTGCTTGTTCAATCCCACTTTAAGCTCATGCTGGATAACACACTCCAGGGCAAACGCCAATACCCGCTGATGGCACCGCTGACCACGAGCACACCTACTGGGACACGAGGAGTCCTTTCGACCCAATACTGCTTGGGGCTGGTCACAAGGAACGTGGAGACACCAGACACATTTCTCTGGGCAGCTTTTCCCAACAGAGAGATAGGATGACTCTGCCTACACAACCTGGCGTCACTCCACGTGCTGCTACAGGGGGGCAAAACTGACCCCAACTGGCCAAAAGTGCCTCTTGGGAGTCAGAAACTCCATAACTGAGACATCACAGCAAGGTGTGGAAGAATTCAGCCCTTACATGTGTATTTCAAACATGCCATCCCAAGCACTTAGACAATGATAAACTAACAGCTCTGCCAGAAATGTTAAGTTTTACTGGAGATTGCTTCCAACAAAGCCATTTTGAGACAAGAATTATGTAAAACACAGTACGCAGTATCACTGCACCTCCTGCACTCTAAAAACATGGATCCTAACAGATACAGGACAAACTCTGTGTGGTTTCACAGAAGAAAGGGAAATAGGTGCTTTGGAACAGCCTAAGCACCTCTGCAATCCTGTGTGATGTGATGCTCCTCCCGAACAGGCACAAAACCTGCCACAGCCAGGGAGCTTTTCACCAGATGTACAACTGGGAGGGCACAAGACACCCCCAAACCTCCTCTTCATCATCTGGGGACTTCTGATTAAGGACTTAAGGTACTAGGTGCTGTTGGGAGGTTGTTCTTCCTCCCCTCCCCGCTCCGGCTTTCACATTTTTGAACTCATTTATCACAAATGACCAACCTCAAGGTACAAATTAACGCAGCAAAATTCCATTATCAAACCTCATACTTCCCACAGCAGTAATTAATCTGCTCAGCAGCCACTCATGGAAGATGGGCCATTTCAAAGACTGCTTTGTTCAACAAAGAGATTCAACAAGCATCAAAAAGGCCAAGCCACTGCAGTTACTTGAAGGGCTTCAATGAATAGGAGAAAAAGGCTCTTGGCTGGTGCCTCTTATGTCATACATAAGCCACAATCCTGCGTTTGTGGTTACTGAAAGGCGAAATTCTTCTTAAAGGCAGAGGGAGTTGAACCACTCGCCTTTGACAAGGTAGATGCGTGCAAATGAACAGGATCAGCAGCAGTGCTGGAGCTCTTCTTTGGGCTTCATTATGGGGTAATAGCAACAGAGGAAGATATTGTCAGAAGACAATGACCTCATGCCCTGACCTGCTCCGTGTGCCCAGCGATGCCTGGGAGAGGGCTCCAAGGGGCAGGGTGTCACTGGGCTCTCCTCAACTTACAAAGACCCCTGTTCACATCCCCTGCCATGCACAGAAATAGTCCAGCAGATTATTCAAGCTGCACAGGGCACAAGCCCCATGAATGCTGTAATTCACAGGATCATTTATCTTGGAAAAAGATCTCCAAGATCATCAAGCCTGATCACTTGTAGCACAACTGCACCAGCTGATCACTCCTGAGAAAACAACAGTGGAACAGGGAGCCTTCAGGATGTTTTTGTGTGTCAGACATCTTCCTAAAGCAGACACCGATCTCTCCCTACATCCCCTCTCTGTTCCCACCCTGAGCCCTGACTGACACCAGTCTGGCACAGCAAGGCCTGAAAGCAGGCCTGCCTTCACACACCACTTAAGCAGTTCTGCTGCCCAGGCTCTGACCACACTGCAGACGTGGAGAAAAGAGACTTCCCTCCAGCTGAAAAACCAGACAATGATGTAACAGAAAACTGACTGGCCACAGCCACGGGCACCTGAGTTCACCACACACCTCCTGCCTGCGGACAGTTCTGGTATCAAAGCCAGGCTGGAGTGTACCCTGAAACCCCAAACCTTTGAGCTCATTCCCCCAGAACAGGGGCAAAGCCAAGGAGAGGTGATCTGCAGCCACTCCATCTCCTGCACAGAGGCAGGACTGGTCTGAAGGACCTCCCAAACACACAAGGCTGTAACACACAGGGACTGAGTCGCAGAGGCTGGCACTTCCTTGGGCACGGAACTTCCTCAGGCACGGGTCCATGCAAATCGTCCTTTTTAGCAAACAACCACCCCTGAAGGAGGTGACTCCCTTGGAAAACTGAGGTATGCACGGAGCACCAGCATGTCATGTGTCACTCCCTCACATCTGGCTGCCTTTGAGTGCAGACCTTTCAGCCATCAACACAACAAAGACTTTCTTTGAGACTATATGTTTTTAATATCTTGAATAAACTCAGTTCAAACTGTGTGATCAGGTTTTCAATCAACAAACAGAAGCTTCCTTTGAAGATGTAATAAAATAATAGACAGATCTAATTTTTAACAGAAATGGTCTAGGGGTCTGGGGTTTTTGGCTCCACATTTATACAGCAAATTAAAGAGGTGCCTGAGCTCAGGCCTGGCTTCCTGTAAATAATGAAGGGTCTAGGGCATGTGGCAATTACCAGGTGTTCCTGCACTAATCTGAATGACCTCTCCTCTAGTGGAAGATGTGGGAAAGGAAAGCAGGAAGACACAGGTGCAAGACTCCTGCAGAGAAGCCAAAGACTCACAGCAGCATAAATTGACCTGGTGCTCCCACTCAGGCTTCAAGTCATGGAAATACTTTAGAAACCATCCAAGGAATTAAGGAAGTACTTCTTCCTCTACAAGAAGCTTCAAATGCAGACAGTGAAATGGATCTTCCATGGCTGGGAGAGGTTATGCCTTCCGGGAACAAGAACTGAGGTGATTTCAGTTTCCATCACCTCTCGGGAAGGACAAAGCAAATGCATCCTGTGCAGAGACAGACCTGTCTGCTCCAGCTCTCCATCTCTGAGTTCGCATCTCCTCCCCTGCCTTGCTCACCTAACCCTGTCTACACCAAAGAACCTTCTCAGCTGCATTTTGCTCCTGTGCAACTCCACCCCGGTGCCGTCTGACGCAACATTGGTTAGTGCCAGAAACAGTCATAAAAACACATTCAAGCAAAAAGAGGGAAATAAAGACAAAAGCCAAAGAAGCGAAACAAAAGACTCTCAACGTGCCAGAAGCAGTTAGCGCTGAGCTCTCAATGTTATTTGGGGCAACAAAGAGGCAGTGGTTTGATGGTTCATGGCATGGCCTGTGCAGAGGTGGGATGGTTGGGGACAGGCAGCGCACACGCAGAGGTTGCCATGCGTCACGAGAGGGAAACATCTGGCATTGCTGGGGCTCAGAACCCTCTGATCCTACAACTGCCGGCGTCAAGGACAGGCTGGTTAAACCAAGTTGCCTTCCAGCCCTCCTCCAGAACAAGGCAAGGAGAGGCTCTGCTCTGCAAAGGCGCAAATGTAAGATGTATGTTATGTGCTGAATGCTCCAAATGAACGGGGTAAGCAGGACTTACCTTTTCTCCCCCTTTCCACAGGTCTGCAAAGTGCAGACCCTCGCGGATCCCGCTCAGGCCAACGTCCCAGCATGCCCTCAGCTGGTGATGTCCCACCCACCACTGAAGACTGCCTAGAGGGGTACAATGCAAGTCTTGTTTCGGTTTTTTTTAAACAAGGTTGCACCTTTTTGTAAAGTTTTCTGCCAGTCGTTCTTTATCAACAGTGGTTGTTGGGAAAAAAAGGCAACTCTACAAAAAGGTGCAAAGTCTGGGGGAAGAGGGGGGGATTTAGCTTACCCCTATCGGCAGGTTCCTCAATGGTGGGTGAGGCGAGACCAAGAGAGGGCATGCTGGGGGCCCGCACCGAGCCAGGGAGGGCAATCCAGGGGTGCTCTGCACTTTGCAGGCCTGTGGAGAGACAAAGAGCGACAGCTGCGTTACCCAGATGCCGCAGGGCTCGGGACACTCAGGACATGACAGGAGAGGAGGTGCCGCAGCACAGCCTGCACGTCCCAAATGCGGGAAGCGCTGGCGACCTCACGAGGTTTTGTGGACCAGGTGGTGCTCCAAGAGAAACTGTGGCACCGAGGCAACTCCAAGACACAGATGTGCACCCTGTAACTGAGGCACCGGCCACGAGGCTGCTCCCAAACCAGAAATATTACATTGACCCAAAATCGCCGGGTTTGATTCCTGGAAACCTGCACACTCGGAAGTTGGGGTGATTCAGGGAACTCTTCTGGAACCAGCAGGTTTGAAAGCTCCATGATGGCTGTGTCATTTAGACACACCCAGATGGATACAGCAGAAGCATCTCAATAGCCGAAAATCAGTGCCCCTAAGAGCGAGAGTGTCCTCCTCCAGTGGCACTGATGGGGTAGCACGTGCTGGGAGCACTCGTGCCCCAGGAAAAGACATGGCAAAGGCATGAGTGAAGAACTTACAGAGGGATTTCAGAGTGTGGGCAAAGCCAGACACAGGGAGAAGAGGAGAAAGCGAAAGAAAAGCAGTGGAAAAGGTGGGAAAACAAGGAATGAAGTGACCAAAGCAACACATGGAAGCACAGAGAAAGCAGGAACACACAGGTGCTGGCTATGTTTTGTTTGTTAGTAAAATCGCTTTGCTCTGTTGGTGTGTTTTGCAACACAGCCCCCCAGGCTGACGCAGTGACGCCGGGTTTGTTGTACGACGAACGCGCGACCACACACGCAACTGCCGGGTCCTGGTGTGGAAACGCTTCCACCCTCTCACACAGGGAAACAGGAAGGAGATCGAACCCCTCCCAAACAACACCTACCCATGACAAACATCCACAACTGTTTCCAATTTCCCTACATTTTGTCAGCCAAGCAAACATCACCCCTGCATTCATGCTGACAAAATGAGAACCACCGGCGCATCAGCAGAGGCCCAAAAACCTGAGGAGGGACTTCCTCAGGCCAGTTTTTAAATGAGCAAGTTGGGGTAAACTCACACTTCCAGACACGTTTCTTCCCCCGGGGGCTTGCCTCCCAAAATCAGCAAAGGCTGGCGTGAAGTCGGGGCCTCGTGGCAGGATCCGGGGGTCCAGAGTCCTTAGCGGCAATTTCGGCTGATTGACCTGTGTCGTGAACAGAGCACACAAACATGACCTGCTCAGGGCTGCTGAGCTACAGAGGTCATGCAATCTACAGACAACATCTGCTAAACCACAACAGTCATATTAACATCTAAATTAAAGCTTTTAACAAACTGCTCAAGTTTTAGGCATCCACACTTATGCTAAATTAAGCATTTACTTTAAAATACATCTTCTTCAAGAGACTATTGAGGAAACAGGTAGAGTTCAGAAACATTTCAAGGCTGACAGGAGTTATGGAGGATAAAACCATGGTAACATAGGCCTGTCTTGGTTCAGGAGCATGAAACTGCCACCTTCCCCCAAAGCAATGGCTTTTGTGCCAACATAAGAGACGGGCAACTGAGCCCAGGAAGCTCTAAGACAGAACAGTGAGAAACAGTCACGGGAAAGTAGAAGGTAGATGAAATAATTTTGGGAATCAAGCTGTGTTTTACAATTTGCCTGGGTACGAAACTCAGAGCAGAAATGTTTCTGCACACAGAGGGATCACCCACATCCCTCAGTCTCAACAGTGAGTCTGTTGTGGTTCCATCAAAGCCAAGGAACTCCCCAGTTCTTCATGAGAGCAGAACGAGGTCTCAGTGTCAGCAGTCAGAAATCCCAAGTGTTTCACTAAGCCCAGACCTCCAGCAGAGACAATCAGCTCTGAGATGAGGCTGGAGAGAAATCCCAAAACTGCCCAAGAATGGAGTTCTTAAAGATCTTTTATTAGATCAGCTTATAAATAGCGAAGAAACTGCTTCAGATCAAAAAACAGTTTGCCCAAAAGCTTCTTTCTGCTTTTTAATTGATCTAATAAAAACCATTGCCTCTCCATCCAGCCTTGCTTGGATCCTCAGTTCTTCATGGCTGGGTCATTTTAAATTTTAGCAACAACCTAGTATAACCATCTAGATACAGACCATCAAAATACTTCAGTTTTTAATCATCTGTGCACATTCATCAGGCACCAACACCTTTATTTGTAGAATTTTGTGATGAGACCAACTATTCCCACTTCCCACCAAAATCCAGCATGGAAATGGTTCAGGAACAAGGCATTAGGGATCTTCATTTATATCAAATACCTGCACGTACCTGTTTTATGGGCTCTCCTCTCACCTTGTCGAGCACCACATCGCTGATGGGAGGTAGCCCCTCGGGCTTCTGGATACAGGCAGGCATGAACTGGATATCCAGCAGGAATTCCCGGTCGTATTGCTTCTTCCCCTCTGGGTCCAGGGGCTTCCACTGCTCTATAGGGAGAGAAGTCCCTGAGAGTCACAGGAAACAAACCCTCTGCTCAACCAGATGTGGTTTTGTTAAATCCAAAGAGATGAGGCTGCTGCACCAGCCTGGGAAATTTCAATTTCATTTAATTTTCATTTTGAAGGGAGAGACAAGGGCAACACATGTAACATTAAAGGGACATGAACAATGGGGAGTGTAGAGCCAGGTCCAGAGCAACCACACCTGGATCTGGCCACTAATTCCAGTTCTAACCCATGTATCAAACTTTGACTTCCACTCTCCTGTGGGATATGGTGGAATGGGGGCAATTCCCTGTTTCTGTGTGAAAATGCAGAAGTTAAAGGGGTTTGTCTGGTGTAAAAGGGAGTCATAAACATGAAGGACAGCAGAGCATGGAACAAAAACACCCTCTGAAAAAGTGAAACCATGGAACTGTGAACAAACCAGGCTGGAGACAAAAGCAGAAACATGAGAAGCCACAACCACAGGCCATGATCTGGGAATTACAATTTTCCACCTACTTTACGTGGGGGTTTTTGGGTGTGGAGGACTCTGCCTGGTGCAATACACAGCATAAACCTACAGCCACTTTAGCACAAGGAAAGTCAGCCTCTGGTAGCCTGGAGATGGGATTTTCAGCACTGGCCACACAGTTAGTTTCAAATTAGGGAAGAAAACATGTTTTGTCTGAAGGAAAACATCTGTATGAGATGCTGCCTTTCGATCTCTCTCACGCCACACTGTGTTACTCAGCATTTATCAGCCCTTCAGGTGATATTCCTTTATTTCACGCCCTGACCCCTTGCTTTGGATCTCTGGGATCTCACCATCTGCACCCCCTCAGAGGCCACGAGCAGGGACTTACTCCAGTGATGGGTTTTAATAACTGGGAATGAAAATACACAGAAGTAATTGCAAACTTTAGCTCTTTATGCAGTTTTATTTCTACAGAACAGGACACAGCGGGGCAGAAATGGTTTGGCTGGATCCTGGCTGGAATTCCTGGCCTGCCCACTGTACCTGTCATTTACCATGGAAAAGCTCCAACACAACAACAAGCAGTTTATGTGTAGTTTCCTTCTTCTGGAAAGCTCTCAATGACTTGCTTTAATGTGAAGAGCAGCTGGGCAGCATCACAGGAAGGATCTCCAATGCAGGGAGAGACAGGGATCAAACAAAATTCCTCCAAAAGACAGAAATTCCCCTTTCTAAAAAGAGCAGAACCGAAATCGAGGACTACTGCACAAGTCTGATGCCTGTTGCTTTCCCAGGGATCAATCCAGCCCCTCCAGCTGAGTGAGAGGACACAACTGGGATTGTTCTGACTGCATCAGCCAATGAATTATGGATTAATTTCAGGAAGTGCTTAGCTAGTGACTGGTCAGGTACCAGTGTGATGAGCTATCAAGAGGCCTCTGTGTTTCCCCCACATGGTATGATTGTGCTGAATTAATAAAACCAAAGCAATTGAGGTCTTTGTCAGAACAAAGCAGTGCAGGAATAACCACTGCAGTGGAGTCCCTTAATGGTGATGCTCCTTGTCCACCAGGTTCTCCAGGTCCTTCCTTCCTATTATTATACTCTCTAATTTCTGGGCTCCTAAAAAATAACTACTTTATTTGGAGGGAGTTTCACTGGAATAAGAAATTGCTTAAAAATTGTGAGCAACTGAAAAGTTGGTCTGAAGTTCTCTCTAAATGAGGCGGATTAATTGAGGTTCAAGTCTATAAATTACAAAATCTACATAAATAACAAAAACGTTATGTCTTCATAAACAACAAAAACACTCTGTAGATATCCTATACCCTTATCAACGGGACTGAGCTGGGCAGTGTCCAGCTGAAAATCACTTATCCATGGATAAGGACTGAAAATCACAAGCTGTTTCTTTTCCTTACTTTTCTAGAAATCCAAAGATCCATGCAACTGTTTAGCCAGGAAATTAAATCTTTATGAACACACATATTTGTATGTATTTAGGACCCAATGAGCATTTTCATTTCTTATTTAACCACCTCTTTATTTCAGAGATATATTGGTTTATGTGGAATTTCTTGGATGGTTTCCAGCTGTTGATCACACAGGAAGCAACTCTCTGCCATTTCCACCATGCCATAGCCAGCATCCAAATTCACAAATATATCAAGGAATTAGGGATTTTCTCTTTTCTTGACCATGACCAGGAAGACAAAAACAATTTTCCCCTTTTGCCCCTCCAGAAGATCTCTTGGGACCTGCTGGATTGCTGATCTCGGCAGGGTTGCACATGGCAAACACAGAGTCTCCTCCCAGCCCCAATGGGAACATGTGTAGGGATGACACATGGGTGTCAGCAGCCCTTACAGGAGGGAGGCAGAGAAGCAGAGTGGAGCAGAACTTACCTGGTTTGCACTGGTACACGGGCCCCTCTCCAGAGCTCTCTGTGCAGCCAGAGTTAGCGTCAGTGCCTTCGCCTTCCGAGATGCTCTCGGCACCATTTCGCACCGGCTCTGCCTCCTGCTCTCCGTTCTCTTCCACGGCTTTCACTGGTTTGAGCTCTAAGGGTTCCCTCTCCAGCTGAAGCCCATGGCTCATTTTCTCCTGGTCGGATTCAAGCACTTTGTCCCCTGAAGGTTCTTCCTCCTCCTCCTCCTTCAGCTGGAGCATGGACAGAGGCAGAGGTTTCATTAGAAACACCCTGACAAATTCAATGCATGTGAAACAGCTGTTCATGGATTCACATGGCATTTTTGGGGGCAGCAGGAAGACAAATGCATCTTACACCACCTATGCAACACCACATTGAGCCACTGGGTGATTTATCAGCTTATTCCCATGGATAACCCACTGATAATTAATGGTGCGACTGGAAAGATCCAGCATTGCCCATGAAATCCCCACGGGATTGGATGGAGGGAACTGTTTAAGCCATGAGCAATCCCAGTCTGGAAAGACAACTCTGCTTTCCTCTTCTACCATCCATGATAAAAGGATGCTAAAGGCCACATGGTGCTTGTTTTGGGGCATTCTTCCTTTAAATGCCTGCTGCCAACTGGAGCAGATCCCACTAAGGAAGGCAATGTGAGATCCAGCCACAATTCCAGCATCTCAGCTTTAGGAAAAAGCATTAATAGTATCCTTGGGTGTTAATTTTAGAGCTCTCCAAGGACACAGCCTGATTGTGCATTCAGACGAGGAGGCGTTAGAATGTGCTTCTCCCGGGAGAAATCCCAGCACATCTTAGCACTGAACAAAGGAATAACTTCATCGAGGATGTTCTGGAGCAGGCTCCCAATCCTTTTGTCTCCCCACCTGATGGCACCACATCCTAAAACACTTCTTGCAGATTTTTCAAGGGAATTCCCTGGAGAATTCCTCAGTGGAACTCCTGGGTGGCACAGGAGACGTGACTCCTCCAGGGGAGGATGGTGTGGAGGATGAACCTGCTGGTGCAGCCCCAGTGACACCCTTTGCTCTGGTGCTCTGCATCACATCTGACCCTTTTCAGCTTTTATCCACACACTGGGCAGTCTGAACTTCTACATTTTTACTCTCTTGTTCCCTTTCTGATCGATTCTAACCCCATATTGACCCAGGATGTTAAACACAGCCCCCTGCTGCAACATCCCTACCAGAGCAGCAGCTAGGGAGATTTTCTTTTACTCATCTAATCACTCTTGAGGTGGTTTTGCCTGAAAACGTCAGCATTTTCCTTTGTCACCTTCTCCATAAGTTGGTCGTCAGGAAAACTATCCTTTGCCATGATATCCCTGTGCAGAAGAGCCTGCCAAATGGCAGGATGGTGGCCTGACAAAGTGGGGCAGTAAAGAAGGATCCAAACCCACTTTTCCCTCACCTTTCACTGAAAGGGGTTTCCTCAGTGCTGGGAGGCTGGCAGAAGTTTAGTGGAACCTTCTAGAGGAAGGTGTCCCCTGCATTGCATGGAATGAAATGAGTCTTTAAGGGCCCTTGCAACCCAAATCAGTCTGTGATTCTGTGACTATTAGTCATTAAATTAGACAAACCCAAGAAAACGGAAGAGCTTTAAAAGGCAGCAGACTGACACCTGTTACCTAAAGTATGCTGAGGAATACCAGAGTTCCTCCCCAAAACTCTGCCCTGGATCCTGTGAGACAACAAGGAAGCAACGTCTCAAGTACTATTTCAAGAGAGGAACACCGTCTTTAAATTTGGGTAAAGCAGCACTTTGGTTCCCTCTCACCTCTGTTTCTGCCTCTGTCACCTCCTCAGTGGCTTGGGTCTGGTCTTTTGGTTTCTTCCAAGTCTTTGGTGCAGTTACAGCAGTTTGAGCTGCAATGTAAATGTGCATCTGTTACAACATTGAATGGCATGGAGCTGATGTGGTTGTGGGTGATGAGCTTCCCTCTCGGGCTGGTCTGAGGCACAGGAAAATGAAGCAGTTGCAGCCTTGTGGAGGATTCAGTTTGATTTAACCACTTTGGCTTTCAATGCAGCAGTAACAATCATTAGAATGACATTAAAACAACTGAATTGTTTTACAAGTTGCTCATTCAAGCTCCAAATGGCACTTGGGGTAGCAAGGAGGTCACTGCCAACAGCACAATGATCATGCAGGGAAAAAAACCTTCAGGAAAGATCCAAGTTTTTGGAAAGATCAGTTGCTGGCTGGGAGAGAAGGCTGTTCTCAATGTATTTTTCTCAAGAATTCTAACATCGTTATAATATTAACCATAAACAAGCCAAAATTTCCAGTATCTCATCCAAAAGGAAAACTCCTTCAATCCTGCAGCACTGCTCTGAGCTGGATTTATATTTCAATTTAAAAGCCAGTTCGTAACTCCACCATTACTGATCTCCCTGGCCAACTGAGTCAATGGAAACATCACAGAGTATTCCCAAGATCCGCACTGATTTACTCCAATCATGTTTCCCCTCTAAAGGGTAGAAGAAACCACACAATATATTTAAGAGGAGACAAACCGATTAATCCAATCTGGTCCTAATTTGTGGCAACTGCTCTCATCTTAAATTCGGATCCCAGGCACAGATGCCCAGTTATCAGAGTGTAAATGGGACTGATTTTGTGACTGAAGTTTACTGCAAACAGATTTCCAGTTCCAGCCTTTGGTTTCCAGCAGATACTGTGGAAAAACCCAGTGTGCACTTCCTTTATCACAATAAAATACAATTTTGAAACATTCTTCACTATGGATAAGTAAGAAGAGTTAATAAAAGCCAACTCTGTTCCTAACATCATGGAGCAAATGGGATTTGCTGTGTTCCCATTGCCCAAAAGGATACGTACGAGCTTCTGTGGCTTCTCCAGAGTGCTTCCCTGTTTGGAGGGTGACCACAGACCTGCAGACACTCTGCAGATTCCTGTGGGAATCACCACACCCTGGCCCCAGCCCAAAGAGCAACAGGAGCTATGGGTGCTGATGGAAGACTTTTACATTCAGGCTGAACACCCCAAAAGCAAAGTTAAATTTAAAAAGGAAAGTCTTATTTAAATATTCAAACATCATCTCCTTGTTCACAGAACCAATGGCTGGAAAAATCACCCAGGTTTCCCAAGCTCCAGGTCCCGCACATCCTATCCATTCATCTCCCTATGGAGAGGCTTTAAGGGCTGGGGTTTCTCCAAGAAGGGATTGGGTCTGCAAAGCAACAACCTCAATTTTGCCTCAGCCAAGTAATTCAGCTGATCAATCTCAAAGTTTTTAATATGACAGAATTTCACTCCCCTCAAACTCAAACCATGGAAACCATCTGCGGTGTAAAATAACATTTCATTTTTAACCGCAGAGAAATAAACTCAGGGGTCATGGATTTGGGGCTGGCAAAGGTCCGGGGTTTTTCCTTCCTCAGCCGTCAGGATGTGAACATTACTACTGCTCAAGTATACATTTTTTCCACCTTTTTTTGGCTAAAGTAAGCCCTAAAGTAGAGGTTGCAATCCTGCCAAGCCTCCCGAATGAGTCTTGCCTTAAATTTCACTTCGATCAGCCCGGGGGTTCTGCAGACCGTGTTGTGGAGCTCCCCAGGATGGATCTCCAGGGATCTCTGGAGACATTGCTCAATCTCTCCCCATCTTAAAACAGCAGATTTCTTTTTTTCTGTCAAGTTCACATTTCTGCGGCAGGAGCTCAAAGGAATATTTGCACTGATGTGAGTTTGAGTGCCAACCTTCCCAAACCCCAAATCCAACAGGACAATGGCGTTATTAATCTGAAGACAGAGTTTCATCTGTGAGGCTGTAGAGAAATACAAAGTAATGTGTCCAGTTTGGCTCTTGGAGAGGGACAACTCCAGACACTTATGGTCTTCTCTTCAGTTTTCCTGTCCCCAACTTGAGCAACTTCACGTACTCTCCAACAGTTTAATTTCTGCCCAAATGCAGGTTCCTTTTTGCCACTCTTCACATTTCCAGACCTTGTTTTCAGCTCATTTAATTCCTCTGGAGAAGGGACTCCAGAAACCCAAGCAACACTCTGAGCTCTTATCACAGCTTACAAAACCAAGCGAGATAACAGGAGTGACAACACAGATCTAGTTTAGGACTGGAAAGAGGAACAAACCCTTAATTCCAGACTATCTTGGACACCACTCCCAGTGATAACACCATCACCGCAGGGATCTGCTCAGTAGGCCCGACGCTCACTCAGCCCGTTTCTCCAGCTGCGTCACATTCCCCAGTGGAACATCTTCCCACAGGATTTAACCACCCGTGAGCTCACAGCCCATCCGGTGGGACACGAGGCCTCTCCTCTCTGATGCAGTGCCAACTGTGAAGCCTAATTAATACCAGCTCTTGTATTTTTATTATCCAACATGCCATGAAAAACCAAAGCAAAGATTCACCATCATCTTCCAGCTCATGGAAAAGAAAATCTATTCCAGTGGTTATGGCAGCAAATCAAGAAAAACACGACCCCTGATTTATGTTTCTGCCTCTACAGGTTTCGGTGCTGGAGAGATTTCTCCAAGGTATTTCCAATTACAGCCCAAGTTGCTTGTTACAGCCTCCCCAGCTCAGGAACTCCAGGACTCACCACAGCTGGGCTACTTAATACAGAAATATGTCTCATAAATGAGCTCTGCAAGAAACAGCCCTTTGAATTCATGTATATTAAGTTCTTTCAGCTTCCTGTGTTCCAAGGAGTTCTGTCTGGGACACACATCAGTCTCTTGTTTTCCTCTTTGCTTCTTGTAATAGTCATGATAGAATGGTGACATCAAAGGTCTCAGGTCTCTGGTAGCACCTTCTGCAGAAATTCCACTCCACCAACAAAACACATTTCCTGTTTTGTTGCCTGGAAAGTGCTGGTCCCTCACTGTATTTACAGAAACCCCAGAATTTAATAAAAAAGAACAGTCATTCATGACTTTTAGCCACGGTGATGTTTTTAGCGTGGATCAGAGCGCCCAGGTCCTCTCTCGATGATCTATTTTCTCCTTGCAGAGCAGATGAGTAGGAATTAACTACTTTAAAAACCATGTACTCTTGCCCCTTGCAGGTTAACAGCTCTGCCTGTCCTAAAAACTCCAGGCAAAAATTCCTGAGGAGGCAAGAACGGAACCTGTGCCCTGAGAACAGGGGGAATGTGTCCCCTTTGGCCAGATGCTCAGACAAGGAACACGGTCAGCAGCAAGAAACTGCCCCTGGGTAAAACATCCTGCACTGCTCAGTGTTTAATGCTCTGAAACCCACCAAATCTTCTCCATTTCACATGGACGCACAACCAGTGATGCTGCTGAGCAGGGAATGATGATCCGGTGACTCACAGACACAGAGACCGAACCACTAAAGCTGCCAAATTCCCTGTGAGGGTGTTCATAGGAGGCAGAATTCAGTGTAAAATACAACAAGGGTGCTGCAGTAGAATCCCCTGATCTTGGAGATCTGGTAGAGACCTAATGCCAGTGGAAAAGGAGGAGTGGAGGTTGCCCTGGATCCCCATAGGATCAACTCAGCTCTGGCCTCTCTCTGAAAACACTGACAAAGTGGTTCTGTTGAGCTGTAAAAAAAGAACTGCTGCAGGATGAAGATGTTTAAGGGTCTAAATATATTTTCTTTCTTGCCACAGAGCTTGACAGAGCAAAAAATCCAAGTCTGGTTCCTCTGACTGTTGGACAGAAGGTGTGTCCTGTAAAATACTGCAGGAACAGGCAAATCCCTTTGCTCATCCCCAGAAAGCGGCCACCTCCAGCGCAAAATACGGGATCCACCTGGGAGCCTCGGCAGTGCTGCCCTAGCAGCTCAGCAAGGAGGGGATGAAGGTCTCATTCCCAAAATCTGGCAGGCCAGGTTATAGCTATGAAAAGGACATGCGGGAGGAACGGCTGCAGGAATAAGATAATCCCAAGAGGTCCCAGCACTGTCCCAGCCAGCTCATCTCGGCTCCCTTTAAAGAGAAAGCAGGGGGATGATTTGTGGCCAAGCAGCTCTATAATAAAAACACCATTCTGCTGAAAACCCCAAATAAATATTGCTCAAAGTCACAGAGCTCATAGCTACCAGCATGCACTTGAGAAGTTTCCCTTATTCCAGGTTTAATCCTAACTCCAGAGATCATAAAAAAATATCTCGGCCTTTAGTCCAAGAAAAACACTACAATATAACCCTTTCTCCTTGCTTCTGAGGGTCAGCATCTGGATTTTCCAATGTATATGGCAGACATGCTGTTCCTCGTTCTTGAATTAGCAGGCAGCCTTGGATGATGTTATTTCAATCTCTCTTCCTCTCTCCAAGAAAGAACTGGAAAATTATTGCTGAAAAGAAGGCTGGCAGAGAAATGCAATAGTTCAGGATCACTGAATCAGGGGTAAAGCACAAAAAACCACTTGGAGAGCTCTGCGCTTTCTTTGAAGCCCTGAGCTTTTAATAGAAATCTAAGTTTCAAGTCATCTTTTTAAATGACTTGAGAACGCCTTGTTTCCATGTTGCCAAAGCCAATGGCTTGGCTAATGTGTGCCCTGGAGCATAATGACATTACAGCATTAAAATTAATCTTCTGCATAATTAAAAGCCCAAACACTGTAAGTTGATTTTTTTAAATTTAAACTACAGGCCATTACAAAGACAGCAATAACACTGCAAGCTGGAACCTGCCTGTGCAAAACCTTATTTACAAAATCCCATTTCTACTCTCCTTTGTAAGGAAATTAATTTGGGTTATGAAGTAGCTTGGATTGAAAGAACAACAAGTGCCAGAGCAGTGAAATGACCCGAGTGAAATAAAAATAGAAGAAGATTAACAGGAAAAAATCCTCATGGTCAGTGTAGGAAAGGGATCTTTCTTCTGATCTGTAGATACTGGATTTTAAAATCACCATATTGAGCAAACACAGAGCAGGGCCAACCTCAGCCTTTCAGTGCATTTAAGAGTAGAGCCTGAGATTTCTGAGCCCATTTCCCATTTATTAAAAAAAAACAAAACCCACACCCCAACCCTAAAAAAGCCCCTGTACAGTGTTATGTTACTGTACAGGGTAAATGTTACTTTAAAAAAAATGAAACCAACAAAGATTCAAATCACAACTGGCTGTTTGTCCTCTTTGTCCAAGCTTCACCAAGTTCCAAGGAATTGAAATAACTGCATAAAAGGACGAAAATGTGACACATGAAATGCTGTAACACTGCTGGGTGTGAAGAGCAGCCCCCATTACACCTCTCCAGCAGCAAATATAAGGAATTGATCATTTAACTTGTTTTCCACAATCCAATCGCCAGGAAGTCCTGCATGAAAGCCATTTTCCATAGGAAACACAGAGTGTTAAAACCACAGTACCAAATCAGAGATGTGGCAGGGCTGAAACCCAAGGCAGGCAACAACACTTGGAGAAAGAGGCTGGATTTTAAAAGTCATTTGCAGAAACTGTGATTTTAGTGAACTTTAAACTGTAAACTGCAGAATTTAAATTTAAAATTGTAAATTGTACATTTTACTGACGTGACTTTTGCAAACAAAAAGTAGAAGCATCACTAATGAAAGCTGGACAGGTAGAGGTGTGTGACACTGAAGTGACAATGGGGTGTGACCCAGGTGGGTGATACTGGTGTGATATTGGTTGTCAGTTGTTTGGATGAGTGTGAATGGTCCACTTCATTTTCACACATCTGGGAACACCGTGACACATTTTTACAGCTGGAAAACACCCCAGTCCAGTAGTTTGGGAAATCAGTGGCTCAGGGGCTTCATCCCAAGAGCTTTAGGGTCTCAAATGCAGAGCCACAGGCCCTTGGACTGATCGCTCACCTTGGGGGGAACAGGAGCTGTGGCTGACCGGTCCCTGGAAGTCCAGGGCCAGGTTGGACACTGGGGCTTGGAGCAACCTGGGATAGTTAAGGTGTCCCTGCTGATGGCGGAGGGTGGCACTGGATGGGATTTAAGGTCCCTCCAATCCAAAAAATCCTGGGATTCTGTGAAGAGCAGTGTGCTCTGCACTCCCCCTCCACCAGCCCTGTGTTGCCATGAAAGCATGTGCCCACCTCAGCCTGGTACACACATTCAAGTGAGTGACCAATTATGAACAATTATGAACAATCAGGAGGGATTTCTATCCCTGCCAAAAAAGATCAGCATTTCGCTGCCAACAATCACAGCAGCCACAAGGCACGACCAGGCTTTTTTCTTTTGCAGATAGAAACAGAAACATCTGTTGGAGGAAGAAAAAGCCCCTTTCCTTCATCCTGCAGGTCACTACATGAACCCACAGAGCTCAATGCTTACCTGGGACAGGACTCCTGCTCGAGTTCACACTCAGAGCCTCCTGGCTCTCCTCCAGCTGCCCATCTGTTTCTGTCTCTTCCTTCTTTTCAGTATCTTTTACCTCTTCACTAAGAGTAGTTCTTGTCTTCTCCTCTCCTAAATCTCCCTGGACAACAGGGAGGGCACTCGGAGATGGGAGAGGAGGTGGAGAAGGAATTGTGGTAACAGCAGCAACAGAAACCGGAGGGGACAGAGGTGGCGGGGTGGGAGGAGGAGAGGGAGCAGCGTGAGGAGCACTGGGAGGTGATGGAGCGCTCTCCAGCTCTGCCGGGGGTGCCTCATGGGGCTCCAACTCCACAGTCAACGCTGCAGCTTCTGCCTGAGCCACCTCTGCCACAGGCTCAGCCTCCGTGGCCCTGGTGCTGCTCATGTCGCTGATGACACCGGGCCCGGCCTGCACCGGCACCGGGGCGTCACTGGGTGATGCTACTGCACTGCTGGGCTCTGTGCACACCTCGGCACCGGGCTCTTCTGCGGCAGGAGGGGCCGCTGACTCCGGGCAGACTGTGGCACTGGGTGTAGGCATCGTCTCCTCTCTGGAGGAGGCCAGTTCACATTTGTCCTCCAGGTCAGCTGTGGATGGGGCTTTGCTGGACACAGGGACGGGAGCGGCAGCCACGGGGACAGCTGCAACCAGAGGGGCCGGGGCTGGCGACGGAGCACGAGGAAGTTCTGGTGGGGTTTCCACTGAGGTGAGGGCCTCGGTTGTCTGCCCAGCTTGATCTTTCTTCTCCCCAGTAGGTTCTGGTCTGAAGACTGGAGAAGGTGGTTTTAATACTGGATCTGGTTTTGGCTTCTCTTCTGGGAAAAGAGAAAAAATCCGTTATCAACAGCAAGGCAACTTCACGTTCCTGCCTGGTGCCTTGGCTCCCTTGGTTCCCATTCCTGCATTCTGCTAAGGAGCTCTGAGGAAGACACCAGAAGTTCCTGCACCTCACTGGGAATCCAAATCTGAATATACAACCTCTGCCATCCTGAGAAGAGACAGATCTGGAGAGACTCATTGCAGCCTTCCAGTGCCTAAAGGGGGTTTATAAAACAAGGAGAGCAACTTTTTACATGCACAAAAACCTCACAGGACAAGGGGGAATGGGTTAAACTGAAAGAGCAAAGATTTAGATTAGATGTTTGGAAGAAATGTATCAACCCAACCCTCAAAATCTGGTGCAGAAAGCAGTCCCTGCACTTATCCCATGATCACCAACAGACTTGGTGATCCTGTCCCTGCCATGACCATCACACAGCTCTCAAAGCTCTGCTGCAGCTCTGCTGTTTCCCACTTCTTTTCTACAAAAGTACAAGCCATTATCATTTAGGATTTTGCAGGAACACTAAACTTCTTCAGGACACTGCTACACCAGCAAAAATAATTCTGGAAAAGCCAGAGGCACAAATCTGCTCTTCAGATTAGGAAGTCAAAAGCCATAACCAACCCCAAATCATCAAAATTCAGGTAGAACTGAACAGGTTTGGCTCTGCTGGATTTTCATTTGGGGCTTATTCAAGAGCTCATCTGAAGGGAATGGGTTTTTGAAGGAGAACCAAAGGGTTCTCTTTCCATTTGAAACTGCCTGAAGCATCAAATCCCACCTTTAGGAATAGTGGGAGCACAAGTGAACTCTGCTTGCAGCCGTCAGCAGCCCCAGCAGCATTACAGAGGCCCATGGCCAAAGCAGTAGTTTATGAATCTAAAGAGGCACCAGGGACATGGCTTTGGAGGAGGATGACAAGTGAGGAAAGAGATGGAAAAGAGTATCCCGAAGAGCTGATTTTGATTCTGGAGGCTCCGTGGAAGAAAAAGGATATGGGAGCTGGTTTGGAAAAAGAAAACACGTCACCTCTGATTTCTGGAACATCCTTTGTAGGAACTCCTGGATCATTCCTGACATTTACAGCTTGCTATCAACAACTGCCTGGATACTCTCTCCCTGAATCAAAAAGCCCCCCAACCAAATGCATTTGAACTGTTAAGAAAATAATTCTGAGAGATAAAACCAGCACTAATCCACAGCTGCGTTTGAAACCAGAGGTTTCACTGCCTTCCTTCAAACCACAGCTTGTTTGGCCAATGTTCTCATCATGGATACAGGCTGTGTGTGCAAAACCCCAGAGAAAAGTGATTTGAGGAGGGATTTCAGAGAATGAGGAGCAGATTTGGCTAATGAGAAGCAAATCTGAACTTGAACCCCTATCCCAGAGAACGAATCTCCAAGTCCTGGCAGAGGAGGACTCATCCCTGCGAACTGTTACAGAGAGTCATGTGAACAACTCACAGTTGGGAAGGGAAAACAAAAATCAACGCAATTCATCCCAACTGGATTGAATCCCTCTTCCTAAATACGCTGAGATCATTCCTCATGCTATATTTAGGAAGTATTTACAGGAAGCACTGGCTGCTCCAGGGGAAATATCACAAGATATTTTTTTAAATTTCCTGATAAATACAATTTCTGCAAAATTATTCCTTAAAGATTCTTTCACATATCCAGTGGGACAGACCCCGCTGTCTTCTTCATGGAAAAGCCATTGCTGGGCTGCTGGGTGGTCCCAATGGCACAGACTGGCCAGGGCAGTGGATGAGGAAGATTTTACTGGATATGGGAATTTGTTCCTGCTCTGTGGTGTTTATCTGACAATAACTGCTGGGCTCGCTGCCATTTTTCCATCTTTTGTCCTGATGCAAACACTCACGGGGCGGCACCGGGACTGACTCAGTGTCAGCAGAGGGGCTTTGGAGCTTTCCAAACTCCAGAGTCTGACATCAATCTGTTTTCCACAAACCATGTTGCACATTCTCCACGTCTGATACATTGCAAGATTTGGAAAGAGGTTTAAAAAGATGATACTACTACTCCAAAACATTCCCCTGAACCTCTGCAATGGAATAAATGTGGGCAGCTCTGATTCCATGCAGTTCTATCCCACTGCACCTCCTGCATCAGCCTGGCCTGCAGACAGGCTCCATAGACTGGGCCACTGGCTTGACCTGGATTCTCCAGCAGTATCCTCCCATCTGTCAGCCTAGCAGGTATGAACACACCAGGGGCATCTACAGGAATCAGAACGTGCACCTAAATAATGTGATTTTTCAAGGTATTATAGTAGCAATTCCTATACTTGGTCCACTCGAAGGTGTCCCTGCCATGGCAGCTGGGTCAGAATGGGAGGAGCTTTACGGTCCCTCCAACCCAAACCATTCTGGGATTCTACAAAATGCCAAAGGCTTGTCTTTAAAAAAACCCAACCAAGGATATAAATAATGCAATCCCAAATCCAGCCTCAGGCATGAGGTTCTTCCAGACCAAGCCAACAGGGACTGCAGATCCTGGTCTGCCGGCAGAGCACACGGCTCCGATCCAAGCCCAATCCGAACCCAGCAGACCGGCCAGGTGCTGCTCACAGTCAGAAGCAGCTGCACAAGCAGCACTGGGTGTCACAGAATCACAATGAAAGCCTGACTCCAAACTTCAACGTCTGCAAATGGGCACAAGAGAGGAAGGGCATCGGGATGATCCGACCCGCAGGACGGACTTGGCACAGGGGCCTTTGGAGAAACAACAACACTGGTTTTAATGAACACTTCAGCCATGCAGCCTATCTGTCACTGCTTTTGTTTTGGAAACAAAAACCCCCAATATCAAAGCCAAAAATGATTTTGATACCTTGGCATGTATTTCTGAACAGATGTGCCCCCACCCTCTCAAGTCATTAGTCCAGTTTAAATACTATAAACAGTATAGACACTAACTCCTACCGTGCTCTGCCACCCCCAGCCATGGCTGGGTGTTATTCCAGGGCTTTCCCTGCAGTGCTTACATAAATGTGCTCTTTTAGCAATTTTTGGACTGGAACAAATATTTGACTCGTTCTGGGATGGAATGGAGATAAACAGAGGGAAGCTCATCAGTGTTAAACCCCAGTCAAGCCCTGCTTTATGTTCAAACCAGCACTGTCAGATCTGTGTAACTAAATAAACACATTTACTTCCAGTTTACTCATAGCTGCTTACAAATGGATTAAGTGAAAGAGAGAGAGAAGAGGGTAAGACTCGTTTATCCTGGAAATCTGCATTTTCATACACAGAAATGAAATACTGTGATGGAAAGTGCTGGATTTTCAGAGATCAGAGTTCAAGGAGCTCTTGGTCATATGGTTTAGTGGTAGGTGGTCCTGTGAGGTGCAGAGGGTTGATGATGCTTACAGGTCCCTTGTTGCTGGAGACATTCTGTGATTGCATGGCTTTACAGCTCAGGCCCAGCTCTGCCCCCAGGGCAGATGCACTTCAGCTGTCATCAGTGCCACCAGGTGACCATGTGGTGTGCTCAGAGGATGTCCCTGGCAGCAAGATGAATGTTGGCAGAGGGGTCACAGAAAGGGAAGAGCAGCTGTGCCAGAGCTGGGCAGCACCAAACAGCCGGGGAGCTCAGGCAGCACAGCCACAGCAGAGCCAATGGACATCAGACCCACCCGTGCCTTGTTCAGGGGACACTGGGGACATCGAAGGTTTGCACCAACATCTAGACACAGCCACAGCCTGCCTTTAAGTGGCAGATGGGATGAAACCAGCCCCAAAAGGTCCTTTTTCAACCTCTTACAACCAATTTCTAGACACTGCAGCATTTAAGACGCACAGCACTAGAAGATGGAAACCCTGATGTCCACGCTGTGGCTGTAAGAGCAACCTCAGGGACACCATCCTTGGTTCTCCAGCAGGGACCATGCAGCACTGGGATCAAGGACATCTGCAACACCAGGGATGTTGGTTTGTCCCCTTCGCTAGAGCTGTGCTCCTCTGGGGCTTGGTTTTTCTCTAGTAAACCTCTCCCAGGGAATATACAACAGGAGAAAAGGAAACGGCCTCAGGTTGTGCCAGGGGTGGTTCAGGTTGGATTTTGGGAAAATTCCTTCATGGAAAGGGTGACCAGGTACTGACCTGGGCAGTGGTGGAGTCACTATCCCTGAAAGTGTTAAAAAAAAAAAAAGTGTGGATGTGACACCTGGGGACATGGCTAGCTAGTACTGAACATGGCAGTGCTGGGTTGGATTTGAAGATCTGGGAGGGCTTGGTGATTCTGTGACTCTGCATACTCTGAAGTAAAGGCACTACAGGACTTCCCCGCACACATCGCTCCAGGCAGAGCCCAGAAAGCTGTGATGCCGTGGGTAAAACTGGGAAGAAAACGGTGGTGTCAGCTCTGTACCCCCGCAGCAATCCCGCTGCCACACATCAAGAACTGCAGCTCCCAATGGCTGCAAATTCCAGTGTGGGAACAGCCTGGGTCTGCTCTGTTGGCCTCCTGAGACAATTCCCTGAACAGTGTTTAAAATCTCCCTTCCAATATTTATTATGGAATATCCTGAGCTGGCAGTGACACATCAGGATCATTGAGTCCAACTCCTGGCCCTGTGCAGGGACCCCTCATCCTGTGCCTGAGAGTGTTGTCCAAGGAAATGGAATTTTAAGAAACTTTTTCCATCTGTGCCATTTTTACCAAAGTCAAAAAAATCTGCTATGGGCTTTATAAGACACTTGGCACACTAATGGTTTTTTTCCTAGTTAATATTGCCCATTCCTACAGGACTGGACACACAAGCAGCTCTGGGGAAGCCATATGATCCTCTTGATCCCTGCCATTGCTGTGGCGAATTATTCAAATGATCCAAAGCCTCTCTGGCTAAAGCGTTTCCCTGACAACACGCTGCTTTCTGGAGGATGGTACTTGGGTGAGAGGAGTTTCATCCTTCTGTGTGCTCTAAAACAACATTTAGGACACAGAAGATTGAAGACAATTATTTTTAACCAGTTCTACATTAGCAAATTCCAATTAATTGCCTTAGCAACACACTTAAAATGTTCCACTGGAGGAAGAGAAGTTCCTCCCCTCCTATTTCTGCTGCCTGCTGGTCTCCTGCCAAAAATATTCCAACTAAAACAAGGAAGGAGGGGAAAAAACAAATGATTCAAAATAATGAGGGAGGAAATCTCCATGAACCGACCTTGTTTGGAGGCGGGGGCCGCAGTGCCGGGGGTGCTGCCAGAGGGGTGGGAGCTCTCCACGGCTCCAAACACCGTGGGAACGGGCTCAGGGACCTGGCTGGGCACCTGCTGGGCGGGAGGGACAACAGGGTGAGCCTGGGAACACAAAAACAAGGAGCAAAGGCAAGGAGGAGATGAGACAGGGTGGGATAGAGAGGAGAAATCAAAGGTGGAGAGAATAAAGAGAAAAAAATTAAGAGAAAAGATACACAGGTCAATTGGATAAATCCAAAAAGTTCATGGGAGAGGGCGGGAAAGTCAACAGGAAAAGGGGAAAAGGATGCTCACTGTTAAGAATAGCAAGAAAAGGACAGCACAGCACCGTTATCAACATGCTTTGCTCTCCCCAAACTTCTTGTGAATGCTCCTCCATGCAGGACACGCACCAAGGCTCCTGGATCTCTCTGTAATTTAAGTTCACTTCTGTGACTTGATTACTTTTTCTACTGATCCATTATTTCAACGCCCTTAGAGATTTAAATCTACTGATTCACTCTTCGTTGTATTTATCAATAGCCGATGTGTGCAGCATGGGATGAATGCTGGACAGATGTATCTGCACATACACCACTCCTTATCCCAGCAGGAAAATCATCCCAGATTGGGAATAGCTGGGTGAAAAAAATCCCCCAGCACCGCCTACAAGCAGCCTGGGGAGTGGGACGTGCAGGGCAAGAGGAGAATAAAACCAGCTGGGCAGCAATCCGAGGGATTCACAATCTGAGCAGATTCACAAAGAACATGAACTGAGACTGTCTGTATAGACGAACAAAACAAAAAGGCCCGCAAAGGCTGAAGGAAGACTGAAGGAACCCCAGCCTGTGGCAGATGCACATATTTTAATTATGTCCCACTAAACACTCACTTGTGTTCAGGAAAGTTTGATAAAATCCTTTGAATTTAGTCTCAGAATTTAAGGAGACCAAGTCAGTGCCCCTGACTTGAAGGTGAGACACTTGCTGGAGTGAACACAGACAAGGCAAGGCAAGGAAGCTGGTCACAAAATCCCCTTAAATACACACCAGGGACCATACACAGAAGAAAATGGGGCTAAATTTTAATTTCCTAATCCCAAGTGGAAAGCCAGGCAGCTCCCTGCAGATATTTGCTCTCACCCAGTTCCACATTCATGGACTTTTCTGAACATCTACAGGAAAAGGAATTTTTAATCAATCCAAGCACAACAGAGTGTTCAAGACTTGGGTGCCTAATTCCTGATTGCAGACAGGCTCTCAGAAACCCATGCAAAACTTATTTCCCTATAAAAAGAAACACTCTGGCAACCTACTTCTCTTCCTGGGACTCTGTTTTTTCCTCCCATCCCCAGCTTTTTGCCTACTGAATCTGAACAGTGCAGGATAAAGAGGGAATTATCTCCAAAACGCTATTTTTCACCATTTCAGGAAGACCAGGAAAAAGCATATCTGGAAAAATAAGAATGAAGACTGAAGTGGGGGTGGAGGGTTGAAGTTTTATTTGGAATTGCTCCTCTTTCAGGAATGAGCCTGACAGATTGACTGGAGAACGGATGAAGAACTGCAGCCCAGTCTCCAGCCAAAGGGAAAAAGCCAAAGAAAACCCAGCTTTACAAACGAGCAGGTTTCAAGAATATGTTCCCCTCACCCTCCATGATCAGGATTTTAATTTTATAAGAAAATTTATGGATGAAATCAGTGTGGGGAAAGGAAACTGTGATAAGAACCACAGGAACCTAAGCAAACCAATGAAGAAGAAACCTGTGAGCCCAGAAACTTCTTGGGTCAGGAAACATATTTCCTTAAGAAACATGAGAAACACTCATTTATTTTGTGGGAATGATATTGCAAATGAATAAATGGTCCTTATGCACTTTGCCTTGCAGCTGCAAAGCGGAGCATTTAAAGCGTTTTTAGGAAAAAAAAAATCCCACTGCAAATTGCTCCCCTGATTTATGATGCTCCAAGAGTTGCTCTGGGTTATTCTACCCCACCATGGCCTGGACACTGAGCAAACACAACTCTGACAGACTCACTGAGACTTGGAAGAGTTTGCCCAGGAAAATAAGAACATTCACTCTTTAAAAAGTGATCTTCTGTGGAAGCCAATGCCGAGGAAATCCTACAATCAGATTCTGGCCCTGGGTTTTCTTTCTCTTCCCAGCAAATTCAGAGTGCAAATAGTGTCCTGCTAGAAATGGATAAATCGTGTCCCCATGTACCTCCAGCTTCTCTTGCAGGAACTTTAAAGCACTTTACTTGCTGAAACGCAATTAAAATACACTGCAAGGCATTTGGAAACTCCACCTAAAGCACTTTTTGGTCAGCGCCGCTGAGTAAAAGGTACAGAAATGGCTGAAACCACACAGCTCATCTTGGCAGCAATGCTTATCTTCACACAATTTCAAAAACTTTCTGATCTTAAGCACAATTCCAACAATTTTTTGATGTTCAGCACTTAACCTACTGAGAAAAGAGGGTGCTTTGGGCTTGTTTTCTGGGCAAAGTTTTGGTTTATTTGAGTCAGTTAATAGAGTAATTCAAATCTAAAGAAAAAATGAAAATTTGGAAATTATTATAACAGGGTTTCTTTTTCAAATGCAGAATTTAGGAGAGGGCCTGGTCTTCAGGACTTCCTCTTTCTTCCTCTGTGTTTGTACCATTTAAATAAAGAGACAACAGATTTAGAGAAAGAAGTTTTATTAGAATTTGCTATAATTCTAAAAATGTCATTGGACCGGGAGTCACTTTGATGCTGTCTTGTCAAGCCCTGAGGCTGACATCCACATTTTGAGTACTCAAACAGGTGAAACCTCCCTGAGCATCCTGGTGAGCAGTTTGATGCAGGGGGTGAGCAGAGTTTGGTCCCGGGGGTGAGCAGGGCTTGATCCAGGGGGGTGAGCAGGGTTTGGTCCAGGGGGTGGAACAAACAATAGCAGCTCTGCTTCCCCTGCACTCTCCCAGGAGCTACCCCAAGTCAGGAACATCTCAAAATTATGGCTGAATATTGAAAACCTACTGACTCGAACCTGTTCTAAACAATACCACCCTCACTATTGCAATTCCTGAGCACAGTTATTAAGGCACTATTTAATTTCACCCAAGATATTAAACGTGCTCGGAAGACTTGATTTAGAGAAGCTGTTGGGACAATACTGTTGAATTTCCTGGCTTAAGTGGGCTTAAATTTTCAGTTATGTTACACTAATGAACTTATTCTGGTGAGCCCAATTTTAGAGCTCTTCTGTGATTACCAAAAGTGGTTCCAAGCACCTAATCAAAAGGAAGGCTGGATATTAAACAACGGAATATTTGCATACCTTGGAGGAGATGACTGGACATCACTGCCGTGCTCTGCATAAAAATTACAGCTGATCAGAATTCAGGCCTATTAACCTCCTCTTGAAACACATTTATTTCCTTCTGTTTGACTTAATTGTAGTGCCTTAAAATAGATTTCAGAATGTAAGAATGATCAAGCAATTGTTGGGATTCGCTGCACTGTGCAGGAATACCACGGGAAATCCTGGCTGGTTCCAACTCTTCCCACTTCCAACAGGGAAAGTCGAGTAGCAAGAAAAAATGGGGAGATGATCTCACCAAGATTCCCATGTTTGGCATCTCTACTGTCTTCTCTGATGGAAAGAAGCCTAATTGGTGCCGTGCTGCTGCTTGTCCTCAATGGGGACCAGAGGACAAAGCACAAGGTGCTGCCTTCAGAAGACACAAGGATTTGACTGAGTTGGGAACGGCTGAAAGCTAAAATCCTGCTGGTCTCAGGGAGGGACCTCTAGGCCAGGCTCTCACTTCATCTCAGTGACCCCAGTTACATCTCCCTGGAATCCCATGCTCCCACTCCAGCATGACTAGTGCTCCCAGACAGGGTTGTGCTCCTGCCTCAGCACAGGATTTTCAGCAGAAAATCTACACCCACATGGAGAGGAAAGAAAGGTTTGAACTCAGGAAAAGCTATTTCACCTAAAAGCTGCCAAAAGCTGGTGACATCTGAAAGGGAAGAAGGTGGAAGAAGAAGAAATCACATCTCAACACCAGCTCTGCTCTACAGCCCAGCCATCACCTGGACAACCATTCTGATCTCTAACCAGGAACTTAAAGGGGTCAGACTCAAAGGTATACAACAGGAAGGGATTTAGGAGCTACAGAAAATGATTTGGAATATTTATAATTTTTCTGTCATCAGAAAAATGCGTTTTTAAGTTTGAACACCCAGAGACCAAATGTGTGATAAATTTATTACAATTTTGTGAGAAAATTCCTGAGCTCCAGATCTTCTAGTGACTCTCAAACAGCTCCACAAAGGCAAAAAGAACAGTGATGCAACCGAAGGTCTATAATCAATCACCTGTGTGACATGGACTTTTCTCAGATGCACAAGACCTAACAGACCTCCTTTCTCATAGATATTTTGGCTCATTCTTTAACACTGAAATGCTGAAAAGCTCTGAAAATCTACCACTGATAGAAAACCAGGGAGGGGAAATGTGAAGCAGCACTGAGGCACCATATCGACCAGCTAAGGACTGCTAACAATGAATAAACTTGGGAAAAATAATTGCTGAAGAATCTTGATAATTTAGGAGCATCCAGGTCTCTGAGATGGTCAGAGTTGTGGCTGGAAGTGTGAGGGGGAGGCACAGCAAGGCAAAGTTCACGGGGGGAGGAACGCAGCCCTTACCTGAGGTGGAGTCGGGGTGGAGGTGGGTCTGACGGTGGGGGGGGTAGGGTTCCTGCTGCCCCCTCCAGACATGATTTCTTCTGTTATGTCTTTGCCTCCCTGGTTTGGATCCCGGATTCGGATCTACAGGATTGAAAGAACCGCAATAATAACAAAAGAACAATTCCCACAAGTGTTCCTGCTACTGCTGTCCTTGTGGAGAGCAGCGTGGGCAGCACATGCTCCCACCACACCCAGCAGGAGATGCTCTGGGATGAGCTGGTGCTCAGCAGGAGCACTGGGATGTGGCTTGTTTCCATGGTTTGGAATGCATGGCATGCCATCCCTTCATCAACATGTTATTTAATCAAAACCTAATTTAATCATCAACACACCAGTTTGGTCTAAATATGTGCAACCCTGTAATTCAAAATACAGTCTCTGCTGCTGGAACGTGAGTTTCCTGCAACTGAGAAAATCTGGGAGACAGTTTGGGTACAGGGCTAAGCTTGCCCAGTAGTGGAAAGGGCAAGAATGGAGAAAAGGCTGTATTTTACCCCAACAGGAAGCTCTGTGACCTTGCCAGTCCAGCTTCTGAGAAAGGGGGAAAGCAAATCAGCAAATCAGTCTCAAGCTCCACCAAACAAAAACACCGAGTGGAGGAAAGGGAAACTGAAAGAACAAACTCAGGTCTTGTAGAACTCTGCAGCATTTAGGGAAAAAGTGGGACCTTTGAGTCTCTTCACAGCCCCAAAAGGGGAAGAAAAAATTATTCCAAAAGAAACCACTCCAGAATACTCACTGAATCCTCAACTGACACTTGAGCCAGTCCGTGTCCCTGAACAGGGGGAAAAGGCAGGATGTCTGGGATAATGTAAAACAGAGCTTTCGATTTCCAGTGTAAGAACTGGAGATTCTGATAACCCTGAAGACAGAGTTCTGTGTATCTGCCCACCTTCTCCAAAGCTCCTGGCTGAACTTGAGATTAACTCCATGCAGAAATCTAAACAAACAACTCCAAGCAAAACAAGAGACAGCACCACCCTTACCAGGGCAGGGGTTCTGCTGGAAACCACCCTGTAATTTCCCCATGGCAGGGGGTGGGAATGGTCTTTCAGGTCCTTCCAAGCCAACCCTTCTGGGATTCCAGGCTATAAAAGCCGAACTGCAGAAGGGTTTTCTGATTTGCCAAACTCAGTTTGGTGGGATGGTGGCTTCACTCTGGGTTGTGAACACACAAACACATACACTGTACTCAAGATGTTGAGTCTGGGCTTCTCTTATTTTTGATGGGAGGTTTTTGCTAAAATATTTCATTAACTACAGCAACAAGGACTGGAGAGTTGGCACTAATTCCTGCCCTCTCCTCCCCCTGACAGAGAGTCAATGGCATTAAAAACAAGAATTCCTTGCCTGGAAGTTTGTAGTACTCAAATACTCAAATCATGGTGGATGTGGGCATGTGTACATTAATATATTTAACTTTAATTTTTCTCATTTCTCCAGCTGCAACACCAATTACCAAATTGAAACAGCACATTCAGAGAGAAACATCTTGAGCATTAAAAATCCCTTTTCTGCCTCAAAGAACGCAGCTTGGCTGGCATGGAACTGCCTTAATCCCAGCTGAGCATGTCTGATCAGCTCTGCATTTCAATGGCATCAGGGATCTGGGCATGTCGTGTTTAGGATGTTGAAAAGAGACTCCTGGGGACTGAAGAGGTGACAAAAACGCTGCTGAGAGCAGCCACCAAAAAGGCCTTTCCTGCAAGCACAGCTCACGCATTGTTCAGTTCTTCCGGTCTCTCAAATCAAGTGTCACTCCAGATCATCCTCAAAACTCCAAAGATGCAAATATTCTGCATTTTGAGACAAGTCCAAGTCCCTTTATTCTTTTCTACCCCCAGGAAACTGTTCTGTTACGGTTTCCAAAACACTCTCACACAAATACTGCTGTAATTTCCTTTTCAGTCCTTTACAAACGAGTCATTCACAAGTTCAAGCCCACATCATCTTTTCCTGGTTAAACCTTACATTCACCCCATATTACCTTCACTGTTCCCCACCATCCAGCTGTGGATGCATTTGAATTCCATTTATTTGTCTCTCTCAAATTCCCCCCAGTGAATTAGAGAGGGAATGTGCTCTCCAAACTCATATCCACTTTGGTAATGTGGTCAGGTTCTTTCAAGCCTGCAAATACATCCACAACTTACTAGTTTTCCACCTTTTTCAAGGCATAATATTCAATACTTTCTAATTTGTCACTTTGATCCAATTCCCAACATTCTCCCAAACTCCTGAGTTCACTCATTCCACCTGGCTTTTTGGGAACACTCTAGGCAGCAGCACGGGTGAGGATTCCAGGCTTAGGGTGACTATGCTGCTTTTGTTTATTTTAACCAGCAAAATTATTTTCCTTTTTGATTGTCTGAGATGTCACAAACTCAGAGTGGAGAGTGCCCACAGAAAAATGGAAAATAAGGCACCATTGCAGCGCTGTGCAATGTTTAATTACACTTAATCTCTTTGGGAATCACAAAATTACTGGTCTGGGATGGAAGGGACCTTAAAGCTCATCTTAAAGCATGGGCAGGGACACTTCCACTGTCCCAGAGTGCTCCCAGCCCCATCCAACCTGGCCTTGGACAGTTCCAGGGATCCAGGGGCAGCCACAGCTGGTCTGGGCACCCTGTGCCAGGGCCTCTAGTGAAGGTAAAGTTCAGGTTTAATCTTCAGAACATTATTCATGTCCTTGCCCCTCCCAGTGAGATCCCGGTGCTAAGTCCCCCAGGGCCCCACTCACCGTTTTCTTCTCTCTCTTGGCAGGTGGTGGCTGCTGCTGCTGCGTAGGCACAATGATGGGTGCAGACTGGTACACAGGCTGGCTGGGGTAGAAGGGTGTTCCTGGGGCAACAACAACACAAACCAGAGGCACGAAGTCAGCTCATGACAGAAAATCAAGTGCCAGAAGTACAATTGGACAGAACTTCCAACATCTGTCTGGGAATGCTGTGTTTGCTCAGCTCCACTTCCACTAAACAGAAGCTGATGCTCCATCAAGACAAGAGATTCAGTCACTATTTTTAACTTGATTTCCATGATCGAAAACTAGCCACGGACATCATCCATTTCTGAGAGGCTGTGAACACCACAGAGGCACTGCAAGACCAGCCCTGGACTCCTCTGCCTGACGAACAGAAAGGTTTTTTGCTGGGTTTGCTACTGGTTTATCAGGGGTTTTCTGCCTTTGTAGAGAAATTCAGTTTAACCAATACAAACAATTTGTGAGGTCAACTGCAACCTATTTGGAAACATAACCAGAACATTTAATTATGAGCAATGTTCTTCTCATGCTGCAATACATAAAAGCACAACCACGGTGATTAGTGCAAAATTACACCATGGTGCTGATCACTTTCCTAACAGCCAATATGGCTCATTATGATTTTCTCAGTGGAATGAGAGTAGCTCGATAAATAACCAAGTGCTTTAAGACCACACCAGAGATCAGCGTGGCAGAGCAAAGCTGCCTCCTGCCCATGGATCAGGTGTCAGGGGAACATGTAAGGTGCTGCTGGTTGTTTTCCCTTCTAGTCAGGGATACTGGATGGACTGAGCACTTGCACTTGCCTCTAGCGCAATCTGATCTATTCTTCAGCTGGACTAACCTTTAACTGGGAATGAAAATCTGGATTGCGCCTGTAACCCAACCGGGAGGTCCACTGGATCTCAGGCAAAGGGTGAAATCCAAGAAAGCAAATTAAATCAGCCCAGCACATCCTGATTTGCAACTTCCAAGGATGCATTCCCCCTGCTGAGAGCTGGAAAGCCCCAGCTTGGAGCAGGCTCCCTGTCTGCATCCTCTGAGTGGGAACTTCTTCCTGTCCAAGCAGGGAGCAGTGAATGGCATCAAGGAGCTCCAAGTGACCCTCTTGGGCGGGCTGAATCACTCAAGAAATGTCTCATTTTCAATGTCAGGGTCAGCAGAGCCACTTCAGATCTGGCCTTAAAGTCTCTATCAGCATCTCTGCAGGCTGAGAATCGAAAATTATTGCCCAGAGAAGCTGTGGCTGCCCCTGGATCCCTGGCAATGTCCAAGGCCAGGCTGGACAGGGCTTGGAGCATCCTGGGATAGTGGAAGGTGTCCCTGCCAATGGCAGGGCGTGGGACTGGATGGGATTTAAGGCCCTTCCAGTCCAAACCATCCTGGGATTTAGTGATTCTATGAACCCTGCTGATGAGCAGCTTTCCAAGCAGAGCCTGGCTAAGGTGAGGGAACAGGAAGATCCTGGGATCCAGCAACGTGTGAATTCCCATCATTTGCAGTTTTCTAGAAACCAGATCTAACAACATCACCTGTAATGTGATCCCTGCTAGAGAGGCAGCTACAGCAGAACTCAGGGAACAACTCTCCCTTCACAAAAGGTATTTTAAAAACTGAAATCCTGAAAAAAGTAACTTCTGGGAAGAAACATCTTCTGTGACAAGCCAAGTGTATTTGCCAGTACGACACTCTCTGCTCCCTGCTTTTGATCCATTCCAGTTCTCCAACACCCAACTTTTATTCTCCCTCTTACTCACTGATCATTTCAAGGTCTTTCCCAATGTTGCACAGAAAACCCCTGATATCAGAGAATGATAAACTGCAAAACTGAGTTATAAAATTGCACTATCCATCTTCACAAGTTTTGTCTTCCATTGTATTTTCCCTCATCACCTTCTTTAGGTCCTGCCAAACTGTAACGATTTTGATATCCAGCAGCCACACTGGCTACAAATCCTGTGGTTTGTGGAAAAGACACAGCCAGCAGCATTATCCACTGTAGGTTTAGCTCTTCCCCAAACCTGACAGCACCTGGTGAGAGACTGAGCATTCCCAGTCCCTATATACAGCAAGGGAGCGACAGGAGGGAAAGGCGGGTAAGTACAGGCAAATGCTTGATGAAACCTTCCCTGCCTGGAAAACTACAGGACAGAGAGCTCTGGCTTCACCCACTGATGCTCCACAGGTGCAGCAACCTAAAGCTGGGACTGAAAGATTCCAAGGTTTTCTGCAAAAAAACAGGCGCTTCCAGGAGAGGAAAGGAGCTGGAAATTAACCTTTTCCTAATTACGGGAGTGAAGACAGAAAAATGGCACTAAGCAAGCAGGAAAAGAAGGCAGACCTGTAACAGCACAAAAAATGAGGAATATTGGGCAATCTCTTCATCTAGTGAAGCAGTTTTGAAGAACCATTACAGTATTTCTTCTATTTTCTCTAGGATCAACCACCAGGAAGTAGCTGCCCTGTAATTACCCTCTCTCCTATTCTGAAATTGCCATTACCAGGTTCAAAGGCTTCATGGCAACATTTCAATGATTCCCATGAGTTCCACACAGACAAATAAAAAAAGGAAAAGAGGAAAAATAAAAGACCTTTCTGAATGATGCACAAGGAAGCTACTGGATTTTTCTCTCCTTCCAAAGCAATCTCTGTGTGTGAAGAGCAAAGTGCTATTCTGTCACAGGAGCAGGGCTGTTACTGTTCAGCCTGGAAGGGAATCAGTCACCCCAAGGCTCCAAAATTCCACCAGAGAATTCCTGTGGGAGGCTGAGAATATCTCTGCCCCCAACAGGTTGCAGAATACAAGTGGGCAGGGAACAGTGGGTGACCGAATGCTTGAAAAGGACAAGTTTTGAAGGGATTACAGACTCTTCCGCTGGACTAAATTGTCTTTGCAACATCAATCCAGGGAAAAACACACATGGCTTGTTTTTATCCCCCACCACATGCCAAACAAGAAATGCTGGGATAAGAACTGTTAACTGTTAATGCTGGAGCATTCCCAGGGCATGGCACAGTGAAAACCAGGACTGCTAAATGTACCCACAATATCTTAATAAATAATAATGACTGAGCAGGGACTAACAAACAGCCCCATTCCTGTTCACAGGCGATCCTGGGCAGCTGGAACCTCTCCTGACACACTCACACAAACAACACCCTGGGATTTTTCAGGAGTGAATAATCAGGGCTGTGACACGACCAAATTTAGCAGCTATGTGAAGTTCAAACAAATGCTAATCCAGCTTGTTATTATAAATCTTCAGCTTGACAACAGATAAACACACCAAGAAAAGATTCTGTAAGAACTCTTCAAGCAGAACTTACCATAGGCATTGGGGAATTCTCCAGGACCTGGGCCTGGATAAAAGGGTCCTGGTCCTGGTGGCTGCACAGGATATTGCTGCGGTGGCCCGACGTACGGGGGGCCACTGTGACGATACTGGGGGGGGAAAACAACCATCACTGTAACAAGGACTTGGGCAACCTGTAACTGAGCTCCCTCAATCAACAGGGATCTGAGCCTCAAGCTGGTCAATTACAGCTTTGGGAATCACAGAATCACAGAATTGTTAAGGTTGGAAAAGATCTTTAAGATCACCGAATCCAACCATCAGCCAGTACCACCACCAAGTTCACCACTGACCATGTCCCCAAGTGCCACATCCACTCGTCTGAACACTTCCAGAGATGGGGGCTCCACCACTGCCCTGGGCACCCTCTGCCAGTGCCCGACCACCCTTTCCATGAAAGAATTTTCCCTAATATTCACCTAAATCTCTCCAAATGTTAGTGCCAAAAGTAAGGTAAAGCCAAGACAGAGAGGACACAGGAGCTGAGGTAGAACAGAGTCACTCCCTGATTGCAGCACCACTCTGTTATGACGCCCAAGTTTCTGGAGTGCCTGTGGATCTATTAAGTCAAATTAGGTATTTTTAAAGCACTAAATATTTTCCAAGAGCTTAGTTTCCTACCGTGTTTAAGGGGGGCCTGAAAAGGGTGATTGATTCCTACTGCCTCCATGCATAGAAGAACAGAGGAAGGACAGAGGCTGAACCACAGAATCATGGAATCATTTAGGCTGGAAAAGCCCCCTACAATCACCAAGTGCAACCATTCCCGCAGCATTGCCAAACCCACCCCTAAACCTTGTCCCCAGATGCCACATCCACATGTTTCTTGAACGCTTCCAGGGATGGTGACTCCATCACTGCCCTGGGCAGCCTCTGCCAGTGCCTGAACATCCTCTCCATGAAGGAATTTTTCCCTGTATCTAATCTAAACTTGCCCTGGCACATGATACGCAACTACCAGCCTGATTTCAGACACATTTCCATGCACTCCTGATGGGTCTCGAGACAACTCCCACGGAGCAAACGTTGCTCTGCAGTTCCTCAGGTGCCTGGATGCTGGATTTACCTGTGGGATACAGTACTGGGGGCCCTGAGGCATCGGGTAGGGCATTGGCAGGTGGTTCACCATCATGATGTGCTGGTTGGTTTGGTACACGGCAGTCGGGGTCTGCGCTCCGGGACGGATGGAGGGGCTGCTGTTCTGGATGGTGGCTCTCGGAGGCTGGATCTGAGGCCTCTGAAAAAACTAGGAGAGGGAAGGGAGAGAGGAGAGAAAACAAAGAACCAATCAGGCTTTCTGGGAAAGAATTTGAAATACCGTTACAGTATTATAGTTATGGTGTTAGTTTCCAGGGGTTGCCACACTTCCAGAAAACTGCAGGAGAGTCCACGTTTCTCTGTGAACAGCAAGGCCATCTACAGCTTTCTATTTTACAAGGCAGAACCAGGCAAGAAACTTTACAAATTAATAATAATTAGTTTGTATCTCCTGAATTTTACAGCTGAACCTTCAGAGCAAACTTTGGAAAAATGAGTTTGTCTAATTTTCTTTTTGTAAGGTGGGTTGGCTACTAAAAAAATGCACCCTTATAAATGGCCCAGGGAAATAAAAGATCAAGGCAATTGTTCCAATTTATCTCCAGAAAAGCTAAAAATCCAGAATTTCACAAAGGCCAGAGGCACCTCATGTCTCTCCTTCACATGCAGGTGACTTGTCCTGCCCTGTTTTCCAAAGGGTGGCAACCTGTTCCAGGGTAGCCTGAAAGCCTTGCACCACGCTGGGACAAGGTGATGCCCCGGTGGATGAGCCAGGCCCAGGCAACCAAGCAAGTCTTGGCACCGGCTCCATCCTCACCCTCCCGCACTGGGACCGGCCCCGGCAGCTCCAGGATGGGCACTGGGGCTGCAGGCCCTGGCTCTGATCTCGGCAGCCTGGCAGGTCAGGAGGTGAGAGATGCACCGGACACTGAGGCATTCACTGACGGAGGAGTGACCAGGTGAGAGACACTGATGCCATGCAGAACCAGGACTTAGAGTTACCTGTATAGGTCTGAATCCTCCCTTCAATAACGAAGCAAGAAAGCAGCAGGAAACAGAAAGAAAGCCAATGGAACAGCTTACAGATCAACAGGAAGGAATAGGATACAACATGCACCCTAAATGCACACAATTCCAGTCAGCTTCTGCCCTGCTCTGACTCATCCCTTCCAGAAACAGCCAGGAAAAGACACTGAGTAGTACCACAGACTCTGCTGCCAGAATCCCACAGGGTCAGAACTTTCCTAGAAAAGTTTTATATGGACGTATAAAAGTAAAAAAAACCCAACCAACCAAACAAAAAAGGTACTAAACTATGATTTACTGCACAAAATGTGATACTACAGAAAGACTTTATGTTTACTCTGTTCCTAAAACATCAAGTATTTCTCCTTCTGGTCTCTTTCAGTGGTACAGAGAGAGCAGATAAAGCAGAAACCCTGGCTCCAGTCATTGATTTCTCTCCTTTTCTGCACCGAGACTGGGAGGGGAAGAAATATCACATATTTAACTGTTAAGTAAAAAATAATTATAATAATTAGACCACCACACATCACACTGAATCCTGCTGGCTGCTATGCAGTGATGTGTTACAGGGAGTAACTGTGCCAGGAAGAGTGAGAAAAGAAGGGAGGGAAATGAAGGGATCGCTGGGATTATCTGCCCCAGGTCTGGGAAGGGTGGGGGAGGAGGGAAGGAAGCTGTAATGTCTCTATCCTCGACATGACAACAAGCTTAAAATTCCATTTTGGCCATTCTGGTGCTGCTCACGACACCTGAGCTGTTCCCCACAGCAAACAACTTCTCCAGGAAAGCCTGGATGACTCTCTTTCAGATAACCAGACATTGTTAAGGTGAGCACAATGATTTTATGTCCAGCCGTGTCAACCTGGATGAAGTGCTGTCCCCAGCATGCTGAAAATGTGACCAGAACCAGGAGAAGGCAATTGTTTGGGGAGAAAAGTTTGGAAGGGAGAGTGGAAAAAGCAAATGAGAAGAACAACAGCCTGCCATGGTCCTGCTCTGATAAAACTGTGGCTGTTGAGACGTGTGGGAGATGCAGGAGTGTGGCACGAACTAAGCACAAATGCTGAATTTATGGTGAGAATCACCAGAGTCTGTGATTTTTCAATATCTAAAACCACCAGAAAGTGTAAAGTTGCCTTGCACTTCAATTCACTGAGTAATGACCATTTTTAAGCTGCATGTTGCAGTGCATGTCTCACTGGGGGAAAGTTGGAAAAATTTAATAACCCCCACGGGTGTGTGTTTATGCAGAGTGAGAAGGGCTGGAGGCAGAAGTGAGAGCTCTCACTATCAATAGCACCTCCATCCACAGGGCAGGGCAGGAAAACCCCCAGTGACAGAGATGGGAAGACTCCATCTGTGGAATCTGCTCCTCAGGCTCCTGCTGCACCTACAGAACCTGCTCACAACCAGCTGAGACCATCGAGGGACTGGGACACTGGGGACTCCTTGGGCATGGACAGCTGCTCATTCCCATGCTTCCAGCTGGTCCCTAGAGGCTCCTGAGGTGAGCTCTGCTAGGGGGACAGGCCAGGGAAGCTCCATTTTGTGGAACACAGCCTGGCGCTCTTCCTTGCAGCAGCAGAAAGAATGACAGCACTCCATGCTCTGGAATGGGGGTGGCACTGACCTGCTCTTCCACGAGCACTGAACACCCCCAGAGCTACTCAGCTGCTCTCTCTGATAAGGCGACTGGACTGGATGTCAAAAAAACTCTCAGAGCACCCCCCCACCATCCCAGAGTCAGCTCAGCTTCAGGGATGGGAAGAAAAGGAGGAGAATTCCACCCCCAGCAGGAAGACAGAGCAGCAAGAACTGCAGATCTGTTATTCCAAGCAACAGAACCATCAGAAGCTTTTGGAATCTCAGACCTCTCTGACAAAGTTTCAGTGACTTGCAGCTACTCCAGTTCCTGCAAGTAAAGCTGAGATTCTGGAGGAAATCTGGTATGGGAACACTGTGCATCTGACCTGGGTTTGATTGCTCTAAACCTGCAGCCCCTGACAAACTGCTTTATGCTTCATCCTCACCCCTGGCCCTCAGGAGCTCAGCCAGCAGTATTCACAGGAATGTTTTGCTATTTGATTTGCTGAAATAGATGGGCACTCATATAGGTTTTTTCCCCATTTTTGCTACTGTAATTGCTATTAATTTGCTAAAATATCAGCCTTGCAAGGTCAAAGAGATGCCTGCACAGCAGAACCTTCAAGTAACACTAATCATATCCTATGGAAGAACAGCAGGAAGGGAAAATCTGACAGATTTGGTCTATTTCTTCTAGAAAATGCAGGATTTGGAGTGGAGCACACCCAGAACTGGAGCAAAGGTACCCTGGCCACAGAAAAGCTTCTGAGAGAAACTCTGCATTACACCAGCCCTTCCTTGACACCTTCCTTCAAAAATTAAGCCCTGCTATGTCTAATGATGGGCAAATTTCAGTAGTTCAGCAACCAGTGAGGACCCGGGCCATGGTCTTTGACTTATGTCTCATCCCTTATCTGTCCAAGTCTGTTAGAGAGGGATTTCTTGGATCACCTTGGAGTCAATGCTCCTGGGCAATACGGTCTTCATCCACGGCTGCTCCCTCTCACTCCCAGAGGAGCACAAGCAAAGCCCTCTGACACTGCTTTGATCAGCTGCCTGAAGCTCAGCTCCTCTGCCTACTCGTTCCATAACCCCTCATCACCCCAGTAGCCCTTCCCTCCCTGCTCAAGGAAAGCTCTTCTGGGAAATCAAAAAGCAGAATTGCACATAGGCTCCACACAGGGTTTCCCCCAGTGCTTCCCAAAACTCTGTAACTGGAAATAACTCCAGTGCTTTAGCTGAAGGTTGCATTGCAGAGATGGTTTCAGCTGATGAGCTCCCACTTCATGGAATTAAACCTTCTCCTTAACACTAAGTGCCAGGTTGGCTGTCACCTGCTTCTGTGCCAGCCCTCCATGCTGACCGTGTTTTCCAGCTTTGCACTCCTTACATTTACTGCAGACACACGCCTGCTGTTTGAGCCAGAGGAATTAACACTAATTTTACGGAAATCCACTTCAAACCTCCTGCCTACCCCTAGTGCACTTCCCTGCCATTTTCCCTTTAGTCACTGCTCACATACCCAAATCCCCTCAAATCCTTTTATTTACCATCCTCTTCTTCATTTTCTTCGCCAGTCACTCAGTGCCCAGAGGGAAAAAAAATCAATGATCAACGTGCCATCTAGGAAAAGCAGAGACCAAGGAGAGCCCCAGCCCTTTCTGATCACCCACCACTGCTTTTCATGGATTTGCCACTTGCTCTGTATTTCCAGGCCATGGCTCCCAGTGCCAGGAGTGCTCCCTTGGACCCCAAAGCTGCACCAAAATAGAAATTTGGGATAACAGCCTGAAAACAAATCTATGCTAAGCTCAGCCAGGCAAACGTGGGCATTCATCTATTTTTTTCCTGCGATCATCGCTGGATGTTGTTGTGATGGGTCCATGGAGCTCTGTGGGAGGTTGTGGAGAATGGAAGCAAAAGGAAAATCCAGCAAGTTGTTACCCAAGCTCTGCAATTCAGTCAAGCTTCTTGTGCCCCTGTTATTAATTTTCAGTCTTTCTGGTGCCACCAGGAAGGCTGGTGGGACAACCTGAACCTGGCCTGGGGGAGGGAGGAGGAGGTACCTGCACAAGCAATGTAGTAGGAACTGAGGAGTTGCAGCCCTGAGATGTGAAGATCAGAGAATTGTACAACTGTTTAGGTTGGAAAAACCCTCCAAGATCATCAAGTCCATCCCTAACCCATATCCCCAGGTGCCACATCCACACATTGTTTGAATACTTCCAGTGATGCTGACTCTGCCTCTTCCAGTGCCTGACCACCCTCTTCATGAAGGAATTTTCCCAATATCCAACCTAAACCTCCCTTGGTGCAGCTTGAGGCCATCTCCTCTTGTCCTGTCCCTTGCTTCCTGGTGCCAGGAGCAGGAACTGCAGCACAAATCCCCAGGTCCTGCTTCCCCAACACCTCAGTGCAGCTCTTTTGGCTGGCTCAAGGCAAGGTTCGTTTCCTTCCCCTCAGACTCTCCCAGTTTCATTATTTACTAAATGATAAAATGAAGGTGAAAAGTCCTTTTTGGTGTTTAGATGCGGCAGCTCCTTCACACACTCATGGATGCAGACAGGGAAGTGACTGCAGCAGCTGTTTCCCATCACTTTCTGACTTGAAATACCACCAAAAAGCTACAAAATGGTCAGTTAGGTCAGTTCAGGGAGTGAATTCCCCACCTCTCCAAGTCCCAAAGCTTTTTCACAACAGCACCCAGCGAAGCCCATTCTCTGTTGTACCAGTTACACCCAGAGGAACTCAAGTAACCCTAAGCTGAAACTAGAACTCCACCAACAACCTCCAGTGAGAGGCTGAGCCATGAGCAACAAACTCGTCTCAAACAGAGTTCAAGTCAAAAGGAAATGGCCACATTTCAGTTTATATTTCTGATTTCTATTTTATTTATTTTTATTTCTATTTATTTATTTTCTGATTTTTAATTACACCAGCCTCTTCTGAGCACCCATTTCTAAAATAAACCCCACACTCCCCAAGTCACTTCATAAGTGAAGGGTTTTAGGTAGATTCAAATATAACAAAAATTTGTATTTTGGGGCTCAGGTTAGAAGAAAACTGCTATTCTGAACTGTGATTTGTGAGGATCAGAAGCAACGAAGTGACTCCAGAGCCTCACTTAGAAAGAAAAAACAGGGAAACCGTGCATGAAGTGGAAATGGAGCAGCAATTCCAGGCAGGGAATAGCTACATGTGCTAAAGCATTTGGGGAAAAACACAAGCTGACAGTGTATTTAAAAATACTGCCCAAAATACTTTGTAGGGGCTGTTTTCTGTCTCCTATAAAGTGAGGTTTTCCTGCAGATTCTCAGTGTGTCGTCTTGGAATCAGGGATTACTGATGCACACTTAACTTCCAGTCAGATGTGCTGCAATTATTTCATTTTCCTTCAGCCACTATCATTAACACCCTAAATCTCTGCTATTTTCTCTCACTCAGTGTGGTCACACTTTCTCCAGCATTAACTGGCTCCATCAACTCTCATTGTAACTGTCCAGCTCCAGGGCAGGCATTTCCATCCAGGAAAAAACCCTGCTTATAAACCTGCCATTCAGCTTCAGGTGCTTAAATCACGCTCTTTTGAGTACCTTGAAGATCTAATCATTAGGCAGTAACACTAAAGAACAATCCCTTATTTGCTTTGAGGAGACCCAGAATCAATACAAGGCACATGTTAATAACAGCTAGTATAATGGACGCAGGGAATTGCAAACCCCATGGTGCTGCTGCTGTCTTCAAACGGGAACATGGAGTTGTTGGAGTAAATATTAGCCCTGCTGAGGCAAACTTACTTATTTAGCATTTTTTAGCTTACGAATCTCAGTCTCAAAACTCTCAGCTTGTGTAACACAGTTTAACCATGTTTAAAAACTCCCATGTGAGGTTAAATAATTATGTTGGTCTCGAGCATCCTGTGAGTGCTATGTTTAGGATGGACTTGCTCCCACAGCCATGACCCTCCTGCATGTGGCAGGGGCCAAAATCCCTCTGTCCACCTCAGGTTCACACCATGGGTGTTTTGGATTAAAGGAAACAGCTCATCCATAGCCCAGGTTTCTCTGTGCCTGTCCTGATCCAGCACGTGACAGATGTAACTGGGAATAAAGCCTGGAATATTTTTCTAATGGTCACAGCTTCTCACAGATAATTAAAAGCAGATACAAATGTAACAGAGACAAAAATCTAACTGTGATAAAATCAGGAAAACACTTGGAATTTACAACTGTAGTCAGGGCAGGGCCATAACTGAGTCCAAAGGAAAGTTCTAGATTAGATTCTGACAGACTGGTGGCAAAGTCCCACCAGTAAAGCCCTCAGTCATGGGCATATTTCCCCCACGGCTGTGCTGTCTCAACACTCATGGGCCAAAACCTGCTCAGAGAGAGCTCAGTAAATTTCAGGAGAACATTAAATGGCTCCCAGTGAATATACCCCTTAGAAATGACCCATGAAGGAATTAAGGAGCTGCAGAGCAGTAATGCACACTCTGTATTGTGCAGTATAAACACCAACCTGAAGTTAAAGTCAAGAACAAAAGTATTTAAACAAGATCCTGATGCCATCATTGCCCAGGCTGGCGAGTCATCCTGCAAATATTCCTCTACCTCTGTCCACGCCATCCCAGCCACACACAGAAATCATTGCGCCCTCCCATGTGACCTTTGCCTATGAGCGAACAACTGCAAATGTCCCATTCTACTCTTTAAACTCCTTTTATTTCCCTGTTCTGGAAGGCTCCAGCTCACCTGCTGCTCCCTGAGCTGGAAGGAACAAGGGTGATGGGGATTTTGGGGTGTCTGTTCCCACCTAACTTTTACCTGCTCTCCTGAGACAGAAGTCTCCCCACACTATTCATCCCAGTGTTCGGCTGCTCAGTAACATGAGTGAAGTGAGAATAAAATAACTCCCTGGAACAAACCTTCCATGCCTCAAGCCCCTGTCCTGACACCACAGGATTAATAGGATTTTTTTCCTATTAACTTGTGTAAACAACCTGATTCTTCCAAGCCAAGAGAGCTCTGGGAGAGCTTTCCTGTCTTGTCCTGCCTCTCCTCCTCTGTTCCACCAGCAGTGCCAACTCTGTTCCCTCAAAACCTACAAGAAGCATCAAAACCAGTTCCCCAAGGTAAGTGTTTTGGCAAAGAGGAGTGTAGGAGCTGGAGAAAAGACAATTCCAGACACCCTGACCAGGACAGACAGGCCTGTGTATCTGTCCTGATACTGGAGAAGTCCCAATTCTGCCATCCCTGAGTTCCATGAGCCAGAGCTATTCCTAGTTCTCCTTCTTAATGATGAAGTGGTTCCTTACAAAGTCCAAGTCATGCAACAGGAATACTAAATGTTTCCTACAGCTCTGGCTTTTGTGGGCTAAATGAAAATGACACTAAGCAATGCAATGTTGACAGATAACCAGGTGTATCACACAACAAATGCAGGAACTGGCAAGTCGTTTGCTTCGCTCCACATTGGAAAAGCTGGATTTTTTCAGGTGACATCTTCAGGAAACTGAATTCACCAACTCCTTTAGGAAATATTTGGAGCAAGTTTCTAGTGATGTGAGAAGGCAAGGGAATCCCACCAATCCCTGGCTGTGATTCCTGGAGGTTCTCCTCCCCTGGGGGTGTGGGGTGGTTAATGGGAGCAGTGACCCCGGGTGAAGTCGGTGTCACTCAGCGGTGCAGGTGGCTGTTAGCAGGGTTATGCACGTGCCAGTAGCTGCTACAGGGCTGCTTTCCTTCACTCGAGTTAGTGGGTGAGTCACCTCCACCCCCACCCCCCAGCCAATTAGTGCGGGGTGATAACGAAGGGGCAGGTACTGTACCTGGTGATGGGCAGGTCGAGGCCCCGCTGCAAACTGAGGAAAGGCGGGAGAAACAAACACAAAAGGAAAGGCACAAAGAGTCAGAAACACCACAACGAACCAAAATGTCACACTCTATGCAAAATAAAGCCACAGAAAATAAAATAACAACGACACAGTCAAAAGCTTTGCTGCAGGACAGCGACACACAGGGACTGAGGTGTCACGATGAACATCACTACAGGCACTGTGCTGGGAGCTGGGATAAACAGCCAAAGCTGCCCGGGATCCTAAAGGCACTCAGGGATGCAGGCATTTCTTATCTTGCCTGGGAAGAAAACATAAAACCAAAAAATCCAACTTAAAACGAGCAGCAGTGGAGATTCTGAAACTGTTTAAGGTGGAGGTCAATGGTTAAAGCAGGTGGGCCGGAGCTGTTCCGGCGATTTGGTGGGAGCAGAGGATGGATACTCATGGCTGGGAAGAGCCAGGGAGGCTCTGGGGCAGTAGGACATCCCTGCAAGACAAAGAGCAGCCATTCCTTGCACATACACCCCCTGCTACTGCATTTCCAGCTTCATTCCTCCACTGGGAGTGCAGCAAAGCCCTCCTTAATGAGTGGGATTTGTCACCCTCTCTGAAAGCAAAGGATCAGGTTATTCCGGAGAGCTGAAGGCATCAGCAGTGGAGCCTGGATGGAGAACAGGAGGTCCTGGTTCCCAGCCCTGAGCTCAGGCTACGGAGTAATTTCCCACTCACTTGGGCCACACGCAAAGGAAAATAATCCAATGTAACATGCTCAGTTGACATTAAAAGCACTTCCCAACAAGGAACTGATTGTTAAAATAGAAATAAAAATGAATGCAAGAAATGGAAAATATAAATAAAGATGACAAGGTACCCATTTCCAGAGCTGAGTCAGGTGTTGAAATCCTTAATTCTCAGTGTAACGAGCAAAGCGCCACAATGGGAGTAGAGAATTTCACTGATAAGAGCTCCAGTAATTAACTGCAATGATCACAACTACATCCATAGCGGATTTTACCCACCATGTGCCTCTGCTGTGATGGCTCAGCATAGCCACCTCTGCTCACTCAGGGGCTCACTGTGGTTTATTTTCTGCCTCAGAACAGTGATCAAAACTGGATACTAATTAGTGACTTTTTTAATAAGTTTTTTTTCCAAAAGGAAAAGTGGGCCTGGGTTCACTTGCAGCCCTTCCAGCTCCTCTAATGCCATCAAACATGAAGCAAAACATAAATATTCACTGGTCCATTTGATCTTTTCCTTTATAAACACTTAAATTGCCTAGATTTAAAGATTTCCAAGAACTAATCTGCTAATCCTGGTATTTATATATTCTTTCTACCTTCACCTCACGGTGGCAACTTGGTGACATTTGGATGAAAGTCATAAAAACCTTCAGAAATTAGTAAATATGGACACACAGACTGTTCCTGGCCCAACAGTTTGTAAAGAATGAGCTACACTAGTTCACCAAACAGTCTTCTCACCCTGGAAAATTTCCCCTAAGCCTTACATTGAAGAATAAAAAGGTGAAGCATGGTCACCTTGTGAAACTAAAAAGCCATGATTTCTATTTTAATAAAACAGAAGGACTCAGAGCCTCTTGGCATCCTCCCAAGGCTCAGGGGGGAGGAGGGCAGTGGCTCTGTGGATGAGGAGAAACAGGTATCTGGATGAGTCTCTGGAGATAAAAGCACTTCAAGTCCTTATTTTCCCAAAACACTTCCCCTAAATCAGCTCAAATATCTTGTGTTTCGGAAAAGGGACTAAAGCTACCCTGGAGGGGCTGAGCCTTTCCATGGGGCTGCATGTTCCATGTCAGACAGCAATGAAAGAAAACAGCCAAAAAGAGAATGTTGGGATGCAGAAACCTTGTACTGCCTCACTTCAGGGCCAAGGCACCTCTCTCATCCCTGCTGCACAGAAAAGATTTGTTCTCACTGTACCTAAAATTAGAGCTGGAAGTTTATATCTAAAGAAGGTGAAGTTTATTCCATGGTGGAAAATATTGTGTGTTACAAGAAATAAAATCTGCAAGTCAGTGAAAAATGCCCTCATCTGTTTTGCACTGGTCACCACTGGCTCTTGATTTTTAAATTTTTTAAAAATAATTCTGTTTGACAGGAATTATTCCTGTCAATAGCTGTAAGCAACAGAACAAACTGTAGTCACTGCTGGCTTAAACCAGACATTTTAGGTTGTTTTTTCTCTGTTTGATGAAGACAGTAGATAGGAAAACCTAATGAATCCTGGGTCCAACCTTCCTGCCCCATCCCTCCCACTCCCTACAGTCCTTCCCACTGCTCCATGGACAAAGGAATGTTCTCTCCCTGTGGATGCTGGGCTGGCACACCTCACCCCTCCTGGATTGCTTCAGCATGCCTTTTTTTTTGGCGGAAGTCCTAAAATTGGACAGTTTGTGTTGTCCTTGGGGCTGGCATGCCTGAGAGCTAATGGGGAATTTTCAGCAGTGCTGAAGGACTCAGATTTTGTTTTCTTTCCCCAGCTGGAGCTTTGCAATTCCCGTTATGGGAGTGATGCTATTGGGGAGCAAACATGAAGCCAACTGGATTGCAAAGGCAGCTATCCTGGGAGGAACAGAAAAGCCTGAGCTCTGCAATTCCAATGGCCTTTGGATGCAAAACAGGATGGAGGAAGCTCTGGCTGGAGGGAGGGGCTGGACCAGTCCTGCCTGCCCACATCAGCTGTGCCAGAGCACGATGGAAACCCAGGGATGGCAATGCCACCCCTCCACCCTCCTCGTCCCCTCCTCACCCTCCCCTCACCACCAAATGGGATGTTTAAAAAATGAACTAGAAAAATATTATAATTAGATTACAAATAAATAAATCAAGTGAAGAATCAAATGCAGGAGTAGCTCAGGCCTGGGCTAGTCTTGCATTTGCTTTGGGGTAGGAGGTGGAATGAGATGTGATGGGTGGGAGCAGCTTTTAGTCATGGGGTGGGATGGGCACTAGTAAAGCACATGGCAAAACCTGCACACAGGAGAGCTCAGAACAATACAAACAAGGCTGATAGGTTCAGATAAATTCTTCCTTGGGATCTCCTCAGTTACAGGACCAAAACCCTACAAAATTTGACATTTACTGGCCAAATTTCCTGCAGATTCTCTCTCTGCTGAGTGACAAAGCCCAAGGGGCCTGGGTCTCTGTCCTACCCCAGGTCAGACCCCCCAGGTGTAATTCAGCTTTGGGCCCTTGTGGTACCACCTCACCTGGCAGAGGCTGCCACGGCAGCTTGTGTTTTCAGCAAAGAAGCAAAATCAGTGCATTTCTGTAGTCAACAAAAAAGGATGTGGTAAAAAAATATATATGATAAAGAATGGACGAAGAAATAAAAACAGTGCCATGGGCACAATTGCCTGCAAGAGGGAGTACAGTTTGTTATATTGCTTACAATGCAGTATTTTATCCAGCCTCTTCCAGCCAGGGACCTGTAAACCGGACTCTGTTCCAAAACCTTCCTCCTCTTCCAGTTTTCTGTGCAATGTATTGGCACTGCTCTGCTGGGCTGTCAAAAAAACTGGTTTAGAGATGCAGCTCTTCAGTCAAGTTTTTGCTCCAGTTCTAACCATACCAGCTTAGCTGTGCTTTGCAACAATTAAAGAGAAAGATGATTATACTTACTGAGGAAAGAGTTTTACCAGCAGTGTCCCGCATTACTGATGAGAACGGGGCACTAAGGACAAATTTTCAGCTGTCACATCAAAGAGCTTCAAAGTCAGCATCACCTGGCTCATTGATAGCAGAGGTTAAAGGGACCTCAGAACAAACCCTGGCATGTCCTGAAGGGGAAACCTCTAGAGCGGGTCAAGTGCCCCAGTGATGTTGCAGGTTAGGGGATTCTTGCCCTGAGTATACCTGTATTTATACCTGTTTTGTGGACAAACTCCTCTGTGTCAGAGGCTTTCAGTTTGCTCCAGCAGCATTCGCCTTACTCTAAAAAGAGAAGAGTGCTGGGAAGGCACCAGGGGGTTATGGGCAACCTGAAGGTGTCCTGACATAGAGGGGGAGGAGGTGCAGGATTGCTGCTCCCTCGGCTGACAGAGCCTTGAGATGTGGTGATGGGAAGCCATCATGCCTCTGGAAGCTGGGCAAAGCCTCTGATGCCCTAGGAGGGTCTTCTAACATCATGTGAAGCTGTGCTACAAGCAGAGAATCCCCAGAAAGTACTTGGTTTGGGGAACTGAAGACCTACAACAGCAAAGCGGTATCAAAATAAACACCCACCCCCAAAAAACAGACTGTGAAGGATGATCAAACCTGAAGTTGGATGAAAAAGGGGCTCAGCAAAAAGAGATCTGAGTACACAGAATTTCTAGGTTACATTTGAGTACCTCCAGGATTAGAACTGATCGCTGGCACTGATTTGGGAGCAAAGGCCAGAGGCCACTGGAGACCAAGTGCTGCTGCAGAGAACTGCTAGTGTTTGATCTTTGGTCTATATCTGTGTAAAATACATCCTTAAAGGAAAAAAAAAAAAAAAAAAGAAAAAAAAAAAGAAAAAAAAAAAAGAAAAAACGAAAAGATAAAGATTCTGGCAATGAACCTGAGCTCTATAATGAAGTGAACCTGAAAGCAACTAGGCTAAAAATAAATGGTGTTATTTGAAGGTAGATGAGAATCCCTCCATCACTTCTTTGGGAACTTTAGAAGGAAAATTGTCCTACCAGGACAGTGTCTAAAAAACTCAATCAAGGTTTGCCATTCAGGATGTGCTTCCAGGTCAGTAAAATGGGCTTTCCAGAGAACCAGCCATGTGCTATAGACACGCACAGACAGAGAAACACATGAACGAGGAAGAAAGAACATGAGATGAGGCCAGCGTGGGCTCCTTACCGGCGAGCGGGTCTGAGGCTGCGTGTTCATTGTTTGAGGGGCTTGAGGGTACACCAACGTGGTTGGAGCTGCATTCTGTCCTGAGGGATAAGGAGCCTGCCAGGGAACAAGAAAAGCAAAGTGCGTGGATGCAATGATTCATCCCAAAAACCAGAATCAGAACACATTATCAGTTGGAGTGATTGACACGGAGATAAAGATGAAAAGCTTGCAGTGGAGAAACTGTCTCTGTTAAGGACCAATTCATCAATATTGCCTTCAAGGCAGCAGCATGTAGCTGTAAGTAAGTAACAGCTGCATTACTCATTATTAGTCAGAGTTTACTACTATTTTGTAAGTCAGAGTTTGCTACTATATATCACCTGAGCTCCCCAAGGGCTGCAGTGGAAAACAACCCACCAGACACATGACCCCAACACAGTGTCCCCAAAACGCTGCATGTCCAAAGGCCTGGCCACCCATTTTCAAAAGCCTCCTCTGAACCAGATACCAAGAAAAGACAGAACTGTAGACAATGCCAATAAATCCTCCAAAATCAGACATACAGAAAGAAACAACCTTGAGTGTGCTTAACAGAAGCTGCTTCTGCATTAAAGCATTTCCAGCACAATGGAACAGCCCAAAATCATCCCAGATGGAAGGCAGGCCACGGCTACAGGCTCTGCACACTTTCCCTACTTCCAGCCCTTTCCGCGAGCTACAACAATTCATCCAACCAGACGCTCTCCCCAAGTGTTATTTGCCCAAAGTAACAATAAACTGGAGCTCTGGAGCTCTGCCGATGACTCATTTTAACAAGACATTTAGAAATAACTTTTCAGAGCACCTTTTTCCTTATTCTTTTTGAAAAAAACATTAAAATTTACATTTTTTTAAAAAAACCCAGTTTATTATTGTAATGGCAACAGCCATTGCTCTCAAGAACCATAGAATCACGGAATTGGAAATGTTGGAAAAGCTCTCTAAGATCTTCAACTATTCCCCACCGCTGGCAAGGCCACCACTAAACCATGCCCCCAAGTGCTACAGCTACACATCTTTTAAACCCCCCCACAGGGATGGGGACTCCACCACTGCCCTGGGCAGACTGTGCCAGGGTTGGAGCACCCTTTCAATGAAGAAATTTTTCCCAATATCCAACCTAACTTTGAGGCTGTTCTTTCTCCTCCTGTCCCTGTTCCCTGGGAGCAGAGCCTGACCCCCCCGACTGTCCCCTTCTGTCAGGGAGTTGTGCAGAGCCTCAAGGTCCCCCCGAGCCTCCTCTTCTCCAGGCTGAGCCCCTTTCCCAGCTCCCTCAGCTGCTCCTGGTGCTCCAGACCTTTCCCAGCTCTGCTCCCTTCCCTAGACATGCTCCAGCCCCTCAGCATCCTTCTTGTCCTAAGGGACCCAGAGCTGTCCCCAGGACTGGAGACGCCCCAGAAATGCCAGCACAGGGGTACAGTTTGCATTGTCTTTTTTTTCTACTTTTCTATCCCCTGGACTAATCACCTGCTGATTGAAGTGCAACACAAGGTAAATGAATACATAGTCTGGAAACAATTTCAACCAGGAATTTCTGGTCTCAGGGAAAAAAGAAAAAGAAAAAAAAAAGAAAAAAAAAAAAGTATAAAGAAGGAAAAAATGCAATAAATACCCCTCCTCAAAACATGGTAGAAGGGATATGGGGAATGAGCGCAGCCCAAAAATAGCCCCATTCCAAAACCCAACTGCTGCAACATTATTGTATTCCTACTCTGGGATCACACTGGAACCACTTTTTAAAGATCAAACTCCACAGACATGCAAGGACACTGCTCCTACCACACAACTTAACTAGGCAGGACTTTCTGTTAGCTTCTGCCTCATTTTCACAGCTTTTTGGGTCAAAATGATGATAAAATGTGTGTCTCAAAATACATTACTAGATCTTTACTGTGATCCAACACCAAACACATTGGGCAGGGTATTTAGCTGGACAATGTTGTTCTGGAGGAGTTTATACTGATACAGCAGCACAACCTCTGGTTCAAGAGCAATTAAATGCTTTGCTCAGCTCCTGATGGCAGCAGCATCCTCTGAGGGGTGGGCAGGCCAAGTTTGCCCTGTCCCTCCTCTCCAGGAACTCACTGATCCAATCCACCCCAGCCAACCCTTCCCTCCCTTTTCACCACTGCCAAAACCTAATTAATATAAACAACTAAATGGAAAGAAGCTTTCTAATTGTTTTGGGGTTTGTTTTTTGGGTTTGGGTTTTTTTTTGAGATGTCAGATGCAGCATCAACTAATTTTTTCTTTTACCTGATGAGTGATTCTGCTGGAGCTGGTGGTGTCATTCACTCAGTGTCATTCCAGAGTGAATAACCCAAAGCTAAAGAGAAGTGGGGAAACTCTTTTCATCCACAACCTGGAGAAGCTGTCCTGCCTTTGTAATATCCTGCTGTTGATTTCCTCATCTGAGATCTCTGCCCAATGTGAGATTAAGTCTTCTTCCACAGGTCCAGATGCTGCTGTTCATACCATGGAATCATGGAAGGGATATGGGTGGAAGGGACTTTAATCATCCTCATCGAATGCCACCCCTGCCATAGCAGGGACACCTTCCACTGTCCTAGGTTGCTCCCAGCCCCTTCCAGCCTGGTCTTGGACACTTCCAGGGATCCAGGGGCAGCCACAGCTTCTCTGCGCACCCTGTGCCAGAGCCTGCCCACCCTCACAGGGAAGGATTTCCTCCTAATATCCAACCTAGATCTCCTCTATCTTAGTTTAAAGCCATTCTCTCTTGTATCTCTCCCACCAGCCAGCAGTGAGCACACAGGGCAAGTGACTGTTGGAAAATATTATAAATAAGTAATACCGATAAATGCACCAGTTGATCATTGGGTCCTTGTGCTTCCAGCTCCACGTCTCAGGAAATGAGACCTTATCCCAAACTGCTGCTCCCACAGCACCTCATCAACAAGAGAAGAAAATATCTACTATTCCTCCCCATCTTCAGGCTCATGAAAACATTTTCTTCTGGCTTAAATTGCATGTGACAGAGCAGAGCTCTGATATGACTCCCAAAGGGTAAGTCAGATATCTGATGCTGCCACAAAGTCAGCACCCACCTCCAAAACAGCCCCCATTTTCTTTTAATCACCCAAGCCAAAGGAAATGTGAGAGAAAGGGAGCACAGCTACCACCAAGGCTAAAAACCCTCTGAGTTTCAGCAGCAAAACTATAAAACACATATTTGGAAACACAGTGCCAAAGGCACTTCACTGGTGACACACCATGTGACACTGTGACACAATCCAGGGTTAAACTCGCTTCAGTATTTAAAGCCTATCAGAATGAGCACACCATTAAGTTATAAATAAAGAAAAAAAAAACATAAAAAGGCTTAACTAGAGGCCACAGAAGGGTTTCTGCTTTAAGGTGTCATCAACCAAGGCAGTTTTGGACAGATGACCTCCATGGGTGCGAGGTCACAAGTAAGGAACAAGTGCAATACAAATCCCACTGAAGACCACAAACATCACCTAAATAAACATGTTTTACAACTATTGCACAACAACAAATGCTTCTGCTCCACATGTTTCCAACCAGAGGGACTCTGCCTTAACTGGTATTTGTGTTAAAACCATCATAGGGGGAAGAAAAGGGAGGAAAAATTGGTTTATAAATTTCTGCAGGTATTAACTTCACATCAGCTGTGGGAGCCTAAATAAACTATCAAAGATCCAACAGAATAAATCACAGCACTCTGCTGCTTTTCATATACATCAGTTGATTAAAGCATTGCATCTATTCATCTGTCAAAGGCCTTTTTCCTGTGCCAAGCAGCTAAATGGGTACAGGAAGTGACGTGGTCACGTGCAGCCACACAGGGCTCCATGCACTGGGACTGGAACACTGGAGGGAGGGAATGAAGAAATCAGCTAGGAAATGCTCCAAAAATCCCCTCAGTAAACCCCCACCGAGGGCAAGGCAGGGAAGCAAGTACAACTCTGCAGACAAACGTTGGTTCTGAAACATCTAAAGGCTGTATTGAAGCTCTGAAGTGCAAATAGCTGCTGGAAGAGGACAAAGTGCTGCTGAGCTGCTCCATTTCGAGACAGAGCAATTTGCTTCCCTTAAAGCTCCTATCTTCCTGATTTTATACTTCAGCTGTGGCTGTTCAGGGGAGGAAGGTGATAATAGCTGAGTGTTTATGTATTCCCACAACTTGCTAGGGAAATCCTTTTTCTGGGCTGTTTCCACCTCGACCTGCTGCCTGTGCTAAGCAAGGAAAAATAATCACTATCAACAAAACAACTGAAAAAAGTTATTCTTAGCTGAGGCCCCGAGCTGGTTAATAAACACTGAGCCTGCAGGGTAATATGACTCCCTTGAGACTGCGTGTCCAGGGAATAAACAGGCAAAGTACATCAGGCTCAAAAGAGCTGAGTCACCCAGCTCTGCCTCTGGAAACATTTTTGGGAACAAAACCCTTCCAGCCCCAGGCAGAAAGGTGTCACTTGCTGAGCTCTGTGGCTGGGTTGGCTGGGAAGGGGTTAATCCCTGTGGCTGATTCCCAAATCCTCTCTGCACGCAGGGAAGAGGTTGCTGGGTCTATATTTACTGAAGTTACACAGGAGAAGGAGAACTGGACTCACAGCTCCAGCACATGACCGTGACTCAGGAGCTTTGCTGCCGCTCCCGGCGCTCGCCGTGACCTTGGGGAGGGAACCTTTGTATTCCCAGTAACCTCCCAGCCCCAAACCTTTGTATTCCCAGTCACTTCCCAGTCCCAAACCTCCACATTCCCAGTCACTTCCCACCCCCACTGGCACAGCCACGGCTCCAGGTCCCTCTGGACACCAGCACAGAGCTTAAATCTCTTGGGAGGAATGTGACACAGTAAGCAAAACACTTTAGAACAACACAGGGTTTGCTGGGGCCACGGCAGCCCCTGGCTGTCCCACAGCACCCTCAAAGGGCTTTTGTTTTTGTGTGTGGCCATAGATCAACATGGTGCTGCACGGAATAAAAACTGCAGTCCCTTGCCCAGGTTGTTTTACCTATCATTATATCTCATGTATCACTGTACTACTGATGGAGAGCACCCAGCTAAAAACTCACCCAAGTGCCACCACAAACATCTTCAAAAATATCTTGTTATTATTTAATGTAAATAAATAAAACTGTTATGAGATCCATTTCTTTCCCCAAACAACACAACACCCCCAGCCCACACCTGTTTCTCCTGCATAAAACCTGCACTGGTCTATTCCCAAGCCATTCCCTGACCTGGTTAAACGCTAAATATTGATTCAAAGCCCCCAGCTGGGCACTCAGCAGCACAGTCAGTGTTCTTTATACTGTACCTTACAAGGGTCCTGTCCCTAGATTTATAAATTCGTACTCACACAAGCCCCTAAGACCAAAGGCAGCTGCCCCTAGAGCAAGGTACAGGAGGGAGAGGTCACTGCACTGGAGTCTCCTCCTTATCCCTCTTTTTAACAACCAGAGTTGATTTTCCTTTCCTTTCCTTGCTGCTGAATGATTTTTCTTGAGGAAAACCACAAGGGGAGCACAGGACAGGCTGTGTTGATGCACCAGCCCTTGAGGCTGCTTTTGCAGAGTTTTCTCCTCAGTCACTGGACTGGGCAGCATGAATTTGGCGCCAGAAGCAGGTGAAGTAATCTCCCACAGCAGCAGAACCCATCACTTTGCTCACAAGTGTGGAGTGATGGTGACAGCAAGGACATGGCTTTTAATTGTGAATCATCATTTCCTTGTGGAGCTGGGCTGGCTCTGCCCTCCCACAGCCCCAAATCCAATCACTCTGACAACTCAATCACTGCAACCCAAACAACTGCAACCCTCCAATGAAGGAAATCTCTGGGCATTCAGCTCTGTGAAAGTAAGAGGATTATAATTTAAACCCTGTATCTTCATTTCTCCCTAATGAACCCCACAGGCAGCACAGGCCAGAACATCAGCTTCTCAGGCACACCCAGCACCTTGAGGTCCCCCCAGGCTTTGGTTTCTGCATGCCCTGGATTTTGAGAAAGATGCATCAGCAGAAACTCAGTGCTGGGGGAAGAGGCTTTCCTGGCCTCCCCACAGGCAGCTGCTCCCGTTCCTGTGAAAATGCACAAAACTTCTGAAGACTAAAGGTTACGGCGAGATTTTACTTTTTATCTGACGTGAAAAGCTGTGTTATTGAAGGCAGAGAGAACAGCCTCAGCCAGAGCATCCCAGAAGAGCCCAGAATCTCCTCCTCCCACAGACACTTGGCCAATGAAAGGCTCCTCTTTCATCCTGGTGTTGCCTTAGGAACACCGGAAGCATCAACGGAAAGGCACAAGGAAATTCCTGCTCTCCCTGTCTCCCATACTACACTCTCAGGGGCTGCAGCAGAGATCAGTGAACACAGGGTAAGCAGCTTTTGACATAAAATCAGTATTAAGGGACAAAATTAACCACTTTGTAACTACGTCACTGAGTTCTGGAGATGCCCAGGATCAGCCTCAGGCACCTCCTGCATCTCACCACAAACAGGGTATCGCTTGCTCCTGCACCTCTTCTGAACACATCTGAATGTCATCATTATTTTGGCAACCACATAATTCAAGTCTACCTCACTTTTTTTCCTTCATGGTGTGCTCTGCACTCAGCAGAACAGGCTTGGAAGATGCTGGCAGGAAAAACTCCAGAGTATCTGTATCATATAGATCCAGCTCATCTGCAGATATTACAGATGATGGTGGAGAAACCTGAATTATTGAATTTATTAATTTCAGCATTTTTTATACAACACCCCCTCAAATAATGCATAAAGCATAGTCTCTCACTATTCTTGTGAATTATTCCAGCTTTAAAAATAGCAGAACAAATGATTAAACCACTAAACAAGGACAATTCCCCTCTAAATGCTTGCAGTTTGCATTTCATTATTACAATATTTCAATGATCATCACACACACTCTCAGATCCCTCTGCTTGAGCACAAGCCCCCATGCATAGCTATGTGTTCAAAGATGCAAGGTTTAGGTACCCATCACAACAGGGATGCCACATTTTTTAAGCAGCTCATTTGCAAATTATCCAGAATCACTGAAATCAGCTCATCCTCACCAGGGCAATGCTGCAAAACAAAAATATGGAGCAGTTCTACTCTGCTGCCTCTCTAAGCCAGGACTACTCCCCTGCAGGGTGCATGAGCACCTGAGAAAAACTGTTTTCCTGCATATATTGTATAAATTCCAGGTGTATAATACCTGGAATATTCAAAGTCCCATTAAAGTCAGTGACAAAAGGACTAGAGCTCTTCTCTGACACCAAACAAATTGTGCACATGAAGAGCTGTTTTCCACATAAAGAACAGAACTAACTAAATTCCAGTGCAGACACTCTGCTCCTGATGGAGGGGCTGGGATGACACCAGGGTGAGACATGGTCCAAATCTCTGTACATCAGATTTACTGGGAAGTTTTGAGGTTTGGATTTTGGATTTTTGGCACATAATAAACAGGAACTGTGACTGTTCAGTGAGTTTATTTAGCTATTTCCTCAAAATGCCAGGACTCAGCTCCAGGTGTTTTGCTTGATTTTAGTTTAACAAGTTGCAGACAAGTAGAAGATGCAGAGAAGAAGTAGTTGGCATCTTCATTCCCCTTCTCCTGACCAGTACACTGGTTGATTCCCTCTTTTTCCATAAGCTCAGCCTTCAGGGAATTCCTCTTGTTGGTAAATATTAAGATTTTAGGACACCTCAGAAGGTGTCCCTGCCCACGGCAGGGGTGGAACAAGATGAGCTTTAAGGTCCCTCCCAGCTGAAACCAGTCTGGGATTCTGTGATTAAGCTCAGCCTTTAAAAGGATACAAATATCCTGACCCAGGAGGACTTACTCCTCTCTTTCCCCTTTTTTTCTCTGGAGCAGATTGTCTCAGGATACATCACCTGTGTCATTACCTGCACAGCCAAATTTGTAACCATCTTTTTTATGGCTTTACATGTTTTCACCTCACACATCTGAGTGGAAAAAGCAGGAAGGCACAGGGAAACTGAGTCCCAGGTAACATTCACAGAGCTACAGGGGCTTTTCCTACTTCAACATGGATAATGAGATTGTCCCCAACGGAAGATGGTGAAGGAACATCGTCTGCTGTTCCCTGGACAAGGACTGTTTACGCCAGGGACCACAGAGACACAAAATGCACATTCTTGACCTGCTGGAGAGAGTCCCAAGGAGCCCATAGAGATGGCTCCAGGGCTGGAGCCCCTCTGCACTGGAGACAGGCTGGGAGAGCTGGGGATGTTCACCTGGAGAAGATAAGGCTTCAGGGAGACCTCAGAGCCCCCTCCAGTGCCTTAAGGGGCTCCAGGAGAGCTGGAGAGGGACTGGGGACAAGAGACAGAGGGAAAGGACACAGGGAATGGGTTCCCACTGCCAGAGGACAGGGTCAGATGGGATATGGGGAAGGAATTGATCCCTGTGAGGGTGGGGAGGCCCAGGCACAGGGTCCCCAGAGAAGCTGTGGCTCCCTCTGGATCCATGGAAGTGTCCAAGGCCAGACTGGATGGTCCAAGGCCACGCTGGGATAGTGGAAGGTATGGGACTGGATGAGCTTTAAGGTCCTTCCAGCCCAAACTGTTCTGGGTTTCTGTGATTTTTTCCTCAGCTCTACTGGGTGTATGTGTCCCTCCACAGGGTGCAAAGACAAACAGAACACCCAGCTTGAGGGAGGAAAGAATCATCTTCCTCCCTCCCAGGTAAGGTTCCAGACCATGAGCCCATGCTGAACTCCAGACACAGCAGAGGTCCTGGACTGAAAGACCAAACCAGTGAGATTCTGAGCCACGGGCACAGACAGGCATCCTGCTGATGGCTGCTCTCTCCCAAAGTCATTTTTAAATCCATCAGCATGGAATCTGCTGCTAACAAAGGTGTGAGGCCGTGGATAACATCACAGGAAATCATTCCATAACATCTGGAAACACTGCTATGGCCTCATGTGGTTCCTTACCGAGGCTGAACTGCAAGCTCTGCCCTGGCTGCAGCACCTGCCTTGCAGCCTGGGGTGGTCTAATGACCATTATGTAATTAAGTAAATTAGCATTTTCTGTAATAAGGGTACTCAAAAATATGGAGTGTATGTGTGTGCTGAGGGCAGAAATTCCAACATCTCCACTGCTGAAAGCAGAGCTGGGAACCCTTGAGTTCGCAGAGTGCCTTTCACTTATTCTATAAAACTGCCTCCAATTTTAACAAAATAGACTTCGAGGACAAATACTTGTTCCCAGGAGCACAACCCCTACCAGACCTTATTCCACATAAAAACAGCATCAGCAGCTTTGCAGCTTTCCTCCTATTTTCTTCTGAATACCAACAACAAACTCCAAAAATGCATCATCTGACGTCTCTGAGAATGCTGCCACCCTTGGAGATACTCAGAATCCAAGGAGAGGTGGCACAGAGTTATCTGATCCAGCTCAGAGCAGGCACCCGGACCTGGTGATCCCAGGTCTCTTCTAACCTCTTCTTGTGTGAGGGCAGCAATCACATAAAATATTCAAGTTTTACTGAATTACACTAAAGCACAGAAATACCCTACATGTAAAGTGCCTGAATTTGCACAACGCTAAAACAAGGAAATAAATTATGGGTTTCTAATGGCACCCTAAGGAGGGATCTGTGGAGAACATGGGCACAGCCCTTCCAGGCTGCAGGGAGTGGAATTACAGCTCCATTCATCTTTGTTGGCTCAATGGAAAGCAACAGTGAGAGTTCAGCTGGCAGGAGAACCAGGCTGTTCATGGATTCAAAGCCTCACCTCTGGAATGTGGCCATCCCTGCTGCAGGTTAAATGGCTCCAGAGGTTATTCCTCTGTTTCCCAGTCTGACACAACAGCTAACAGTGGACTCCAGGAACTCCAGGGCTCCTTCTCCCTGGTTTCTCTGGCTGCAGGGATATCTTATGCCCTCTGTGCTTACAAAATATGGTCTGTGTAAAGCCCTGACTTTTGTGCTGACTCTGGTGCTTTATGGAACACATGGTGTTTGTTTAAAAAACTGTGTATTTTCTGGAGCATACAAGAAAACATCAATTAAATTGCATGGAACAGAAGGTACTATTACAGAAGGAATTCCAGAACTGAAATTATTAAATATAAGAAAATGGCAAATTGCCTCTTATTGTTTTGTCTTCTTATATTATGAATAAAAATGTGCTTCAACAAGTGACAAAGTCTAAAAAGCACCAAAATAAAGCCCAGGGCATGTGACTGTGAGAACAGAAAATGCACGTGGAAGACTCCTGATGAAAGGGATCTGGAGAATTTTAAACAGCTACACAGAAGTTTGATTTTCTGTTAAAAACACTGTTTTATTCCACCCCAAACCAAGTTACTGGCAATTCTGAAAGTGCTTTTGATTCCCAATAATGTCACACACCAAACAAAGCCACTTCCACTCGTGCAGCAGCCAGGATGTGCAGTGAGGCCAAGACACCCACTGAGAGCTTTCCCATTCCAAATCCCTGTGCCTGCATAGGGTGGAAGGGCCAGGGAACACCCAGAGCCAGGTCACAGCTACTCCAGAGAGGAAAAGCTCAAGCAGCAGTAGAAAAACACTTCTGTCCCCAGTGGGCAAACCAGACTGCTTGGAGAAGGATTAAATACATCTCTCAGAGCTGGAATTTTTTACAAGTGCCTGGAGTGCCAGGACAAGGGAGTGGCTTCCCACTGCCAGAGGACAGGGTCAGATGGGATATTGGAATGGAATCCTTCCCTGTGAGAATGGGGGGGGCCCTGGCACAGGGTCCCCAGAGAAGCTGTGGCTGCCCCTGGATCCCTGGCAGTGTCCAAGGCCAGGTTGGATGGGGCTTGGAGCAACCTGGGATAGTGGAAAGTGTCCCTGCCCCTAGCAGGGGGTTGAATGGGATGGGACTAAAATCCTTTCCAACTCAAACCATCCTGGGACTCTATGAGGCAGATGAGTGGTGGGTCTAAAGCCAGATCTAGTCCCAACTAGACTCAGTATTTGTGCTGTCATCTTTTCTTTGCACACACACATGATAAAATTGTAATAGGTCTTCCTTTCTCTCCTTTCCTTGCTAGGAAAAAAAAAAAAAAAGAGTTAAAGGCTCTTTCTGTCCTTCTCGAGTGCACAAATACTAAAACTAATTCATACATCCCTCCTACGTTGCGCCTCATGAAAGCCAACTGCTTCCAAGGTTAAATAATTAAAATAAATGGTGTTAATCAGCATTTGAAGCCACATTATGTCTTCCCAACTCTCCCCTCCTGCAGCTCTCACTCCCAGATGCTCTCCCAAATTAGAAGAAGAAGCTGAGCATCCTCACACAAAAGCCCCCTGAAGCTCAAAGGCAATGAGACACAAGACATATTTGATGCTTCCAGCCAGATTTGCCCAGATCTAACTTAGTGAAGTAAAAAACACAGGAATGAACCAAAAATAATGAAATACATTCTAGGAGGAAATATTCCCAGCATTATTAACCCAATCAAAAACCTCCTAATCCTATTACAAACCAGAAGGTTCAGCTGCACTTCCAGCAGATCTTGAATATACAGGCCAAAAGAAGATTACACTTCTGGATTTATCAGGTATTAAATAACTCGCAGTTTCAAATCTCCACCTGCAGTCACATATTCCTGCAAGCCCTGAATTTGCAAAATGCATTGGAAATGTCCTGGGATGAAGTCTGACCCAGATGTACAGAAGGATGCACAAGGAAAGAAGTGAGAAAAAAAAATAGGTCAAACTCTTGACTGGTCAGAAAAAAATTCATTACTACATATTAATCTGGTTCTTTAGGTAGGTTTATTGTCCACAAAACACTATCAGGAGTTGAGTTGTTTAAATTTGCTTTATTCTCATTAGCTGGAATGGACAGAAGATCCAAGAAACTGGAATCTGCTGCTTGAAGGAGCAGCAGAAACAGGCAATGTTTTCTCTCAGCTGGTCCAGCACCAGCTTCTTCATTTATACAAAGAGAATTTAATCTTTCATTCTGTGTCTACATCATGAATAAATACTCTGACTGACAACCATATGAGTTACAGGATTCTGGGTGGTTTTAACTAGCAGGGAATTGGCTATAACGGCACCTTACACAAAACAAGGAGGTTCCTACACAGGGAAGTTCTGTGGAGGAAGAGCTCCCTGCAAATCTTGGAGACCAGTTTGGATCAAGGGATCCACAACAACACTCCTGAACACAGAAAATTATGAACAGGGGGTTTATCTGAATAAGACAATAAAATTGGAAGCCCCTGGTTCCCCAGGGGCAGTGGAAGTTTATCTGATTTTATGCCGACTATTTCCTTCTAGCAAAGCACACGCTGACCCACATTATGAGGAATCACAAATCTGGAAGGGACCCACAGGGATCAGAGTCCAACCCCTGGCCCTGCACAGACACCCCAACAATCCCACCCTGGGCATCCCTGGCAGCGCTGTCCAAACACTCCTGGAGCTCTGGCAGCCTCGGGGCCATGTCCATTCCCTGGGGAGCCTGGGCAGTGCCCAGCACCCTCTGGAAGAAGAACCTTTCCCTGATCTCCAACTGAAAGCCCCCTGACAGCTCCAGACCTTCCCTCAGTCCTGTCCCAGGTCACCAGAACTTGAGGGAAGACAAGTTTAATATGTAGCAACCAGACTCCAAAGGCAGCTGCTGCCAATAGGAGGACAGAACAAGGAGTAACACTCTCTACATTCCAGGGCAGGTGACTGACCGCAGGGTACCAACGGGTGAGGTTACAATTAAATTACATCCCTCCTTCTGTTCCAATCTCTTAATAAACAACCATTTATTAAAAGCATCTCAAATTGGGCTGCAGAAGATGGAAGCATTGAATAAACATCATGGTTCTAACAGGATTATTCCAGCTCCTGTAGAAAGGATCCAAGACCATAAAAGAGGGGATTGGAGATTGCCTAATAAACATGCCACAGATGGCAGGCAGACTTGCTTCCTGGCACACATTTCCAGACCTGAAAGTACTAAGGAATATCTCCCTGCTATTACAAACGTTAATTTCATAATGGTGACATTTTTGAGGACCAGAACGAGACCACAAAACTCTCTTCACTTCAGGCACAGAACCAGATGGTAACAAGTTTCAGCTGGTACAATCTGTTCTAGATTTAAATCAGCCACCTAGAAGTTAAGGTCTCCGTGCACCAAGATCCAGAGTATTCAGCCCTCTTGCGCTTTTGTTCACTTGGCGTATCTCGACCTTTTTAGGAGCAGCTGAGGGATGTCCACAACTACAACGGCTCCAGAGGAAGGTCCCCATCATTGCTGCAGGATCCTCTGCTTCTCGGGGGCTCCAGCATTCCAGCTCATTCCAAGAGGCAGCCGTGGGCAGGCAGTGCCACTCTGCTCAGTGCACAGCGTGTTCTCAACGAGAGCTGAAGCTATCCTGATTACAGAGGAAATTCCTGGGAATTCATTCCAAGTGTGGTCGCTCAATGTTTCCAAACTGTGGGCCTGGACTAAGAAAATCCCTCAGCAGCCCATTGGAGCCAGCAGTTCTAAAGCTGAGGCAGAGAAAGCAAAGAGTCTTTTCCAAACCGTTCACCCTCACATGCCAGAACCCACTGCACTTGCTCCTTGGGATCCTCCAAAACACTCCCAGGTCACAAGGAGGATGAAATTGTCTTCTCCTGGTGCCCTAAGCTCTGTGCCTCTCGAGGAGCCCCCTCCTTGTCTGTTCACTCCATGGACAGAGGGAAACTCTTTTCTGCTGCTCCCAGCCCAGCTGCTCTGGAAGTGCTCTGCTTTCCCGTTATCCCATCCTACCATGGCTGCCCCATTCATCAGTGTAAGGCACAGCTGGAATAGGGCAGATTTACAGCGTTTCAGCCGCTCTCTGTTAAGGGCTTTGGAAATGCTCTCAGCCTGCTCTGGATTCTCTCATCCATCATGGGATGGTGCCCGACTGTCAATCCAGGCCCTACCTGAGCTCTGGATAACCTGCTCTGGGAGCCATATCCAAGGAGGAACTGCTCTGCTCCTTTTCCAACAACTTCTCCTTTCTTCCACACACTGAGAAAGGCAATTGTGTCAAATCAGCTTCCTCTGCAGCCTCAAGCCAGGAGAGGAGGCAGAGGGGGTGTGTCCCTCCTCTTCCTGTCAGAACGAGGGAAAAACATGCAAAACCCAGCAGGAATATGAAATTTTATGTACTTGGGGCCACATCTGGCCATAACACCACTGCAGCAGCATGTCCTGTGCATTCCCCTGCGCCAGGGCTCAGCACATTCCCGAGAACAGCATTATGATTTCAAGGCCTTGGAATTTGGGAAGCAGACACACTGCCTGTTGCTGCAAAGACAGGGGTGTGGGGCTCTTCCACATCACTGCCACAGTCTCCTCATTGTGCCGCACAAACCAATCCTGAAGGGCAGCAAAGTTCCGGAGGGTGTCCATCGGGAAAGCCCTCAGAGGAGGTGGAACACAGAGCTCTGCTCTTGTTGTGGCTATGTCAGATGGAAATGGTGGAGGAGTAAGAGAAAGGGTCACCCAGCCACAGCACCACAGAACCAGCTGTTTCTGTCTGGTTAGATAAAGCTAAAGGAAACGAAACAAAGGTACAATGTTCACCGGCCCCTGACTTTTCATGTTAAATATCCCATACATTCCTTGATCCCTAGTTTCCAAACTCCCTTTCAGATCACTTGGCACAATGTCATCATCTCATCACACACAAACTTACAGTGAACTGGTCCAGCTCCTAGAGCTCTGGTAAGGGACAGCAATTCCTTTTTTCACTTACTAGAATTCAAGGTATTACCTCATCTCCCAGCCCCTGGATGTGCTGGACAGGCAGCTCTGGAGCAGCCAGGACAGTGAGGGGTCACTGGTGGAACCAAAGCATTTGCTAACCCTCATTCTCCTTCAGTGCATGGCTTCTGCCAAGGGTGAGGGTGAAGGGTCTGGAGGGGCCACATGAGGAGCAGCTGAGGGCATTTGGTGTGTTCAGGCTGGAGAAGAGGAGCCAGAGAGGAGATGCCATTGGGGGCTACAGCTCCTCCTGATGGGCAGCTCTGATCTCTGCTGGGATCAGGGACAGCATCCAGGGACAGGACTGAGCTGTGCCAGGGGAGGGTTTATGTTGGAGATCAGGGAAAGGTTCTTCTTCCAGAGGGTGCTGGGCACTGCCCAGGCTCCCCAGGGAATGGACATGGCCCCGAGGCTGCCAGAGCTCCAGGAGTGTTTGGACAGCGCTGCCAGGGATGCCCAGGTGGGATTGTTGGGGTATCTGTGCAGGGCCAGGGGTTGGACTCTGATCCCTGTGGGTCCCTCCCAGCTGAGGACATTCCATAGTTCTGTGAGATCCCCACTTCAAGAAACTCTTGAGCCTGAGGAGATGCTGAGATCCCACCTGGGTAACAGCAGGGAGAGTCTCTGCTGAGCCCAGGCTGAGCACTCAGAGCAATCTGCCCACAGCAGCAGTGACACACATTCTATCTCCACCCAAACTCCACTTCGTACCAAATGACATTCAAAGCCTAAAACATCCACCAGTATTTTCACTCACTACTGCCTCAAGAGCAGTGGAAAGACTACCTTGGAAAGACTCACTTTCATAAGTATTTATTAATTCAGGGGTCTGATGAAGAAATCAATGACCCTTAATCAGACTCTAATTCAAACAAGGTGGTCTTGTCCTTATCTTTTATGCACAAACACTCCCTTGCTACATTTAGGCATGACTGGACAAAGGCAAAGACAAGCTCTGTTCAGTGTTCAATCATCAATGCAGTGTGGGTAGGTAAAATACAGTTATTTGTGGTTTATTGGTGTTAAAGTAATTAATAATAACCCATTCATCTGAATCCCATGCCAGCCTGAGTCCCTTTATCTCTAAAGGGAGACAGTGGGATTTACGGTGTCCAAGAATCAGACAAAATTACCCCAAAATTACTCTCTTATCACCTTCTAAAAGAAAGCAAACAAATGAAACCATGATGGAAATTCACAAACTACAAGAGATGTGGAAAAAGGAAACTTCCACTCGCCTCATTCTTAACACAAGCACCAGGGTGTTCCTTGAAGCCCAGGGCAGACAAATCACAGATGCAATGAACAGGTTAAGCTTTTACCCAAATTTCCATTTCACTTGGGAATTTCTTACCATAACTTAACACAGAAACTCAACTCCTTACAGGGGTCCAAAGTGAGATACACAGAAAAATATTCAGAATTTAAATTTACTCAAATCTCTTATAGTTCAGGGGTATGGAAAACTGTCCCTGGGGACAGGTTATTCTGTAAGGCTTTGATCCCCTTTCAAGTCTTACTGGTGCCCCAAGTGCAGGCACCTGCATTTGGTTCTTCACAGAATCCCACAATGATGTGGGTTGATCAGCTTGTTCCAGCTCTCCCCTGGCCACAGGCATGGACAGCTTCCACCAGAGCAGGCTGCTCCACGCCCTGTCGCACCTGGCATCAGCACCCAACTTCTGTCCAAAGAAGAAGGTTCCTGAGAGGAGCCCTGACACCAGCCAGGAACAGACAGGAGCCACCATTTGTGCTGCTTCACTGCTGAATCCCACCCTGGCAGAAAAGCTCTGCAGTCTCCAGGCCTCTCTTGGCCCCAAAGGCCACAAGGCTCGAAGCTTCATCTGCCCCGTACCCCTGGGTCTTGCTGTTCCTCCCTGTCCCTGAGCACACAAGGGCTGTCTCCACACAGTGGGAGCACAGCCACCCCCTGGAGCCACCAAGGGCCCTCAGCTGCCACAGAGGCTCTAAGGTTACTGCAGCAGCACGGCAGGGACACAAGCTGACCCTGACCTCCAAGAGCCAGCAGAACAGGAAAGCAGCATTATCCAGCTGGCTGGAGATTTGGCACACAGCCCACTCTCTATGGATGCACTGACTCAATGGGAAAATATTAATGGAAGAAAAGAAATCTCTTGATTACAACAGATTTAAAGAGCTTGCCCAGAATGTTCTCTTCTTCCCCCCTCCTCTGCCACATGAGTAGCTTCCCTGCGTCGAAGAGATTTACTAGGAAGGAATGTCTTGATCCACGACAAAAGCCAGGCAGCATCTAAGGGTTTGCTCTGCAACCCTGCTGGGTCCTCCCTGTTCCGTGAGCCTCATTCCTCAACCCACAGCCTTTAATCCCAACAACCCTGCAGCAAGAGTGCAAGAACAGCTCCAACACCACTAATGCCTGCCAGACACTTCAGCCTCTAATTTCCCACACATGGAGGACAAGCATCTGCACATTCCCAAAGACAATCAAAAGTTTCACTTTTCCCATCATGTTTTATCTAAAACGTGCATCATTCAAGTGAAGTGTTCCTTCCATAATCTGTTTCCAGGCATCTCCTGGTCTGGAAGGTCAGCTGCAGTTTAATGTTTCAGAGGCTGGCGGGGGGGGCTTGGATCCACTTGAGGCTCTCCCCATCACCTCCCCATTCCCAACCCACCCTCAGCCTCTCATCCTGCTCTCTTTCCTCAGAATAAACCCACTCTCCTTAACAGCTGACCTGCTCAGGCCTTCCTGCTTGATCCACACAATCATAAATTAATCAAGAGCAAAAGGAACATCAGGCCTTCCTCTATCTCACACCTCATTCCTTACACATCTCACTTTCCCCATCCCAGTATCTTTCACCTCCCTTTTTTTCTTGTCCCATTACCTGCCTCTTTTGCCCCTTCTTTTTCAGATAAGCTTCCCCAATCTCAAGTCAGCCCTACAGAATATTTATCTAATAGAGGCTACAAAGAGACCAATTCATTCCACATATCTCACTAAACTCTATTTTCCATTCTTATTATAACTCAAATTTATCTCCTGTTCTGGACTTTTCTGTAACCAGCCCTTTGTCTCATCTCTTTTATGAGAAATCATTTTCCTGACCCATTTCTTAGAATTACAGAACAGCACCACTTTTTACAAAACTCCCCTTGGAAAATCCCTAAGAGAGGACACAGGGCACTTTTAGGGTGTTTAATCTGGAAGTCAGGCCATGCCCCAAAATGCCTGATCCAACAGCAAAACACATTCCTCCTCATCCATAATTACTTTCTCTAATTTTTCAAGTTGCTTTTAGTTTCCATTAAAGACTCCACGAGAAATGAATGTCTAATAAACTTGTATTCAATTTTAAAATACCTATTTATGGTATTGGTGTGCTAATCTAAGTGCTGCTCATAGATCACTGCAAGGTCCAAGGCACACCCTTTATTCACTTTATTTCTCCACTGGTCACAGACAACGCAACTCAGTTACTTGTTGAGCAGAGAAGCTGAGAGTGAGAGAGGAGGAAAAGGGGGAGGCTGGGAACGCTCTGCTCCAACGCCAGGTCTTACCTGTGAGAGCCCAGGGGACGATGCATGTCCCGGTGGCGTTGCAGCAAGGTTTGGGTGTCCCTTATTTATTTCATGTGCAGTGTAAGGGGATGGGGCAGGAGGACCCGGTTGTCTTGCTACTTGTGTTACCTGTGTGGAGATAAACTGTTAGTAAAACATTACATTAGTAACCAGTCTGCAGAGACTCCATTGTATATATCTAGAGAGATAAAATAATATATATTTATCTAAGTGAAACACTGCACAAGTTATTTAACTATTTATGTGATTCAGGAAAATGTGGAAGGATCAAAAAATCAGAGCACCAGCTGAAGTCATCGGTGTAAATGTGTGGGATCCCTTTGCCTTCAGGCTTGCGACCTTCTGATCTCTCCATGAGAAGCTGTATCAAAAAATATTGGGATTTTGCAAGGAGATACACATTACCAGCAACAAAGTAAGGGGGAAATTTGCATATTCCCCTCCAAAAAGGAAAAAAAAAAGGACTGCAGAGAGGCCATGGTATCTGCAGGGCTTGCCACAAGCGAAGAATGAAATAGCAACGCAATTCTTGGATATATTTATCTCCTTTCTTAACTTCTATTAAAAATACTTAACAAAACACATTAAGCAAAATATTAAAACATTTTTTTCATATGACACAAATATTTGCTCCACTTTACTATCTCCATGATGGAACTGTTTTAAATACATTTTAGAGAGTGGCTATAATAAAAGAAAAGGGAAGTCAAAGGAAAAAAAGAGTCACACAACTATTGGGTGACACCTCTGGCTGTTCAACACCAATTTTGGCAGATTGGGTTAAAACTCACACTACTGAAATTCAGCACTTGCTTCTCATTGACCTTTTCTCATTTATTTGTTTGCTGAAAAGCACCACTTAATCACAGAATGGTTTGGGTTGGGAGGGACCTTAAAGCTCATCCCATTCCACCCCCTGCCATTGGCAGGGACACCTTCCACTGTCCCAGGCTGCTCCCAGCCCCATCCAGCCTGGCCTTGGACACTGCCAGGGATCCACGAGCAGTCACAGCTTCTCTGGGGACCCTGTGCCAGGGCCCCCCCATCCTCACAGGGAAGGATTTCTTCCCAATATCCCATCTAACATTCCTCAGTCTGCGCTAAAGACACCTGAAGCCCACACAGGTCACCGGCACTACGCAGGCTAATGTGTGCATAAAGGTCCTTAGCAGGATAAAAGAAGCAGAAGGAAATTCCTGACTCCTTTAACGGAGTATTAGCTCCAAGCAAGCAGAAGTCACAGAGTTCAGCATTTAAGTGCTTTTTCCAAGCCACTTTATTGCACTCAGAGTATCCACGCCTGTCGTTACAGTTCCTAAACCACCACAGCAGCTGCGCCAGCACCCAAATCCCAAGAAATCACAACGTGCAACAGTTACAGGCTTGGGAATGGGCCAGGAGCCTTCGCTGTGGGAAGATTTACAGCCCCCAAGTGCACACCAGAGGAAAAGAGTAGGTCAGTCACAGAACCTCATCCTCTGTCCCCACTGGATCCTTCCCTTAGCCAGGGATGAATCATCTCTTTTTCGGGCTGATCTCTCTTGGCAGGTGTGCACACACAGCCTCGGCTGAATCAGAGCCAGCCTTACAGAGAGCTCCATAAAACTCTCCACAGCACATCCCTGAGAAAATTAAAGTCTCTCCCATGACTCCTGTGTCAACCCTGAGAGAGCTGTCATGTCAGTCATGCAGCACTTGGTGCTTAGAAGTGACTATGGATTGTGATGGATATAAAATAATGCAGTCAGGGAGGGGAGGAAGCAATGGCAACCCAAAATACAAGGAAATCATTCCCATCAACAGCCCCAGCGGCAGGCTTCTCATCAGGATTCTCCTTGAATAGCACTTCTTGGGGGAAAATAGAGGTTATTTTGTGACAGCTGTGGGACTTCAGCCACTGCCAACTTTCACATCCTTACTCTCAGCAGTGCAAACACCGCTCCAGCTAGGGCTGGAGACATCCAAAATCCTCCGATCCAACAGCAGCCAAGTCCACATATGGCTTTGACAATGGGGACAGAGGCACTACCAATATCCCAGGTCAGTGTGAGCATCCCGCAGTCCTCCTTCTCCTCAGAAATTATAAAATGCAAATAGAATCATGGAATAGAATCCCAGAATCACTAAGGTTAGAAAGCCCTCCAGTATCATCTAGTTCAACCATTAACCCAGCACTCTCAGGTCCACCCCTAAACCATGTTTCCCAAGTGCACATCCCCACACCTTCCCAACACTTCCAGGGATGGCGACTCCAGTGCTGCCTTGGGGAAAATAACCTAAATTGGAGGTTACATCAAGAAATGCTCTCACGATTGGATCTGAAATCTGGAAGCTGAACTCAGAGGAAAACTGCAGCTGCTTGAATGAGTCCATGAGATATCCTCATGCAGTGCAGCAGACACATGACAGATATAAGTCTGGACCTACTAAAATTGGCTTGAAAGCCTAACAAAGGCAGCAGAACAATTATAAAATTGTACCAGCTTCATAATTTGGCAAGAGAACACTTGAAGAGTATCCCACAGGAACCTACCACTTATTTTTCAGAACCTCCTACGGCTAGCCAAGTCTCGTGTAGTGCACCCAAACCAAGGACTGGTGTTTGTTCCAGCAGGAAAAGCACAGAGAGCCTTTCTCAGCAGCTACAGCAACACTGGTGTTTCCACACCTTCCTCTTTCTACAACGAATTATTTACAAATAAACTAAATTATAAGATACTGATTTTAATGTAAACAGGTAGTAAAGGAAGACAAACTTGCTAAATTTGCGTGTTTTTTCAGCAGTTTCTAACAAAGGTAAAAGGTGGAGACTGTCTAAGCTCATCACTCTTGGGGTACCTGCCCCCATAGAACCCAGGGCATGGTTTGCTGTGTCTTAAATGGTCTGAGATGACTATGGAAGCAAGCATCTTCCTTAAATCTATAGGTTAAATGGTTCTAAAAAATGGATGCACAAAATTACATATTAATTTGCTAGGGCATCACTTTCTACTTTCCCTGAGTAGCAACAGCCAATGATATTTTTCCAGAAGCCTTAATCCTGTATTTTAAAGGAAGCAGGTAATGAAATACAAAATAAAAACTCAGCCTGGAATTCTTGCTTTTCTTTCTGAGATCTTCTACACCTTTTGGATTTAGCATCTTCTACAAATTTGGGAATACACTTTATCCCAACCAAGTCCCTGGTTTCAGGTACTTCAGAAGTTGTGGCTGCCCCATCCCTGAAGTGTCCAAGGCCAGGCTGGACAGAGCTTGGGGCAACTTGGGATAGTGGAAGGTGTCCCTGCCCATGGCAGGGGGTGGCACTGGATGGGCTTCAAGGACGCTTCCAACCTAAACCATTCCATGATTCTAGGCTGGAACACGATGAGGAACTGAGCTTCCCTCCTGCACACTCCACAGCCTCTGCAGCAGCCAGGCAGGGACCGCATCAGCCTCCTGACCCAGATCCTTCCTTTAAACACAGTGTGGCTGGAGCAGCTAATCCTCCCTAATCCCTTTTCTACAGGACTCTCTTCACTGCAGGAAGATCCATTTAAAGGACACAAAGGTGAATCGTGGAACCTCTGCTGGGTGTGAAACACCCGGGGGGACCAATGGGACAGGAAACAACCTAACAAGAGTGAATGATGGAGTCAACCCTTAATCCTTAAAAATCTGGGACAAGGGGGTTCTTTAGCACCTCACTTCCCCATTATCCCTTTGCCCCCAGTTGGCATGAACTGGACACTCTGACAGGAGGCGGTACCTGCTCCAAAGGCACGCGGGGGATAGCAATTAACAAGTGGCTTCAACCAGTGTTGGATCCAGCCCTGCCACAGGGACCCTGCTCCAGGCTGCACCTAACCAAGTGACCTCCCCACACAAACACACCTTGTTAACACTCACTCCCAATCAGCTCCCATCCACAAGTCCTTTACAGAATCATGGGGGTTTGGGTTGGAAGGGACCTTTAACGCATCCTATTCCACGGGTAGGAGCACATTCCACTAGACCAGGTTGCTCTGGGCCTCAAGGTTGCTCCTCAGCTCATGAAAGTTTATCCCAGAGTAGTTTTGGTCCAAGCTTCAGTATGGTACTAAAGCAGTTACAAACCTCCACCATAACCTGCCAAAAACAGCCATTTGTGCAAAAACTGGATGTCCATGAACACCGTTATTCTTCTTATCCAATTCCACTTGTGCCTTGTGCTGAATTTGAAGAGCATGTCTGCTTCTGCTCATTCATCTCATTTTCCATAGATCCAGCTCCATTCCCCTGGGCACAGGACAGGGGTGGTTGGTGGAATTTACAGTCACCTTTCATGCAGTTCTCTTCCTGTTAGAGGTCTACATCTTTCAAAAAACTCCAACCCGAAACACTCTCTTGAATATATTTCCTTGAAATAATTTACAATAGAAACAGAATTTCATTCTTATGCCCCTTCTGAAATCTGCGGGTTTGGGATCTTTCAGAGGCCACACAAGTAATCACCCTCACTTCTTGCAGTGTAGAGGGTTAGGAAACACCAGGCAAGAAGCTGTTTACAGGACAACCCAACCCCCAATCTTTTTGTCCGAAAATACTTCTGCTATAAAGCATTCTTCATTATTGATGAGAGAAAGTTATTACAAGTTTAGTTCATTGAAATAATTATTTCCAACTGTGGCCTTTCAAATAATTTTACTGCTGGATTTATTTATTAAAGAATCTAAACCAACAACCCATTCAGTACATGATGTCACAATACATAAATAAAAATTACTTATGATGAATTTAGGTGGGTTTGGTTTTAATACCAGATTTCCTTGATAAAGAGGTTCTACCAAAACCTTGTTGTGAATTTTGAGCATCTCCAAGTTCTCACACAAACTTCATCTCACTTGACCTCTTCCTCATCTCCTACCTCTGTCCTACTGGAAAACTTGTTCCTCAGATTCAGTTTTATTACTGGTGCTCAGAGTGGGAGCCACATGATTTTCCATTCCCATTTTTGTAGCCATGGGGAAAAAAAAAGAGCTCTGGAATGTGCAACCAAGGTCCTGATAATGCATGTGGAAAGGCATGGAAAGGATAATTGAATTATTTTTCGTCTTTATCTAATTAAAAATTGGGGGTTCATCTGTGGGTTGTCCATATATCAAATTACTTCTCCCCACAGCAGCCATGCTCTGAGAAAACACACATTTCTGGAAATGATGATCCATAACTGACGTGGAATCCCACAGAAGATGTGCAAGCAAAAAAAACATGGATGGGAAAAAGAAGCCCCTGCGTACTGAGGACGCACTTGAAGGTTGGACTTGAAGATCTTGGAAGTCTTTTCCATCCTGCATGATTCTGTGATTTCATAGTGCTCTTCAAAATGACTGTTTAATGCAAACCCAGGCCTTAAACACATGGTGCTGTTCTTTGTGTAACAAACCACTGAGACCTTTCATGAATGAATTTGTCAAAGCCCTTCCATCATGTGCTTTTTCCTTTCCAGTTCCTTCCCTCTGAATCTGAAATTTGCCTGGGGCTTCAAATGGAAGCCTGAAAGGAACCCAGCTGAGAAATTTCTCCCCTTTCCCCAAAACATTGAATTTTCTCTCAAACTTGTGCTGGAACTGAGATATTCCCAGCCCTGTCTTCTATTCCTGTAACATATCAAGGAGTGATATTTTTCCACACTGAATAGCTATTTTAGGTCATTCTTCACAGCTACTTTTCTATTTTACATTAATTTAAATTTTTACAGTCATATTTTCCCCACAGGCATCTGCATTATATGTTGGGAGAAAAGAATTGAAAAAAAATAACCTTCTTTAAAAGACTTTAGATATTTTTATGTGTTTTTTAAGTCTTGTATCAGGTATATAAAAGATAATATAAACTAAATTATTTATTATAACTGTTTGTACATTTATGTTCACAGAATGGTTTGGGCTGGAAGGGACCTTAAAAGCTCACCTTGTTCCATGGCCACGCCTTCTGCTATTGCAGGCTGCTCCAAGCCGTGTCAATCTGGCCTGGGACACCTCCAGCAATGGGGCAGCCACAGTTTCTCTGGGCAAACTGTGCCAAGGCCTCCCCACTCTCACAGGGAAGGACTTCTGAATTTGTTTCTTTGATTTTGCTTTTCTGCACACAAACATTTCTATATCAGATATTGAGAACAGAGGGTGCGCAAAGCCTGCAGTTTGGGTTTATTGATTCATTGCTGTCAACGCTACACACCTCAAAATCTTCAACCCTTGGCAGAGCTGTATCCCAACCATTCCAACTCACCTGGATGGGAATCCATGGCTCCCTGGCCACCACACCACCCATGGCCACACCTGAGTCCTTCTGCCACTACAACCAGATGAGCTGCTGCATTTCTGGGACCAATGGGCACTTGGCAGCACTTTTACCCTCAATCCTGCCCAGAGCTCAGCTCAGCACCCCTGACAGCCGCAGTAGAGGAGGCAGGACAAAACTCCTCTACAACCCAAAAAAGGGAAGAGTTAAATATCATCATTACCACTGAATCATCATGGAATGGTTGGGTTGGGAAGGACTTTAATCCTTCTCATCCCATTCCACCCCCCGCCATGGGCAGGGACACCTTCCACTATCCCAGGCTGCTCCAAATCCTGTCCAACCTGGCCTTGGACATTGCCAGGGATGAGGCAGCCACAGCTTCTCTGTTCTCACTCTGGGTCCCTCCAGGGAGCCAGAGCCAAGAACCTCATCCTCAACCACTCCTGCAAACAGGGAAGGAGAAAACATTGCACAGCAGCTTATGTTTTTCTATAAGCAGCTTATGTTCCTGAATAAAATGTAATTAATTTATCCCATCTACAGCTTTTCTTCCTGTTTTCCAAATAATTAAAAGAGCAGCTTAAAAACGGCGGTTTTTTGGCATTAAAAATATTTGCACTATCCCAACTAGAAAAGTAAAATATGACTTTTCCAGGGCTGTGCTGATTTAGCAAAGCTTATAAATAACCCTGGGCTTCCAGCTACTGCCATTAGAAAAAAAGGAATTAATAAAAGGAAAAGACTTATCATGTTCACTAATAAACATTGCGGTTTCTAAGCTAAATTTCTACAATAATCAATATGATACATTACCATTCATCTAAGACAGCAAGCCAAAGGCACCTATCCCAAATTTTCTATTTACTATCAAAATATTTCTTCCCTTGTACAATGGAATGTTTCACATGAAAACAAATCTTTCTTGATTATTTTTCTCTTAAGAAGGTATTAGAAATGTGAAGTCACTAGTACCCAAAAAAATCAGTCTGTGAAATTCAGGGAAAAGGAAAGAGATGCAGCCACACAAGTGAACATATGGACAAAACTCTGTCATTCCAGTGACACTGTTGGGAAAATGCACTCTCCAATATGCTAAACTAGAGACACTTAAAAATACCAATGGACCTACAAGTCCTCCAAAGACTTCTTCCTTTCTTGCTCTCATGCATCAAAAAAGGTTCTTCATAAAATCATAGAATTATTAAGGCTGGAAAAGACTCCGAGATCTACCAATGTTCAACCAATATCCCAAAGCCCACCCAACCCCTGTCCTCAGGTGCCACATCCGCACACTTTTTGAACGCTTCCAAGGATGTGACTCTGCCACTGCCCTGGCCAGCCTGTGCCAATGTCTGACCATGCTTTCAGCAAAGAGATTTTTCCAATATCCAGTGTAAATGTCCCGTGGCACAACTTGAGGCTGTGTCCCCTTGTCCTGTCCCTCGTCTCCTGCCAGCAGAGCCCAACTTCCCACCTGGCTGCATCTTCCTGTCAGAGTTGTGGAGAGCCAGAAGCCCCCCTTTTCCTACTCACATGCAAACATGAGTCTTTTTGAGCACCATTTATTTCAGGGGCCAAAAAGAAGTTACATTTTTTCCAAGGTATAATTTCAAACTGCACAGTTTCTGACTGCACTGGGGTCCTGCACACCTATCCGATCCTCTCGCGCTGCCCCAGCCCGGCGGATACTCACAGTGCTGTACACAGCTGAGACGGTCGGAGTGAAGATCCGATCCTCCAGGGGCTGCTGGACAGGACCTCGGGGGATTCTGCAACACAGTGAGTCAAGGAAAGCAGCGTGGAAGGCAGGGTCGCGCTTGGGGACACCCCCAGGAACACCCCACCCTGGGACCCGCAGCCTGGCAATTCCAATCTCTTGGGATCTCCCGTGGCTCCAGAGGCAGCTGTTCCCACACTAGGACGAGGGAATCAAAACAAACTCATCATGAATAATCTACAAAACCTTATGCCTGTCAAGAGTATCCCCCACCTCTGCTTTTATTTGAAAGGGAAAAGCCCTCGAAGCCACAAGCCCTCGGCATTCAGCAGACAAACCCTGCAGATCAGCAGGGCACTGCCGCACAATGGCAGCTCCTGTTTTGCTAACAACGCAGGAATCCTGCTGGAATTGTTTCCTCATTTGCCTCTCTTCACCCAGTGACTCTTTTCCTCATCCACCCACCAAAAGAAAGGGCTGTCAGAGGGATGGAAGGTTTTGAGGAGCTGCTCCAGAGCGACTTAAAGGCAAATTGCAAGAGTTTTCTTAATTGTAAAGGCACTGTGGAAATCTGAAGGAGAAAAAAAGGAAAAAAAGTATGCACAAAACCCCCCCACAACAGAATCTGGTTTATTTGTGGAATAAAACATGGGGATGCAGGGATCCAAAAGAATAAAAAAGCCTGACTTGTGTAACACCTTGTGGCCTTACACAAATCCAGACAATACCCAATGCCCACCGCCACAGAAAAGCCACTTGCTGAAAAGTTTTCCTAAATGCCATAATCGGATTTCACCTTTTTGCTGTTTATATTTTACACACCAGAATTTCATGGGAAATGAGAACAGCTGAATTGACTGAGGTTCTTACACACATGAAAGAACACAGGCCTCATGTGTAATCATGGTAGGATACTTAAAAGGAAAATAAAGGCATTAAAACACTTCTTAGCCTTATTCTAACAAGGAAAAACACATTGCTAAGTTAAATTCTGAGCCCAGATTAGTTTGAGTCAAAACTTCAAGAAACTCTTTGCACCCAAGTTTGATCCTCAGATTAATGCTGCTGCCCAAACCTTTGCAGGAACCAACATCACAGTGACAGGACAGATCCTGCTGGCGCTCACACAGCTCAACAGCCACCCCAAGCTCCACAGTCCCAACTATTCCCCTTAAATTGGATCAAATGTTAAGGCTGAAGTAAGGACTGTTCAGACACAACCTGCTCTGCCCCTGCTGACTGCTCACAGCACATCCCAGCCCAGACCATCTCCTCCTCCAGCAGTGCTGAGGCAAATTTACAGCATCAGAAACACACACACAGAGTTAAATTTACAGTCTCACTCTGCTCTGGCTCTGAACTCACTAAAAAGCTCCTCCTCACCAAACAGGCTCAGAAATTGCTCTAAAACTTCTCAGTTTTGTTATATATTCAATGTTTGAGCACCAGACACAATAAAAAGCTGTTTGATGGGATTATGCCAGGAAGAGCCCAGCCCTGAGCTTTGCAGCACCTTTGCAGGGAGGCCCTGGCCTGTCACCCTGGCAGGTGACAGGGGACAGCTCAGGTCCAGTTCCAGGGCAAGAGAACCAGGAACAGGATCCAGCCCCGCTGGTGCCCAGGCTGGTACTCATTCACCCTACATGTGTTTTTGCCTTTTTTTAACAATGGCAAGAATTTGTTTGCAGGGTCTAAGGCTCATCTGCACTTCGCTCATCTGCCAGCTCAGGCCCAAGTGGTGTCATTTGATAAACAGAGAGTTTGCTAACAACCAAATGCTATTTAAAACCCTGATTCAGCCAAACAACAGTAAGATTTGTCACAAACTTCAACAGAGGCACTCCCAGCCTTCAGTTCAAGGATCTTGCATTCACCCTCAAGTTTTGGAAAACAACAACAAAAAACCCAAAATCTGGGAAAGAAGGATTAAAAACATACTGGAAGATGGAATGAAAACTCAGATTTCCTGCTGCAGAACCACTCTCTCTCCCCCAGAACACCCCTTTGACAGGGATGACAGCCCTAGGCCTGGGATGGAGCTGCCCTCCTTGTGCCACAGCTGAGATTTCCCTTCTCCAGGCACTCCTGACAATTCATTGAAGCATTTGCTGCTTCAAAAAGGATCATTCCTGAGTTTGGAAAAACTGTTTTCATCCTTGACAAGGTTGGGATTTATTTTCTTATTTTAGAACTTATATAAGCCAGGAAGAAATAATCTCCTCTGAGCAGAGCAACTGCTCTTTTTGCACCCAGGAAGAGCTGCCTGAAGGAAAGAACAGTTTATATGGATTTGCAGAGTTTTGAGTCACTGTGTAAGATCTCTCCTAGGAAGGGATAATTCTTGTCAGATCCAGAAGAAACTCTTTAAATCCTTTTTGCCAAAGGATTTGACCTGGACATAAGACTGATAGGAACAAAATGCCTTAAACTCCAGTAAACCTTAATGAAATAATGGTTGGAGAAAGTGATTATTTGAGCATCCAACTTGAGGCATCCACAGACTGATACCACAGATCCTCTCTGCAAGAAGTTGGGCAAGTAGAAAGGCTCCTGTTTCCCTGAGAGGAGCAGGACAAGAGGAAAGGCTCCTGGTTCCCACCAAGCCTCTTGGAGCTTAATCCTGCTCTCCAGTGGAAATCACCACCTTTCCGCTCCCTCCACCTGCCAAAGGAGCCTGTCTTGGGATAACAGCTGCTGCTACTGTGGGAGAAGTGAGCCAGGGTGACAGCGAAGTTCATCACAACATGTGTTTATGAGGCTCTTCTCCTAGGAATGGGTTAAGTGACAGCATGGATACTCCACCAAGGGAGGTGAATGGCTCAGGGCAGGCAGGTGGGAGGCAGAACCTCATCCAGCAGCATCATCCCATCCACATGTACATCCACACCACCCCCAGGGCACTCACTCAACTGCTCTCACACACAGATTTTGGTGCCACTGGGGCTGCACGTCCCAAAATGCAGCACAAGCTTTGTGATCACTGCCCTCAGGCACCCCCAGCATACCCAGGCAAGTGCAGGAGTTAAAGTCCAGCCAGTCCAGCCTCGCTGCAGGGCTGGATTCACAACATCCAGGAACACCAGAATACCCTGAGTAATTCAGGCAGCCCTTTCGTGTTCTGACCCTGCCATGCTGAGATCCAATTCAGGAGCATCGTGTGCCCTCCCTCTTCCTCCCCTTCCTCCTCTCCTCCCCTATATTCTGCCACCCACATCACTGATTTGTGCAACTACACTCCGAAATCATCAAGGAGAGTGGGAAGGTGAGGAGGACGGAGGGAGGGGGGAAGCAAAGATAATCCAAACCTCACACAGTTTTCAGAGCACCTTCCACAGGGAGAAAAGACAAGGAGAGCAATGAAGCAGAAGAGCAGAAGCAAGGAAACCCTGCTAAATTCAAGAAAAACCTCTTAAAGCACCATCAGGCTGGTAAGGGGGAACTGCAGCCTCTGATTTGCTCATGTCAGGCTGAACAACTCCTTAGAGCTCTCCCTGTTCCATCAGCATTATGCCAGGATCCAGCACTGGCTTCTCCTCGTTGCTGTTCAGGGCTCATTAATTCATGAAATATATATTTAAAATCTCACCTAAGTGAGATACTTCTGGCAGATTCATAAACACAGACACAGATGCAATGGGAGTTCCACCTAGTCCCCATCTGGCTCCAGCAGTGATTACAAGCTGGGGAATTTTGGGAGCTATTATAGACCCAGTGGGAGAAGGAACGCTGGCTGGAAACCAAACAGAATTTTTCTGGAAACCAAACATTTCCCCTAGAAAGAGGAGGATATCTGTTAATTAGACAATCACAGCCACACTCTGAGGAGATAGGAGTATGTGTCTGCTCTGTAAAGCGATTAAGGAAAAAAAATCCAGCCCAGAGCTACTGGAGCAATCAGTGACACTGCCAAATGCTGAGTGAAATGACAGCAGGAATTCCTTGCAGAAATCTCCTTGTATCACATTTCTCTGCTTACTCCAATCATACTACAGCACTGCGATTCTGTGAGATTGCTGTGTGCTGTTACAGACCTGGAAACACACCCCAAAATCAGCCCTTCCATCAGGAATTTGTACAGGTTTCTCTGCTCCACCAAGACTGCAGGAAAAAGAAACATGATTTCATTTTCTCCCAAGTGGATTCATTTACCCACGAATGGTGCTTCTCATCTAAGCTCATTTCAGCAACTAGCAAGCATTTTACCCCAAGCACCCCTGGCCTCTCCTTCCCTTCCAGCTCACAGCTCCGAGGAAGCACCTTTTCCCAGGAATAAAAACACCCACGGTGCCCATGGGCACCTATGCAAACACCTTACACAAAACCATTCCAGAACTCCTGATTTTCATCCCTGCCCAGAAACGGAGTGAGTCTTCCACCAGCTTCCCCAGGGTTATATAATCCCCACACGTGTCCCCGCTTGTACTGAAACTGTGCATTAAAAATCCCAAGGAAAAACCATCAAGCAAGATTACAGAAGGGCAAGCAGCCCTTTCTTTCAGCTTTCTGGAGCAAGGAATCCACAAAACCCCTCCAAGCATGCAGGGATGTGATGGCAGGGAGCTTTCCAGGAGTGTGTTTCTCCTCTGCAACCTCTTCCCTATTCACCATGCAATTAAAATGCAGGAGGTAAACATCCCAACAACAGCAACACTTCACTGAGCCGGCTGAGAAACCACACGGCTCTGAAAAGGTTCAAAGGGAAAAGCTCTGCCAGTCACAGCAGCTGGAACTTCCCTGGCATCACCCCATCCTTCCCAGCTCCACCATCCTCCACTCACAGGGCCAAGCCTTTTGTTTGGAGCGCTAAGTCCTACCGGGCAGTGAGCTCCAGCAGTGAGATCCAGGGACCTCTGGCAGTGAGAACCCAGAGAGTCGGCAGTGAGAACCCAGAGAGCTGACAGTGAGATCCCGGAGAGCTCCGGCAGTGAGATCCCGGAGAGCTCTGGCAGTGAGATTCCGGAGAGCTCTGGCAGTGAGATTCCGGAGAGCTCTGGCAGTGAGAACCCAGAGAGCTGACAGGGAGATCCCGGAGAGCTCTGTCAGGGAGACCCCAGAGAGCTGTGGCCACAAGCCAGCTCAGCGCTGCGTCCTCCCTGCATCTATCAGCGAAGCCCACGGCTACATCCCATCACGGCCACATCCCATTTGTGCCATGCCGGGCTGGCTCCGAGCTCTTCCTGCCCATCCCTGCGCAGGCAGAGCTTGAGGTCTTAAAGAGGCAGCACAAGGGGGACGGACGTCGGTGGGGTTTGGTACCCGAACACTTCAACGCCGCTGCAATCTCGCTGCTTCCCTGACTTTCATGTTGTGCACACAGCGGAAAAGGGATGGGAGGCAGCATCATGCTCCCCTTAGCAAGTTGATATGGGATAATAATTAAGCCAAGCTTATAAAGGAAAGGATAAGGGAAAACGATGAACTCCCCCACGGCACAGTGCGGTTTGGAAAGCTGCATGGCAATGAATGAGCAGCTCAGAAAGCATCAGTCTTTCCTATCAGAAGAATTAAATTGCTCACAAGCTCCTCAGCAGGAAATTCTGCAGCTTGTTTCCCCTCAGTTTTTATCTTCCTGCTCCCAAATGTAGCATCATGAACCCCTTCACTTAGCAACTACTTCAGCAATCCCTTTTCCCTTCAAAATCCCTCTTTTGACAGATCACGTTTCAGAAGCCTGAGGCAAGAATGCTGGCAAAACAAACTACAGCCTTTAAAAGACAAAACAACAACAAAATCCCAAAGCAAACTCTACCAAGTGACAGATTACCAGTGAAAAATTAAAATATATAAGATCAAAACAGTGTCGTCATCCCGCCATCCTGAAATATGACAACCAAGCTGACTTCTCCCAAGGAAAAATAAAATTCAGGTTACAAAGCAAGAAACTCTAAACTTAGGGAAAGGCAGGATTGATGTTGCCTGGGTGACCATAATCCAATCCTCCTGTGTATCTGCAGAACCCAGTCCCTAATTCGATAGGCCCATGCTGATTTCCCCCATTCCCTGTCACCTCCAGGTTTTCAGCTGTTAGGACTTAAGCACCCTGACCCTTCACAGCTGAGCTGCTCTTGCTCATAACAGATTGGAGATAATTCATATTACAAAAACCAAGACCAACATAATTCAAGGACTTTGGAAAACATTTAAAGACCTCACCTAATAAAATGCTGACCCTGACCATTCCCCTGCCTCCATCCAACGGCATATCCCATCTCCCATCCTTGCAGAGGTCACGTTTTATTTTAGGGTGTGTTTGGGTGGGGGTTTTTTGTATGTTCATGCATTTTTTTGCTAGTGGATTCCTGACAAGGGGATCAGGCCTTTTGGCTGAGTCTCAAAGGAATGAGGTGGCCTCTGTACGAAAAGAGTGCTTTTATTTCAGTTTTCTCAGCTGGATGCAACTGCTCTTGCACAATGTGACGGGATGTCAAAACAAAGCACAATTCTCAGCCCTGACTATACCACAGGTCAAGCTGTTCAGTTTCAGTGTTTAGTCTTTATTGTTATTATACCAGGGAAAAACAAGTACAACTTTTTGCTGGCATGAGCACTCAGGAATATGGTCATGGTTAAGAGCTGCAGGTGAGGACTTCCTTAAAAGCCCATGGCACCTTTACACCAACACTTTATTCTGATCTAAGGACTACTGACCTTAAAACAAGTCAAATGTTTTAAAAAACAAAGGAACACAATAAGAACTGCTTGCAAAGTGGCAAAAATGGGGTTCATGGTTTAAAAGTACTGAGATTTTTAATAGAGCAGTACCTCATCCCTGTCAAGAGATGCAAACCTCCAGCGTCTGCAACTTTCCAGAATGACTTATCCCCAGAAGGATCTGATGGCAAAAGCCATTATTAAGCTTGTTTCAATATTTTATGGCCCAGTATAAAGCTCCTTAGTGCCATATGTGTAGTCAATGTTCACAGCCCAAGTGCCATTTATCAGATATATAAATTTTAAGTACATCAATGAAGTGTTTGTACAAACAACCTCTTTAATCCTTCATGTATTCTGTGTATTAAACCGTATCTCTGAATTCTCTTTAAATTCTTGTTTATGGGCTATTTTATACTTGGAACAAAACCTTAAATAAGGTATTTATCTTCTCCTTTTGTACCAGAAATGCATCTACATAAATATTGTTGATGTTTCACCACTCCTTTATTGCTCATTCAAAATCCCTGACTGCAGGACTCATTCCTTGCTGAACTCTGAGATGATACCTGGAAGTTATCATCCTGTCCATCCCTCTGCATTAAGTGCTCCTCATTAAATCATCCTCCCCAAGCTCTGTCTGGATCCAAATGTTACAGTGAAGCTTTCCTTACTTATCCCAGCTTATGCCATGCTCTAAATGAACACTCTCCTCATAAGAAAACTTGTCTCAAAATACATCTTGACCTTTTTACCTAATTATGTATCATTAACCTCATCATCAGCTTCCAAATAATCCCAAACACTGCCTTTCCCTGCTGTCTGCCACACAATGTCCCCTGAGCTGCACTTGCATGGAGCTGAATGGAAACAGGGAGAGCTTTCCAAAGAGAAGGGGCACACAAATCCTGATAAACCTCAATGCCTGTCAGAAAACAAGCTTTACAGGGCTGAAAACTGCAGAATGAAAGGAAAACGTGACCTTCAAAAGCTCTCTGAACAGTGTGCTGTCCCTCTCCTGTCACTAATCAGACTCCTGCTCCTCTTCCTTCAGGAGTCCCAACACGTTTAGGGAATCTGCGGATGTGGGTGTTGGCACGTCCAACTGCACGGCCAAAGTTCATGGGCAGAGCCCACCTGGCATATCCCCAGCCCTTGTGTCTGAGCAGCCACTGCAGCAGCCACGGCCAGCATGCACGTCCTCTTTGTACCCGAGCATGTCTCCAAATCCTCCAACTTACATCCCTTTAAATATCTATTCCACAAAATATCCCAGGATCCCAGACTGGTTTGGGTTCTGCGGGTCCTCAAAGCTCATCCAGTCCCACCTCCTGACATGGGCAGGGACACCTCTCACTATCATAGATTGCTTCCAAGCCCCGTCCAACCTGGCCTTGGACACTTCCAGGGATGAAGCAGACACAGCTGCTCTCAGCAACCTGTGGCAAGGCCTTCCCATTCTCACAAGGAAGAGTTTCTGCCCAGTATGCCATCTATCCCTGCCCTCTGGCATTGGGAAGCCACTCCCCTTAGTCCTGTCAGTATCTGCCTGTATAAAAAGCCCCTTTCCCCTCATCCTTTCCCTTCCATCTTTGGTCCATGTGTGATAACCTCACAGTCAAACCAAACAGGAATGCCAAAGGAAAGCTGGGGGCTAGGGGGAAGAAAACAGAACATCCCACCTCCTGCTTTGTTGCAAAGTGTCTGTATTCCTAGCATCCCACTGATTCCACGATGCTTTCAAATACAAACCAGCAATATCGGGAGCACCAGCTGCAATAGTTCCACCTGCAGACAAGCACCTAATTAGCCAGAGCTCATTACTTCCAGGCTCAGTTTTGCATCTCTAAATTAGCCAGCATGAGACAGCTCACTCACACTTAATCACCCAAGACCTCGCCTCACCCTGCACATCTCCTCCCGGTGCAGAGCTCCTGGGAGCTGCCAAGACCCACAGCCAAGCAACACCACAAAACCCCAGTTAATTCTTTTGCCCAACACAAATGTGTTTCTAAGGGCAACCTGACTTTTTAGTTCATCTCTGTCTCCCTCCACTACAACCTCAGCATGGAGGCAAACTGGCTATTTTCAGCTGAGACCTGGAAAGGCTGTTTAGGGTAGAAGAAACTGTGTCTAAACCCTGCTAATCCTGCTGGGATTTTCCTTGAAGTGGGGTTTTGTGGGTGGGGGAAAGGTCTGGAGGCGACACACAAAATATTTCTGTAACTGTGAACTTTGAGGTATATTTTTAACACTCACAGAAGTGTTTACAGCACAGCCTGAATGAGGTTAAACCCAGGTTTCAACCAGGCTGTGAAATTTTAGTAATTACCAAAAAAAAAGGCCACAGAGGCTCCCTGGGTCTTGCCTGTGCCAGCTCAGGTAACAAGGTGAACAACGTGCCAGAAGAACACCTCTTGCTCAGCTACAGACATCTCACCAGCTGGCTTGTCTTCTTTCCTCCATAAAACATCAGCCGCTTCCATATTTTTTCAATTCACATTTTATTCTCAAAATATACAGACTCTTCTAAGAAATTATAAAGTCAATACATCTCATCAGCTCCCTTCAACTGGAAATCATGGCATTGCCATGGAGAGGCAACGGGCAATGTGCCAAGGTAGCCTTAAAATTCCATTAATTTTAGGAGGGCTATTTATGATTGTTACTTGTACATGTTAATTGAAACTCCCATTAGGCTGCAGGAGACAGGCAATGCTCAGGAACCTGTAGCAGCCCTATTTGTCTTCCAACAGACCCTGCTGCTCCGAGTGATTCCTCACAGATCTCTAGCCACAACCCCAGGGCAGGCTTCTTATAAATAGCCCAAAATATTAAGGTGGGGGGAAAAGGCTCAACAAGGTGAGCTCTGGAGACTCCAGCTGAGCTCTGGAGAATCGTCTCTAAGTTACAGAGGACTATGGTGGGCCAACATCCCACAGAGATATTCCAGATGAGGCCTGAACTCCAAAATTCACCCAGTAAGTCGGAAGCAGAGCTGTGTTATGCCAGCAGCACGCACACCCAGACAGCTCAGAACAGCCTGGCCCCAAAAACAGCCCTAAAGTCCCAGGCAGAGCAATGCCTGGAAGCTGGGCTCATGCCACACGATATAGGGCTAAATACCTCCTAAAATTCCATGAAATAACTACAGATCTCTGCTGGAGCTGCTCTCAGTAATGATTAAGCTTTTCTTTGCTTTCTGCGCAAGGAGAGACCCAAGGCATGGGAGCGAAGGATTTTGATGCTGCTGCTCTTTACATCCATATATTAAAGGCAAACCTGGATTTTTGTTTGTCATCTTAAGGTCTACACCAAGATACCATTTTCTTATTTCTTAAAACAAGTACCAAGTGATCGAAGCACAGAGTCAGAGTAGTCAAAGTGTATATGTAAGCGTGTAAGTGCACATTTGCAGGTGATTCACAGGTATATAAAGCAGGGAAAGAAAACCTGCATTTCCCTATTGTTTCTGAGGAGCGGCACGTACCCAGGCACCAGCCATGTGTGGAAACAAATCACATCCAACATGCCCTATGTAAGATCTTTGCCACTCTGCTACCAAAGTTGGGGTAACGTTCTTTGAGAACCCACTTCCAGCTGTCTGGGAGGTCTGTGGGTCAAGAAACCATGGAGGTTTCCAAAACAGCAGGACAATGGGAAAGGAAATCATGGAACGGGTTGGGTTGGAAGGGACCTTAATGATCACCCAGTCCCACCCCTGACATGGGCAGGGACACCTTCCACTATCCCAGGTTGCTCCAAGCCCTGTCCAACCTGGCCCTGGACACTTCCAGGGATGGGGCAGCCACAGCTTCTCTGGGCAACCTGTGCCTGGGCCTGACTACCTTCACATGGTAGAATTTCTTCTATTTATATAACCTAAATTTCTCCCCTTTCAGTTTGAACCCGTAACTCCTTACCCCATCACTACAGTTCCTAACAAAATCAGCTTTTAAACTGTTCCCTCCTTAGGACACAGCAACTCCCCACTACTCAGTCCTTCCGCTTAAACCTTTCATTTTGCCTTTTATAACTCCAAATACAGCCCTAGGTTCCTTTCAAGGGATAAACTGATTGGGAAAGAAAGCAACTGCAGCAGCTGGATGCTCTCAGACCTATCCCTAGGCAGTTCCTGGCAGAAACGAGGGAACAGACAGACCTCTGCTCCCAAGGCTCCTGAACGCAAGGGTAAGCACCTATAAGTTGTCAGGTGCCATCAGAGGAAAATTACTGTCAGGAAGGTGTAATCCAAAGGGCAGGATCCTGCAGGCAAGGATGGAGAGAAGATGGAGGATTAAGCTGTCAGCCAGGGGAAGGCTGCCCCATAAAATGCTGCTGGTGTAGATTCCCTAAGCACATCCCCGCACAGGACTGTGAGGATGCAAGAACCCCAGAGGCAGCTGGCAAGGCAGATCTGAACATAACCTAGTGATCCTAAACATCAGAATCATGGAATCATTAGGGTTGGAAGAGTCCCCCAAGATCATGGAGCCCAACCATTAACCCAGCACTGCCATGGTCACCATTAACCATGTCCCCAGGTGCCACATTCACACATTTTTTGAACACTTCCAGAATTGAGGAGTCCACCACTGCCCTGAGCAGCCTGTGCCAGTGCCTGACCACACTTCCAGTGAAGAGATTTTCCCAGTATCCAACCTGAACCTCCCCTGGTTTCCTCTTATCCTGTCCCTTGTTTCCTGGGAACACAGTCTGAACCCCCTGGCTGCACCCTCCTGTGAGGGAGTTCTGGAGAGCCAGAAGGTCCCCCCTGAGCCTCCTTTTCTCCAGGCAAATTAAACTGCTGAATCAGATGCTTTTCCAGAGTTGTTTTGCACTCCCAAATGAAAACCAAGCAGATCCCCTTTAAGAAATAATTTTTCTTTACTATGTCCACTTCTGGGCCCCTCAGTTTAGGAAGGACATTGAGACACTTGAGCACATCCAGAGGAGGCAACAAGGCTGGTGAGGGGCCTGGAACACAAACCCTGTAAGGAACGACTGAGGGAGTTGGGGTTGTTTAGCCTGGAGAAACGGAGACACAGTGACCCTATCACTCTCTACAACTGCCTGAGAGGAGGCTGTACCCAGTGGGGGTTGGTCTCTTTCTCCAGGCAGCAACTGACAGAACAAGAGGACACAGTCTTAAGCTGCACCAAGGGAAATATAGGCTGGCTATTACGAAAAAGTTTTTTATGGAAAGAGTGATAAAGTACTGGAATGGTCTGTTCAGGGAGGTGGTGGAGTCACCATCCCTGGGTGTGTTTAAAAAAAGACTGGATGTGGCACTCACTGCCATGGTTTAGTTGAGGTGTTAGGGCTGAGTTGGACTCGATCTTAAGGTCTCTTTCAAGCTAGTGATTCTGCGATTCCCATAGGAGATGGTAACAGTCTAAACCTTTAGTACCTGAATTCACAGCATGGGAACCACCAGCCTCACAAGTCAGGCAATTCTGGGAGGACTTAATCAGAGGACAGAGGTTTGATGGGACTGGGAAAGGAGGAGCAGGAAGACACTCTCATAAATGAGCTGAAGCAGTGCTGTGCCATACCATAACCATGCATCTACCTAAGTAATGCTCTGACTCGAGGCCACAAGGTGATTTTTGAAGATGCTGTTCTCCACACCCATGTGCATCTCCTCGAGGAGCACAACCCACTCCAAAAGCAGCAGCTCACTCATCTGGAAGCACGAAGGATAAAAAGACCTCAGTAAGATAAAGGAAATAACAAACAGCTTTTCGTTTTGCCCTTTCCAATTACAGAAAAGCCACCAAGTCATCCTTGCCCTGCACTGTCCCCAAGGGACTGACCAAACTTGACCACACCAGCCATGAACAATCTGGAGGCTGCAAATACAGATACAAATGTTAAAATCATGCAAACAAAGTAAGTAACAGGCTTTCAGCTGACCAGAGACAGTGACATTTCTTCTAAAATTATTCTTGTAGCTGGCAGCAGCTGCTAAATCATTTTCTGTGCTCTGAGATGACCCAAATAATCTGCATGTTCTCACAAAGGCAGGAGGTTTCCTATTGAAATTGCTGGAGGGGCAGCAGTTCCTGGGTTGGCTGCTCCAGACACAAAACAAGGCCAGGTTGGACAGGGCTTGGAGCAACCTGGGATAGTGGCAGGGGGTGGGACTGGTTGGGATTTAAGATCCCTCCCAGCCCAAACTAGTCTGGACTTCTCTATGTCCCATGAACTTGATTTAAACAGGAGAAACCTTCATGATTCCTGATAAGACGTTTTCCAGACATTCTCACATCCCAAAATAATTAGCATTTTAGTGGCAGTTCACAAGCCTAAATAGCTCAGCTGCTTCTTTTAATCAGAAGATTTTTATGCAGCTATTGCACCCCTGCTATTCCCTGAAATGAGACAAACCTCAGAAGCTCCCCTGCCACTGCAATACATATTTTTGTGCCCCTGACAAAAATAAAATCCCTTTTAGTGTCAGCCAGCAGACTGCCTGCCTCTACAACACCACCTCACTTTGCTGCCCTTCCAACACAAAAAATTCTCATCCGTCTACTCAAGTAAAATGGAAGTAATTAATAATATTAATTCTAATAATAACAACAACAATAATAATTTATTGTGCAAGTGACTGAAGTCAGTGGCTGTTACTATTTTACATGGCTCTTACATTGCGCATCTCATGCTTTCAAAACACAAGGGACAATCCGAGATCATAACCAGAAAAAGCTGGGAAAAAAGCCCAAGTCCTCCAGCCTGCAATTCCTCCATCCATCCATGCCTGGGTGGCCAGGTGGGGAAAGAAACAGAGACTTCAAAGGTGCTGCAAACAGTAGATCTAAAAGCTGATCTTCTCCTTGCACCCTCCACCTGCACGGAGCACTGCTTAGAAACCTTCTGGTGCACTGTTAATTAGAGAGGCAAGGGGGAATAATTTCAGGTCATGATTTCAGGTAGCCCCAGTGTCCTTGGGAAAATGGAAGAAAACCAAGGCATGGCTCCCTGAGGGCACAGTACTTCCCTTGCCCCTGCCACAGATACTGGGTGCCCCAGGTCAGCTTCCGTGGGATCCCAAACCAACGTTGCTGCCAAACATTGGCACCCACAGCTTCTGCCACCTTCCTCAGCAAGGAATAACATTCCTTAGAAAGCACTAAGGATCACAAGATTCCTTGGTGAACCAGCTCAGCCTGATGATTCAAGAGAAAACTTTTTTTTTTCCTTGGCTGGGTGAAGTTTTCCATGGATTCTGTGAGCTGATTCAAATCACCAAATGCTCACACTTCTATCACATCTGAGACCACAGTGCAGACACAGCCCAGTCAGCAAAGGGAGATCCACCCTCTCCACTGCAGCTCAGAGGGACATCTCTAATCCCAACATGAAACCACAGCCATGAAAACACACCCAGAACATCCCAAAATCCACACTATGAACCAGAGGCTGGTGCCTTTCTCAGCCAGGCAGAAATCCTCAACCTGCTCTGTAGCTTTGCTTCTTTTGCATTCCAATAGAGGGCCTGGGTATGGCTACACACCAGGCTCTTCCTACACACCACGCTCTTCCCTTCTTCCTCATGTTTCCACACCTCCACGACATGACTGTCGGAGCTGGGAGAATGGCCCTGAGTGGCCAAAGTAGATTTTGAAGCTACGAGAAAGGAAGTAAAGCAATGGGCATTTTCACAGCACCTGGAGTCAAAAAGAGCCCTGTGATTCTCCAGGATTATTTTAGTCCTTCACATGAGATGGCAGGGAGGTGAATCTTGGTAGGATGCAGTTTATTACTGAGGGATGCAGTCTGTCTAGGTGAAGGGAAGTGATGCAGAGCAAATGAGCAAGAACCAACTCATGGGGATAGAGACAGTGCTAAAGACAATCTTG
>VZSR01001281.1:66874-110498 GCA_013398615.1 Brachypodius melanocephalos | reverse complement strand
TGCGAGGACAAAGGGACAGGAGGTCGGTCAAGGGACAGATTAGGTAAGCCACTGTACGAGGGACAGACAGGGACAGGCGGCCGTGCAAGGGACAGGAAGCAGCGAGTCAGAACTGCAGAAGGAAGAGAGAAGGAGAGAAAGAGCCAGAGCTGTGTGGAGCTGTACACAGAAGGATACATAGAAAAGGTATGAAAGACTTTCTGCAAAACAAAGTCCTGATACTTGAAGCCCCCTGAAGTTTTTACTGAAGCACTCTGAGTGCAGTGGCCGTCTCGACAACGACAAACTCAGACACCACAAGCACCACTTGAGCCTCAAGGAAATTCAGGCCCCAGGACAGGACACAAAACTTGTCATTTATTTACCAAAGAAAAAATAAAGAAATACATGGGAAAGCAACACTTTATCTGAGAACAGATTTCCCACTGCTTCCATTCAACACTGAGATTGTTCTCTATGCTACCACCTGATTTGAAGGCTCCTAATTCTCTAATGAGCAGTTCATTTCAGTGCCTTAAGTTCATTAGCACGCTGAAGCTATCAGGAGACGTTTTACATACCACCTTGAACATGTCAGCTCTTGCCTCCTCTGGAAAAACTTTAGGAAGAACATTCCATCTGAAGCCATGTCCAGTAGCACACAACCTCAACCTGTTCTATGGAATGGGTCCAAGTCCTGCAGCTTCACCCCTGCAAATGCTCCGAGAATTGTTTAAAAACAACTGAATACTACAGTCACAAGCCAACCTGTGATGGATATTTGGGATCTGTCCCTTTGGGATCTGTCCCTCCACAGCCTGCTGACTAAACAGCACATGCAGGATGACCCAAGTGGTGACTATAACACAGGAGGGTGTTTGGAAGGGAGAATTCCGAGGGGAGACACGTTTACGTAGGGGTCAGGCTGCAATTCCACATCATCTGTTGGGCAAGGGGCTTTAAATTGTTCCTTTTTCTAGTTTACAGATTAAATGGTGTGGAGAAGGAGACCACCAGCACTGGGAACAGGGAGCACGAGGAATGACCATGAACAGGGTCCAGACTGGAGCTCATGATTTGTCCCAGCTCCTACCTCTTAGTGCACCGGTAGGAACAGTATTTATAGGAAGTGACACTAAATGGAGCACTGAGCACTAATTTACATCCAAAGAATCTTTTTAAATGGACATGACGAGCAAAAAACAGTCAACACTGAAAAGGGTAAAATCAAGGAATCTACCATTGAAATCTAGGCATGAAGGTCTTGCAGTTCAAGATATGGGGCATTCCCAGCCGGCACAAGGAGCTACAGGGCACTTGTGTCTATGTAGGCAGTTCCTTCCAGCCATCTGAGGACTTTGAAGCAGAAGGGAGGGGAGGGAGGAGGTGACCATTTGTGCTTAACTATAAAGTTCTTTAGCAAAATTCATGAAGGTTTTAGCCTAATGGAACTTGAGACAGAAGGCAGATGCTCTCCCTCCCAGGAGATAATTGTCATTTAGCTTTCCTCCATGCAAGAATTATGCCCAGAAGCTGCTGAACGTCCACAGCACCAAACCTGTGGCTGCTCCCAAGCTCGAGTCCAACATAAGTCCACATAAAATCTACCTGCATAATAGAAGTGACCAAGGGATAAGACTTCTTAAAATAGCCCATAATACCAGAGATATGAGACTGCTACTCAGCCAGCTTCCTCTTTTTAGTGTTAATTTCATATGAAGGTCCTCAGAGGAAGCAATGCTGGTATTGGAGGATAAATTGCTTATTAAGGAAGGAGTTTCCAGCTTGTGCTACTTCAGTGCAGAAAGTTTTCTGGCACAGCTTAAGAAAGAGCAATTTAGCAGCAGCTTGTGCAACTGGCTGCACTCTGCTCTAAACTGATGAAGTGATGGTGTTATCTGGGATACTGGTCCCAACCTTCCTTTGCTGACGGGGTCCCTTGAGGTGGGAGCCAGCTTCGAGGCCCAGGATCCCAAGGAGCAGCTCACCAGCACTGACACAGGGTGCAGCTCTCGGGAAAGCTGCCGGGACAGGAGCAATCACACCAGGAGCTCCCTCACAGAGCCACAGGAACGGGGACAAAGATCACCAGAAAGCATTTTGGGGCATTTGTCCTCAGTGCAGCAAGTAACTGTATCCATCACTAGAGGAGTCAGGCACACAGATATTTACACACCATTGGAAATCTCCATGCCTGAGGTGGAAATTTTATGCCTGTTTTATTGGAGATATTAAAGTCTCTTAAATTCAGGATTAATTAAAGAATCCTCATGCTGCACAGAAAAAAATACAGAGTGTAGATTTTTAGGCAGATTTAACTAAAAACAACTCTCCTGGACGCCCAAAGCACCACATGTGTTTTTTCCAATAGTTACCACATCCCTATCAGCATAAAGAACTCTCATTCTATAATCTTCCATAATGCTTTAAGATGCAAAGTCTCCCGCCCTTCCCGTTTCTCCTGAGTCATCTCACTCTTCATGCTCCTCTATTTTCCCAGCAAATGCCAAGGTCATTAAGATTTTCCTGGGCAAACAGTGTTATTTGATACCACAAGAACTGAGAGGTGTAAGAACCGCTTACGCAACTGAGTAGCTTTAACATAAGCCAGGAGTATCTGAGGTCAGTGCTCACCTGGGCAGCACAAACACAGCCCTGGATTTTCCAAGGGAGGAAAGGCTTCTCTGGATCAGACAGCAACACAATACCCCCCCATTTCCAGTGCAGTTTTGCTGCTGCTACCATTAAAGCAACTTTTCATTTCCCTAGACATTGCTGAAATACATTCCTTAAATATTGTACAGGAACAGCAATTCAGGAGCATTTATAAGGTTTGGACCCAAGTTTGGACAAAGTCCTACCCATATATTTGCATTATATCCAATAAAATGGATGAATTTACAACTTTTCCACCTGTGATTAAAACCCAGTGTTTCTTTAAAAATATAAAATAGGGGCTAATCACGAATACCTGCAGCATTTTTGACCCAATTCTGCCAGCAAAAGTTTCACTAACCATATCCTTGGATTGATGTGCAATTCTGTACCTGTTATGTAACATCAGCTGACATTTCCCGCAATTTGTGCTGAGTATGGGCACAGCCAGACCTGCACCCCTGAATACTCCAATCCCCCCAAATCATCACATTTTTAGGAACAAATTATCAGAAAGCAAAAAAAACCCCAAAACCTAGCTCCTCAAACCTAGCTCCAGGCAAATTCACATTTAATCTAAAGCACTTTGGTGTCTCCTTGGCTGAGTTTGCTTACTTTAAGAAGGAATTTTTAAGGACCTGTAGACATGGAGTTTGCAAAACTGCAGAGATAACCAAATATTCCTTTAAGGAAAAAAATAAAACAGATGCTGTAAAATTCCAAAGCATCCAAGCCCAGTTAACCCACAGTGCTCTTCAGAGACCATCCCCATTAATTAAAGTGTGCTGAGCTGAGCTGTTCACAACTTCTCACACACGTTCACTACATGGATTAATTGACAATACAGACAATGATAGAATCATTTATGGTAAATACACGATTTCAAGATTTATGTAAGTATACATCACACACACTACCTGTGGATTCGTGTGAGGTTTCTTAGGGTCATGGATCAGAGTTTGCTTGAGAAGTTGCTTCTCCAGTTAAGTGGAATATTAAGCATGCTGCCTCTCCATATTTTAAATATAACCAAGTGATTGTATCCACATCCTGTGATGTGTTCCTCCATATATAAGAGCATACAGCCAAGAGAAAGCATTTTGCAAGGTCAGCTATTTCATCAGCCATCCTCACTTTTACGTAACACACTTTCCTCCCTTTCATCCCACAGGCTATTAATCTTTCCCCTATTCCGATATAACCAATGACACGCCTGAAGGAGAAATTCAACCAGAAATCCCCACCAGGAGCTCCATCATCTTGAATTCCAATTCATTTAATCACACTTGCTATAGTCTGAAGTATCTGGCCTTGGCTACATAAAAAGGCTTTTTTCCTCTTACTGTTTATGTGGGCACTTCCATCTGGGTTGATTCACCCAATGTGCCTGGAGACACTCCTGAACCACCACAGTGACCCAACACAAGACCTTTTGTAAAAACAAGAAATCAAAAAGCTTTTGGGAGGGCAAGTGAGAATCTGTGCACAGATAAAGGACAGAGAAGGGTGTTTTCCAAGCAGAAGTAGTTGCTCAACCAGGTGGGTAAATGTAATCCTAATAATTTCCCTGTTACGACAGAAAAAAAAGTCTTGAAAAAGAAAAATCCTTTAGGAATCTCCTCCTAACTGAAAGGATTGGGGTAGTGAAGCTTTGACTGTTATTGTTGCTTCCAGGGTTAAAAATCCCTCCACTTGAAGAAAGCCTCATCCCACTCAAATACATCCCACAGGCTTCATCCTCTCCCATTTCCTTAACAGAAGAGCTCATACACATTCAGGAAAGCAAGGGCTCTTGAATGGAAAAATCTAAACACTTTTTAGGACTCTTGAGTGGCACAGGGAACCTGAGATGAGCTGAGCTGTGGAAACATCCACATGAAGCCGTTTACTGTAGGGCAGGCAGAGTTGGGGCCAGTGACCAAGGGGAGAAGGAAACATTAAGGCACAGAACACTGCTTGAGAAAAAAAAAAATTAAAATTTCACCATGCAGCTCTTATGAAATAGTGAAGAAATAATTTTATTATGGATAAACTGATTGCCACTTTGATTATTTTCATTTTATGTTACTTGGCCTGATCTGCTACTTTGTAAGGAGTTGCTGAAATCAACACTGAACAATCAACTTTCGCATGTTTTCCCAGATCCTGGGTCTCTCATGTCCTTGCTGCAGAAGGACAGGGACCCCCATATGAGCAAAAGTTAATAACAACAATCATTATCATCGCATTTTTTCCTTCAGTGGAATTAACCCCCTTCCTCCAGACATCAGAGGAAGAACACTTGACTCCAGAACAGAGTTTCTGTTTTGTGATGTCTGCAAGAGCATCAGAACCAGTGCATCAGTAACAGCTGTGATGTGTCTGCCTCTGAGCCCAGCTGATCCACATGGGAGCCAAGGTTCCACCCGGAGCTTCCATGCAGTCCTGGAGTACCTCTCTCTCCCATTCCCAGCCGACTCAGGAAGCACAGTGACCAACAGCATCCCTCAGACACTATTTCAGAATTTTTGCAAGCGCAGAGACATCTCCTCTGTAACCTCCTGGAGCCGGTGCAAGAGGAACAAGGCATTTCAGAACTTCACAAAACTGCCACAGCAAGAACAGTGAGAAACAAGGTTTGAAAGCCAAGCTGAGCAAGCATTTGATTTGTTCCCCTTACATTGCAGGTCCTGCCCTTTCTCCTCATCATGAACAAAGTGACAACCATGGCTGGGTTGAACACAACCACTGCTCCCTCCAGCTCACTCCAAGTCTCCATGCTGGAGTAGACAATCCCCAAGAGAGACTTCATATCCTGCCCTAAGGAACTTTGGTCAAGGGCCTGGAGCGCCAGGACAAGGGGAAATGGCTTTACACGGCCAGGGACAGGGTTAGATGGGATATTGGGAAGAAAGCCTTCCCTGTGAGGATGGTGAGGCCCTGGCACAGGGTGCCCAGAGAAACAGTGGCTGCCCCATCGCTGGGAGTGTTCAAGGCCAGGTTGGACAGGACTTGGTGAAATCTAGGACAGCGGAAGGTGTCCCTGCCCATAGGATGAGCTTTAAGGGTCCTTCCAACCCAAACCAAAGGCGACTGCATTCCACTCACTTCTGAAGCCTGATGATTTTTAACACTGCTCAGCCTCCAAGGATGAGGTGTGTACATGGATTTGGGAGCAATCCCATGGAACGTGGCAATGTTTTGTTGCCTGAATTAAAAACCTCAGCTCCGAGGCTGGCACTTACACACTTTGCAGGGTGAGTAACAAGCGGCAATAATGGCTCTTCACTCATCTCCAGGGGCAGAAGAGCCCAGTGGGATCCTGCCTTCCCCTCACAGCCTGGGGCCTCCCAGTCAGTGAATGAAGCACTCCTTTCCCCGCCTGTGCCAGCTTCCGGGACTCAGGCTCTTCAATACCTCCATTGAGCAGGGACAGCTGACTTGCCCTTTCTTCAGAGAGATTTGGGTGATGGTAGAGCATGAGAAATGGGTATTTATGGCATTTGGGAAGAAAAAAAATGAAACTTGAGGTTCTCATCCCCCCAAAAGCTTTCGACATCCAGTCACCACTTAGTAAAAAGAGTGAACAGCACTGCCAGATATTCCTTAAGCACCTGAATTGCAGTTTCCTTACCCTACTCCCTGCACTGAGTTTGGTATGAGGTCATGACAAATCATCTGTATCCCCACAGAATAAACCTCCACGTACCTATTTCCAAGGAGGTTCAGACTTTCAAAGGAGAAAAAAAACAACAATGTAAACAGACCTCAAGAGGACAAATGCCTGAAACATAACCACGTGCATGAAAAGTACTGTGACAATTAGTAAGAGAGTGTGAAAAAGCAAGTTTGTACTCATTTCCTAGTAGAAGAGCTGGAGCTGAAAACACACTGATAGGAGGGAAAAATAAGGAAGAGAGTGCAAGGACCCAAACAAAAAGGAGAGCTGATTCAATCTCTTCAAAGCCCAGCAGCTGGGTGCAAATGCGGCCGCTCTCAGTACAAGCCCCACAGCAAAAGGAGCAGCTCCGCTTGTCACTCTCTCACTCATCTTCTGCATTCCATGTGAGAGAAATAGAAAAGCTTTCTCCAAGATCAGCCCAAACAGGAAAGGGACCATTGCCCCAGCTCCAGGTTTTCATCACCACTCAAGTCAAACAGATGCATTTAATATGCTGGGTTCTTCTGCTCTGGAGGCCTCCGCGGGTGTGTTTGCCAGGTCAGCTGAGCTAGTACAACAGGCACGCAATTGGATTTCGTGTTTCTGGATAGCAAAGGCTTAAGGGACTAAAAGAGGGACTGTGCCTTCCCATGGCTGATGGAGGGACAAACTCACATGGTTTAGAGGATCAAGCATCACACAAGTGTGGTCAAGACCCCTCCTAACTCAGCTGCATTAATCCCCTCCCAGCCATCCTGGAGCTGCTTCCTACCTCCACACTCTGACAACATTGCCACTGTAATTTATTATCTGATTTAAGAGTTCCAAGCTGTTGGTTCTACATTACAGAAATCTCTCTTTACTCAAACCTAAACAAACTGAGGCTGAGCACTGGCGTTTTAAGTCCGGAAGCACAGCCATGTCTGTCTGAGCACAGCACATGCCTGTGGAAATCACCACAAATATGCAGCACTCCAGCATCAAAGACAGGAAAAGAAGAGCAGTAAAAAGGGCACCCAATTTCAAAGCTAACACCAGGGCTACTAAATCCAAGGTTTTTATTAGAAGAAACTTTCCTGAAAGACTGGCAGAGGAAGGTGGCCCACTCCTGCCAACAGAAAGAAAACCAAGATCTGAAAACCTGCATTTCAGCAGCCAGAACAAAGCCATTGGGTGGATTTGTGCCACAGGTGATGCTGAAACACACTGCGGTTTGGGTGGCTTTGGGGGTAGGGGGATTAGAAGATCATTCCTTGCTTCAGTCAGGGCTATGTGTGCCAAAATCCAGCTCATTTGTTCCAGTCCCAAGGTTTAAACCCTCTACCACTGAACCAAGAAGTGTTTTAATCACTGAAGATGCCAGGGACACAATTTATTTTTACTTTGTTGGGTAAGTTTGGGCATAAATTTTAAAGAAACTATTAAGAAAAGACAATTTGAGTATTGTTCCATGGACACATCTCATACTTTTTAAGAAAAGGAAAGGCTCCGAGGGCTTTAGATTTTTTTCCCTTTTGATTTACAAGTTTCTACATTTATTAGCCTTCTGGACTTAAGGTGAGGCCCATCCTTTGCTGGGATGAAGGAACTGGAAGGAATTCAGACAAGGTTTTAGTTAAAGTTCACACTCCCAATATTGGGCTCCACTGCCACACAGGGATTTTACCCCAGGCACTGACTTCCAAATCTAAAAAAAACTCCAAAACCTAGAACCAGACCCTCTGACAAGAATAACAGAATTAAGACAAGGCTTTACCAAGGCATGAGGAGTGTTTGCATTGTGTGGTCAACCAGTTGTGAAGTTATTTCTGGATAAAGTAATCCCTTCTGAGTAATTAATGAAATATTAGTGGCTTTTTTGGCCACAGAATCATAGAATGGTGTGGATTGGAAGGGCTCTTAAAGCTCACCCTGTTCCACCCCTGCTATGGGCAGGAACAGCTTTCACTATCCCAGGTTGCTCCAAGCCCTGTCCCACCTGGCCTTGGACACTCTCACGGATGGGGAGCTCACTCCAGGATGGAGTACACTGCAATCAGACAGATCCACATCCCACCAGACAGGCGACAACGAAATACCAACCTAAGGGGTTCTCCCACCTTCCACCTCCATGTTGCTGTAGCTCTCTGAAGTTGGTTTAATTTATTTGATCATCAAAAGCCTTAAAGCCATTAAAATCACAACCCTCTCACACAATAGAGTCAGTCTGGGGTGATGCTGAGTGAGTTTCCAACTGTTGCACAGTGCGCCCCGACACAGTGCTGCCACTTAGCAGAGCAGCTGTTTTAATAAGCGCTTACGTCTTCAGCTGCCTAATGCAGTAACAAAATTAAACAGGACAACATGGAGCCTAACCCAGCGGGGTGGGGGAAAGCCAGTTAGTGTTCCTAGGCACTGGAACACGGCGCTGGGCTCTATGTGCACAGGCACTGCCGCTGCCCCACCACGCTCTGCTCGGGCAGGGATTTGCCAGGATCTGTTTACACAATCCACTTTTCCCTGCAAAAGGCATGAAAGAAAATACTCTGCAGAGAATCTACAAGGCAACATGTTCTCTCTGCAGCTTTTAGCAACTTTTCCTGCAAACTGAGCAAACAAAATTAATTCAGAACTATCAGTGCTGCTCCGGAGCTGCATTAACGAGCATGAAGCTGCCCGGAGAGAAAGGGAGGACTGAGCGCGTTAACAAAAGCCCAGAGCTCACTGGCTGTGGCCAAAGCCGGAGCCTGAAAGGCTCCTTTGTGTCTCTGGTCAATGCAAACCCATTCAGCAGCCCATAGACAGCAGAAAGAAAGTGAGGGTTGGAGGAAGAAGAGTCCTGTCTCTTTAGGGGACGTCTCCTCAGCTGCCAGGCTGCGAGGCAGAGCAGGAACTTGCATGGACACAGAGCAGTGTTCCAAGTGCCTGCAACCCCGGCATTGTGCACAACAAATGCTCACTGAGGACATGCTCTGCTCGCACCCAACCTTCCTTGACCAATGGACACACATTCCAGGAATTGGACATCTAGTCCCCAAAAAGCCTCCAAGTGTAATATAAATAGAAAGCTATAGAAAATAACCTCCTATTTCTGAGCCTGCTGGCTTTTCTGAAATCCCTTCCTCCCAACAATGAGCTATTGTTCTATTCCTGGGACTGAGGAAATGTTTGTGTTTGTTCTCCAAGTCCTTTACATTTAGAGACCTGCTCCTCATTTCAACATCATTCCCCACCATGCTAAAAGCACCCAGTCATCCACAGTTCAAAAGAAAACACATTCAGTATTGACTCCACCAAACAAAACTAACACCCCCTTCCGTGTTTTCTTAGTGCTACCATAAAATTCAGCAGAGCTCAACAGCAAACCAAAATATCTAGAATTGATCAAAGGAGGAGGGTCCCAGTTGGTACCGGTGTCCCATTTGAACATGGACACATGCCACCACCAGTATGAAATGAAGAGTGATAAAGGTGAGCACCACCTCCAAGGATCTCATGCTTGCTGGGCACGTTTCTCCTCACAGATGTTGAAAGAAGGGTACAGGCACTCCTTACCTCGGCCACACAGCCACCAGCACCAGGAAGGCATGATCCTCCATTTGGTGGAAGACGTGGCTGTCATGGACCTTTTTGTATCCCACATGTCCCAGGGAACACAAAAATTCTACTGTAAAAACCCAAAGCCACGAATTCATGCTGGGCTGCTCCTCTCTCAAACTGGGCTCTTGTTGCACGCGGGAGCCTCTGGGCAAAAAGCAAAGTTTGAACCCTCTATGCTTCAGCAGAGCCACGGTTTTGACGCAAATGCAGACTCTAGGAAGAGATATCTGCAGAGTCTCACTCATGTACAAAAGAAACATTTAAGTGAGCAAAATCAACAGAGTGTCTATTTCCACTGCTTTAATATTTATCCACCTCTCTGCACCAGGATCACCCAACTATCCTGCCCTAACCAGGGAGCTCCTGCATGCTCTACACACAGGACACACACACTGTCTCAAAGGAAACTGGCTCCATTTTGCTTCAGCAGCCTGACTTGGGATAATCACACAAAAAGCAAAGCTGGCTAAATCCTGTCCTTTTGCACCACCCCATGAGCTAATCCATATTTAAACATTTCACTTTCGGGGACTCCACTCCACATTTTTGGGGATGGCCAAGGGGCAAGATATTTCTTTATACAAAAAAGTAAGCTAATTTATTTTTGCCTAAGACACAAGGGTTTCTTAACTGCAATCACAGCAACAACTTCTGCAAGAACAGCTTGTAAAGATAAAAACTTTCTTCTCCCTGTGTTGTAGCTGAACTAAAAAGGAGAAAAACCCCACCATAATCAGAGTTTTAATTAAACTGATTGACAGCCCATTCACAAGGGCCACAGCTCACACAGGATGCCATTTCCTTCCGGGATTTTTCAATATAGAAAAGACTCCTGCTCTTCACCATTGAGATAAAGATCTTTTTAGAGGTACTGATCTGTTGCTTCATTGGAAAATGAAAGAAGTTCTCATTAAAAACAGCCAGCTGTGCAAAAAAAGTTACTGTTCTTCAGGCATCCAGAGGGGAAATCCACTCAGAGGGACCAAGCCTGGAGACTTATCCAAACACACTCCTGGCAGCACAAAGAAGCATTTCAGACCCATACACACACTCCTGCCACTCCTCCTCCACTGCAGGAATGTTTTCTGCCTCCTTTGTTTCCTTCCAGGTGGGGAATGGCAACACAGAGTAGGCAGCTTGTAAAGACGGAAGAGGAACTTAAAAACCAACTTGCACAGCGAACAGCCACGGACCTGTGGCTGCCGCAAAGTAGGAATTTACAGCCCCCCTTACAGCACATTTTTTATTTTTCCTCTCTTTTTTTGGTCAGGTCCAATACTCTCAAGTCCAATTATCAGAACATTCTCAAAGGTGAGAAATAATAAAAAAGCAGAGAAAAATAAAAGTTATCCTTGGGGTATAAAAGAAAGTGATTCTTGTGGTTGTCTTGTGCAGGGCCAGGAGCTGGACTTGATGATCCTTGCGAGTCACTTCAAATTCACGATACTCCACGACGATCTGGCATGAAATCAGGTAATTCTTTGTGCACCCAAAACTCCCATGAAGGAAGCAGCTGCTACAATACACAGGCTTAAAACCAAAGTCTAAAGAAATGTGGAAATAGAGAACAAAGAAAACGTCCCTAAAACACCTATTGCTGATTGGCAATGACTTGGGCTTCTACTGGCAGCTCTGGCATGATGAACACTGATGGGATATAAACAAGAAATTCCTTTTCACCTTCCTATGGTAGAGCTGCTGTGCTGGTCATTGAGAACAAACCCAGAGAATCAGTTGTATTTATTTATATTTCAAATCACAACATGCACCACACAGCATTAAATAACAACTCCTTACTCCAAAGCTTTAGTGTTTGCACCATAGATAAGAGAACATCAATAATCTGCAGCACAGTACACCCTGTTTCCAGATAAAGAGAGATGTATTTGTTCTACTTAATTCTGCTTTGTACAGTCCAGATAACACATTTTGAGATGCAATTATGAAATGCTAGCATTTAAAATCAATCTGTGATAAAAGTTAATATAACAACCAAGCAGAAAAAAGGGAGTTCTCAACTATGCTAACACATGATACAGGAGAGCTCCAAGATGCCACTTATACCTGAAAATTCATGCAGAACAAAATTAAGACCTAAGAAAAGCCACACAAAAATCTCATTAAGCTTATTAGGGCCACTAGAAGAGTTCCAAGTGTAGATGCCCCTGAGCAGGTGGATTTAAGTCTCAACTGATGGACTCTTTGCTGCTTTCAGTACAAACATTGCAGCTGACACTCCAGACATAAACAGGCTTAAAGGGACACGCAATACAAGCAAAATGTGTCAACCAAATGAGTTTCTTCAAAGCATCATCTGTAGAGGTTTCCTGGTTTTATGTTCTCTGCTTTTACTGAGTGGTAAATTGCAAAGAGGGTGATGCATGTTTTGGGTACAGAGATACTACAATCTCTGTTCACTGATCTGACCCCATTTCACAGCTGCCCAAATCAACTCTGAGATTGGGATGATGTTATAATATTGTCCTGTCCCCTGGCACCATGCAAAGTGTCCTCAGAAACTGTGCTTTTCCCATGGAAATGAAAGCCTGCCCTCTGATCCTACCGCTCTTAATGCTTACAACAACAGGCAGCACACCTGAGGCCTCTCAAGAGGAAGTTACTCTCATGAGTAACTTCACATCCTGACGGCTGCCACCCTGTGATTAAACCCAAACCTACAAATGGACATCCTAGGCATGGCAAAGGCAAGCCCAGCCTGGGAATAATGCAGAAAAAAGTCACAATTCCAGCTGATGGATGAACAGCTCCTTGCTTGAGGGCACCATGCGATGAACCATGCGAGCTTTGGCCTTTTCTGCCCATTGACATTGAAGGTTGCACAGAGAAATCGATATTATTACTAGACACAACTAAAATGACAGTATCATGCAACACCTGCAGCTGATCTTTACTTTTTGGTCCCTAGAAAGACTATTTTGCCACAATTCCCTTGTATCTAAGAAGAATTTAGCAAGACAGCTGCTCTGATTCTCTCTGCAGTCAGAACGCGTCAAGAAAGTGAGGAAGCTCCTTTAAAATAATCCTGATTCATTCACCTCCCATGCAAGTGACCTCACTTTCTTCCACTCAATCCTTCTACAACCTGGCTTCTCTGGAACAGCAATGAACAGCAAAGAGCCCCAGCTGTTCCACAGAACCACAGACTGGTTTGGGTTGGGAGGGACTTTAAAACCATTCAGTCCCAACCACCTGCCAGGGGCAGAGATGTTACTCCCCAGGGCTATGTTTCCACCCCTCCTGGCCTATCACTGTCTTTTAGGCTTTAATCCAGATAAACTTCCTGATTTCCTAAAGACAGAAAGTTACAGCAATGAAACAGCTTTGTTCTCACCTTTAAGCAAGAGAAAATAAAACACCCAGTTGAACCTCAGTTACACCACCCTGCAAAATGACAAAGGATGGCTCTGCAGTGCAGCACTGGGAGGGCCAAGGCCTCCAGCTGGACAAGACTCGCTTCCCTTGAGGTACCCACTGAAAAAACCAACACGGGCAAAAAGTCCAGGACCTCACACTATGACACCAGTGGCAACGAGGGCAGAGCCTAAACTAAGTGATCAACAGGTGAGGTTTAGTGCCTCACCAAATGTTTCTGAGAATCATGGAAAAATTTCACATCATGGGACATCCTGAGCTGGAATGGACCCACAAGGGCCATCCAGCGAACTCCTGGCCCTGCACAGACACCCCAACAATCCCACCCTGGGCATCCTTGGCAGTGCTGTCCAAACACTCCTGGAGCTCTGGCAAACTTGGGGCCATGCCCAGCACCCTCAGGGGGAAGAATTCCTGATCTCCAACCTAAACCCTCCCCTGACACAGCTCCAGCTGCTCCCTCAGTTCTGTCCCTGGTCACAGAGAAGAGACTGAAGCTGTGCCTCCACTGCCCCTTAGGAGGAAGCTGAATACAAAAGGAGGTGAAGCCCCTCCATCAATACCAGCTCAATGTTTTTACTGATATATTTGAGCTGTATTTTGGGTGACAACCCCCAGTGCTGCAGTAGTATCCTCTTGCTCTGATTTGCCAAGCTTTGTCACAACATTTACTATGAGATGTGTTAATGGGATGAAGCTGCCAGTACCAAACTGGAGCAGATCCACTCTGTCCAATGGCATTTAGATCAGTCTGCCTTCAGAGCCATGGTATGGACAACCTGGGGAGCAGCACATCCCAATCCCCACCTAAAAATAACTGCATTCCAGGAGTGACAGTCAATTCTAACTCCATTACTCAATCTTGATTAAATCTAACATTCAGTATATTTCTTAATCAACTTGCCTTAAGTGACTACCTTAAGGTTAATCTCGCAAAGCATTTTTCAGGGGAAAAAAAGATTCTTTCACAGTCCGAACACACCAAGGAGCAGGTAGAACATGAAAATGATTATCCACAAAGCTTGCTCTTTCCAAAAATATTTGGCAAAGCACTGGGGGGTTTTTTTGTCTGTTTCATATAAACACGATGTAAAATGAAATAAAATCTCAAAAATGCCCTTCAGCATTTAAAAAGGATCCAGACTCAGAGGAAAGAAAGCATTTTGAACAGGGTATTTCATAGCATGGTGCAGCAAAGAAAAAAGTCCTTTAGATACTTTTAACTGCATTTATTTTTGTGATTAACTATGACAGCAGGGAAAATAAGTCCAGTACCTAACAGAGCGATATCTTTACACTGCTTTCCTTGATGAAGTTCTCCTAGAGCAGCCTTTGGCTTCCAAGCATTTGGTAAGTGTTAAAAACCATATTTATGTATGGAACAGTTCAGCAGGGAAATGGCATGCCTGCTCCCAGACCCCTAAGCATGCATGGAGGCACCTCTGCACACTGCAAACCTCCCTCTGGAGACCATGGAATGCAAAGGGGCTGCCAAAAACCTATAGCTGCTCAGGAAGGCATTTCTGCCCCAGCCGATAACACCCCCACCCTCGACAAAGCCAACCACACCCACCGCTGGCCTGCCAGCTCAAAAGTTCTCCCTGACTTACAAGAGTAAAACGATCCTTGCTTGAAACAAGTTAAAATATGGAAGTGAATGGAATCATGGAATCCCAGAATGGTTTGGGTGGGAAGCAACCCTAAAGCTCATTCCAACCCCTGCCATGGGCAGAGACACCTTCCATTATCCCAGGTTGCTCCAAGCCCCATCCAACCTGGCCTTGGACACTTCCAGTGATCCAGGGGAAGCCGCAGCTTCGCTGGACATTGCAGAAGGGTTGGGAGAAAAAGAAATGTACAAGGAAAAATTCCTGGGCCACTTTTTCAAGCAAAGCCAACAATCAAACTAATTTCAACCATCCCTGGGGAAAATGGAAGATGCTTATCCCACATAGTGGTCAGAACCATCGCTCCCAGAGAATGAGGAGGAGTCTTCAGAGTGAAGAAACTACATTGTTCAAGAAATGAGGGAAAAGCAGGCACCTCTAATAGGAGACATGCATTCAAAGAAAAACATCACACACATGGAATTCCCAGGCAGTGGCCAAGGCAGAGCCAGGGGCAAATCTGACATAAGCCAATGTCAAAGCCAGAACTTGCAACGATTGTTTCGTTTATTGAATTTTCAAGCAGGGAAAAAAAACTAACAGTAGTAGTCTCACACTGAACAGCAGCTAAACAATGATAAGACTGAGCAAACCTCCTGGTAAATGCTGTAAAAATATCCAAAGGCTGTGAGCAAGCTCGCTTGATGGAGGTGACAAGCAGTGACTCGGAGGAGACAGTCAAGGAGAACAAAGCTTTGATCTCCTGTCTGGCCAGACACACACTCCTTTCTGGAGTAACTTTGGCTTTTGGTCTATTCCAAAAGGAACAGGAATGGTTCTTTAGCTGTTCTCTGCACCTCTGGCTGCATCAGATGCTTGTGCATCTAGTCTCACAGAAAAAAGTTTTTTAATAAAATCCTGCAGAGCAGACAACACAGCTAAAGCAACACCCATCTTCTACCTTTCCCATTGTGAAATGCAGCCGCAGATACAACAGTTATTTTCAAATACTCCTGAATTTCAATCGAGCTTAAAACAATTTACACCAAACAGCCAAACTAGGCACTATCTCACACAAACTGAATCACAATCCAACAAAAACAAAGGTCCCCAAGTTCAGTGTAGCTCTCCCCTGACTAGCAGCTGAAACAGCAGTTTCTGGCCTGATATCAGCTCAGGGAGAGGCTCTGACCTACTCAGCCCCCATCCACGAGACAACCTGATAAATACACTCTGGGTCTGGGTTGGGAAGTGCAGAGCCACTGCGGCAGAGAACACCGACCAGGAAACACACTCCAGTCCCAACAGCCCCAGTCAGGAAGAGAAAATTAGGACTGTTTGGGCTTGTTTCCTTCAGAGCAGTTACTTAACACACACACACAGAGTTATTTCTATACCAAGTTTGCCCTGTACACATATAACCAGGTAAGAGCATTAAAACCGCAAGAGCCAAAGTAGACAGGGACAGGTGACATAACTAAAAAGGCACAGAGGAAGGCAGAGCAGGAGGAAAAGGATCTCATTGCAGAGAAAGATTCCCAAGCTTTTCTCCAGCCCTTATTCAGCTTACAGCCTGGAATAAACTTCGGTGTGGGTCTTGAGAGCCTATCTTCCCTCATGCTGAGTTCATAAAGTAAAACCTTCCATCTCTGGCTTCCCTTCAGTGCCAGCAGTTACTGCAGCTGGGGCACATTGTTATGCCATCAGAGAAGAAAGTTCCCATCCAGACACGAGCACCGCGGTGCTCATTCATGGCAATTTTCACCCAGGAGTCTGAATTTCTGTAAAGTACTAAAAACCAGCTGACTTTTCTCTTCTTGTGCCTGCTATTAACATATAACTGCCCCTGCCCACTCATCTCTGTGCCCTAAAATCACAAATAAACCAATCTAGCTTGTCAGGCTTTACCTCCCACATGTCTCTGCTCCACAGGGACAGCCCCTGCTTGTGTCCTGGGGGTTGAGGACACTGAAGCAGCATTCATCTATTTCTGAGCCAGGCTCTCCGTATGTATGATAAGCAGGAATATCAAACAGCCTAGTATTTTACTGTCTTATTCACTCAGCTGCGTTTCCTGCGGTGTCTCCAGTACTTCATGCTGTGACCTCATGAGGAAATGCAATGCTCTGCTGATCACTCTGTTATGGTGACAGCAGTGCTGTCACCCAGAGTGATGGTCCTCCCATCAGCTGAGCAAGGAATTCTAGAAGGATGATTCACCGGAGTGTTGATGCTCATGTCCATTCCCAACTCTGTAACTCCTTGTGGTTTTCGGCCCATAATCTTTATTTCAGCAGTTTATCGAAATGAAATTAAATCCCAAGTACCTTCATGCAGCATGGGGAGCTTATCCCTTCCCCTGTGTTAAAATTCTGTGTCACACAAAACGAAATCCTGAGAAAGCTGGCATCCAGTGCAACACATCTTACACTGCTGCACACAGACCAAAGTTCACAGAGGGCTGTAGGTAGGACAGGAGCCCTGAGTCTCCTCAGTTCAACTCTCTGCACCTCTAATTTCCCCTCATAGGAAATCTCAGGTGCATACTTCACACACACCTGTGCAAGGGAATCCAAGAAAGTGTAACAGCAACAATATATTCACCCCACCAGGGTCCGAAGATGAGCAGTAAATTAGGCTCTGGGCATTTCCCATCAAAAGAAATCCTGGTTTACTTCCATTGGCTCTGCCTGTTGGATCCAAGGCTGGCTCAGATGGGGCTTGGATCAACCTGGTCTAGTGGAAGGTGTCCCTGCCTGTGGCAGGGGGTGGAACAGGATGAACTTTAGGGTCCCCCCAACCCAAACCATTCCGGGATTCTATAGATTCAGGCCACGAACAGAGATAAAACACAGAGGGAAGGCTGCAGCTCTGCAGTGCTCTCTGAAGTGATGCCACACAGCTGAACCAACACACAAGTAGAAGTCAGTGAGGACACACCTGATGCACTATCTCAGGCGGGAAAGAAAAGGGAACTTCAGGACCTGTCCCTGCCTGGTTGCTGAGGCCTATCTGCACCAATAGACAACCATGCACTACTAGAGGCACGACGCTTCCTTTTCTGATGAGCATAAACCCAGCTGTGCTGATTTCGGACTGCAGTATCTCCACAGTCACAGCAAGACTTTAAGATTGAACTTTCCACCTACTCCCCAGACACTTGGATTTCACCACCAGCATGGCCAGGAGTGCCATCAACGTGGACAGGGAAGCTCTGAGGACTGTGCTGGTGACCAGTACTATTTTAGCAGCCTTTTTTCAAATTAATCATAGCTAAGACCAATGCTGCGGATGGGAGGAAGGGAAGAATAAGAGAAGTATTCTTCCCTTAAATGTTGAAGTTTTGGAATACTACAAAACAGGAATGGACCCAATCAAACATTTCTGGTTACCCCTAGCACGTCTGACATTATCAGGGGCTGCAGTACAATTTGGTTCACCGAACTGGTTGAAATGCATTTCATCTTCTTCCTTTTTCCCTGCAATCCAGAGACATTTTGGACTCACCTAACAGTCAGTGTGGATGATACAAATCTTTTGCCTCCCATTCCCAAGCAGAAACACCATCTTAAGCACAACATAAAAGCAAGGATGGAGACAGACCACAAGAAAAAGCAATTGAAGCCTGAGGAGTGAATTCTCCTCCTTTGAGGAAATATTTGCAACCCTCTCCTCCCAGTGGTGGAAGTTCAGACTTCTCCAAGAGCTTTCAAAGCATCAGTGACCTTTTGGAGTTTTAGCTCAACCAGCAAGACCTCAAACTCCCTCATGGAGACCAAGAGTTACCCCTGCTTTCAACACTTCCAAGTCTGGCTGCATTCTTCCCCCAGAAACTCGTTTCAAACAAGACAGAGCTGACCTGACAACAGAGAAGCTGCTCTCCTCACTCTCTGTGTCCCTTGTTTTATTGCTGTGCTCCAGCTCCTTTCTCCATGCCCTTCCCAGGTTGACTAATACTCATCCTGGACAATCAGATGTCTGGTAATTCAAGCTTTTACAGCACTCCACACTGTAACTCCCTGTAAGGCTCACACATTTCATCAGAAAACTTTTTACTGACTGTTCCCACTCCTGACATCCCGGGCACTCAATAAGACATTCTGGACAGAGGTCCTAGCTATAAAACTCTCATGTTCTTTGGCTACCAGGATGCAAATTTGCTGACAGTATAATTCATTCATTTATTTAATGATCCTAACATCAGCCTGAGTGGATGAAGTGTGCTTTGGCTGCAGCAAGGCAGTGAGGGGGCTGTGCCAAGGGCCAACTGTTTCAGTGAATGCCAGCGATGCCAGGTACCACTGCCATAGCAACCACCTGAGACGGGGTAGTTTGGGGCAAAATAGGAATCATTTCAAGTTAAACGTGGTGCACAACCTCACAACCAAATATCAAAATATGAAGGAGTTTATTCGTACAGATGAACTTTTTCAAAATTAAAAAAGTGTTTTGGAAATGTAATCAATGAAATTAACAGCTTAAACTCATTGAAACTTAGGCTTTGTGATGTTTGCATATCAGCAAAAATTAGGTCTTTTTTTCTTTTTGAAGAGACAGACATAAAGGCACTTTGAAATCAACTTTAAAACACAACAATGAAGGAAAACATAAAACTCAATTTGGACAGGTTGACAGCTGAATTATTTGCATTTACAACTCTAAATATGAAACAGAGTCCAGAAAAACTGAATACTTGGAGAAAGACCATCCAGTGACAAGTATGTATAACTGTGTGAGCACTAGTGAGAAACGGTGACACAAATTGAAGTTTGTTTTATATTATACAGCAAGTGGAATTTAAGATGTCTCACCAGCTCTAGAAATACTACATCCAAAAGCACCTTCCAAATGACTAAAGCTGCTTGAAATTTCCTTCCCAGCACACTCCACAGTTCAAAGTGCACCATGAATTTCACATTAAAAGTCACAATAAACAGCCTTTAAATGTTGGGGGGTTTTTTGTTGTTTTAGTTCTTGAATTCCCCTCAAATAACTGGTATAGATTACTCACTCTCAGCTACAAGAACCCTGCTGAGTTCCCTTTCCAATGTAATATATTGAGTCAGCCCAATGGTTCAGCTGCACATTGCAAAACCTAGTGTCCAGTGTGGACCCTGTACATCACCCCAAACAGGAATTCAAGACTTCCAGACAGTTTTCAAGCTGGATTTCAGCCTGAATTTCACATCAGACCTGACAGCTCTGTGGAAGATTTTGCAGCCCCAGGACAGAAGGGCTGGGTCTCACCACTCAGTAGAAATGCACTTTTTTTTTTTAAAGATCCTTTCCTCTCAGGATGCTTAGGAGCCTTCCCAAGAACACAGTTGACTAAAAAACCAAAGCTGAAAGTAGCATCACTAAAAAGGTCTTTCCCTTTGATGCACATAGGAAGAGATTCCTGCTTGGTCTGAAAGACTAACGACTTCTCTCATTTTTGCCTTCTGGCAAGTGAACAAAATAAGGCCAGAAAAAGCCAGTTTCAAGGCACAGTAACTTCTACGACTTATTAAAAACACATAAAAGAGGGAAATCAGTTTTCAGACCACCATTAGCAAAGCCATAGCACCAGCTCAAATGGATTATCACCCATCACCAGTGACACGGACACTGCAATCAGACTCCTCTGACTACTCTAAGTAACTCAGTAACTCACAGTCACCCTCACATGTAAATCAAAGCAAACACACAATCATCATCAGGAAACCCCAAACAGAGCAGTCCTGCAACGTTTATTAGTTTCCACCTTCCAAAAGCTTTCCAAATTTAGGAAAATCTGTGTTAAGACCTTTAAGTGCACTAATTCCTCCTTGCTTGGCATTTTCACGGCAACAAGAGCAAACTCCAAGGCTGGCAAGGAAATTTCTGTTCCCACCATATTCAGTCCCCCCCTTCCCTGCTAAAAGCGGGGAGGGTCTTTGTGCTTCCAACTTTTATAGCTATTGCTGTGCAGATATACTTACTCCAGAGCATGTGAACCTCATTTCTGCTGAGCTAAAGCACTTGGAAAGGAGCAGCTGCACCTCAACCAGTCCTAACCCATTTCAACACTCCACCAACAGACTTGGAGAGCACTACCAGGATCGGTCAAGGACGGGGTAAGTTTTATTTCCAAGACACACATTCTGGAAGCCACCTGGCTTTTGTTTCAAACCTATCTAAAGCTCTAAAAATATTTTAACTCTCATGTAGGTAAAGGAAACACAAAGTTGTTACAACCAAGAACCAAAACATCCTATTTTTCGTGGCAGAATTGATTTAAACCTGATACAATCTCAGTGTGAGGAACTTGTCCTTTTCTCTCCGCCTTAACTACGCAGCAAACAAAAATAAAAACAACTCGGATACAACTGAAACACAAGAGCATGTAATTTTCCTTTCAGGAAAGAAAAAACCTAATCATCCTGTCCCATTAACCTAGTTACATGCCCAACAGCAATTTGATTCAAGTCCCATCAGCAGCAGCATGCCATCACCTATTCCAAAAAGAGGGAGCGTGCCCTGGGACACCTTCCAAAGGAGAGAATAAACCAGAGGAATAACATGCACCAGAAAATTTCACTAGCCTAAAAGCTGATTTTGCTCTCCTCCCTCTGATCCTTTTCTTTTTTAAGAACACATTCTGTTTTCTTCTTCCTATCATCAGCTCCTACTTGGGAGGCAAAACAGAGTCCAGGGCTTGGGAAGGAAAGCTGTACAGAGAAGTGTTTGAAATTGCAGCAAGTGTAAAACACAGCACCATGAGAGTCTCATCAACTGTATTCCCTTAAAAAACAAGAAGAAAAATTAGTTCCCCTGGCTCCTCCAGACCACGAGGCACACGACTCCTCCCCCAACATGTTCATGCCTTGGAACAAACACCCATTTTCTCTTCCCTATTCATTCCAGAAAAGCATTTGCAATTGCCAGCAACCACATTCAAGTCACAGATAAAGTTTCCTACCAAAGCAATGCCTGTAAAATAGTGATACTACCCAACTGTAATTCCCCAGAGTATAAATTCCAGCAACTCTAATCATATTAGCAGATTTACACGCAACTAAACTTGACAGTTGACTAGGCCTGAAATTACTGGATTAGGAGTAAAAGAAAATATAGGTTACCTCTGCCTTCTAAAGGGTGATCTTCACTGCTAACTCCTACTACTAAACAAAAGGGGAGCAAATGCACCAGCTCAACACATCCATGTTTGCTAACGACACGGAAAAGCCTTTCAGCCTGAAAATGATGGATAAAATCCATTCACACACAGATAAAAACCCCTCTACATCTCAACATCCAAAAGGGAAGTTATTTGTTCTGAGTCTCCTGTTACTCTCTCAATAACTTCTTACACAAACTCTGCTCCCAAAATACACATATATTTAAATGGATAAAAGTAACCTTCTCCCACAGACTTCTGCCAGAGAACATACACCATCATGTCCTTGGACGTGAGAAGAAAATAAGCCATTTGAAATCATTTTTAGAATCGTTTTCTCCAAGAGATTTCACCACAAAAATCTTACAAAGCTGGTAAAGTGACATATCTGCACTCTAACATGATTAGCTTTTGTCATTAAATAAATTAAAACTATTGCTGCTTGAAAGAACACTAAGATGTGCCAAGGCTGGGGAACATCAACAGGGGAAATGGCAGAGAGGGGCTTAAGGCACTTAATTTTTTGGCAACGTGCTCTCCAATCTGTGCCCATTCCTCCCCTGCAGAGGAGCCACCACCACGAAGCAGCAGGGAAAATCTCTTTTCAAACCCCTTCTCCTGCTACCACTCTCCCAAGACGTTTGATCTTCACAGCTTCAATACTTCTAAACAGAAACATTTCCCAGGCAACACCTCTGCCCCCTTCCCTTCATCCAGCCGAGATCTCAGAACATTCCCTCCTCAACGCAGAAACACAGAGAGCAAGGGACAGCTCTGATCTCAGCCTGGTCCCTCCTTCCCAGCTCTCACCATTCCTTCTCTTTGGGGCCCGTAACGCTACCAACACCTCCCTCAAACGCAGCTGTCACTGGCATCTGGAAGAGGGTTTCCAACTCCACTTCAGTGGATGTCAAAGCCGCACAGGGAGTGCTTCACACAACCACGCTCTTCAAGCTGACTTTTGTGCCCAAGCAGCTTCCAAATGCTTTTTCCTCAACTTCAAAGTCATCAACAGACAAATCCCAGACAGCACAGGGCTGCTCCCTCATGTAGTCTGGGAAAACACCACTCAAAATTGAAGTATGGAAAGGAAGATGGCATTGGCTCCCAACTTCCAGAGGGGATCATGGCAACCCAGAGACCCCGACCTCGCGGTGCACGCTGCAGATTCTCTCCTGGGCAAAATTATTGGACACCATCTCCTCCAGCTCAACTTTTTGTTCACGGAGATACAACAGAGAACCCCAGGCACTCAATCCTCCTCAAGAATCTTGATTTAACCAGATCTCCAAGGAATGCCTACTCGCCTACTCTGGCCTGGCCTGGCCTGCATCCCAACACCAGGCAAGCACTGCCAGGAACTCACCCCAACTTTTCACACAGCCTCAGACATCTCTGAACACCATCCTGTATTTCTTGCTGTTCTCCTGGGCTTTTGGGGAAGCTGCTTGCATCCAGAAGATGCCACCCAACACAGCAGGAACCAGCACAGCACTTCCTGAAAGGGACTACAGCACAGTTAGCTGAACAATACAGGAAAAATTAAAACTAAACTACTGAGGCAATGTTAACAAAACACACATTTCCTTGCACAGCAATGGTGGAATTCACACAGAGATCAGTCCCGCAAACACTGATCCTTCCTCTGTGCTTCTTGGAAAAGGAATTAACAAGGAGGAAGAAGAGAAAAAAAAAATTACCAACAGTCTGTTGACACCCACCTGAGCCTGCCATAACCCACAATAGCCTGAAGAACACCCAGTTTTTCAGAGATGCCCAATCCCACACAGAAGCAGCCACAGGGATAGATTAAAGTCAAGCTTACTGGTGCCTGCATATCAACAACCAGGAACTCCCTCCAAACGTGAGGAAGTTGGGAAAACAAAACCCTACTGACACCAGCCCTGAACTGCAGACAGCTCTGATTTGGCTCTGACTGAACAGTGTCATATTAACCAGCAGCTGGGGGACCTCACCCCAGGTGCCATCCATCAACTTGGCTGTTCCTTACAGGCCAATGTTTGCCCACATCTAGGCTGGGAAGAAACTGATGACCTGATTATACTGATCCACAAAATTTATTCACATGACAGGGACTTTTGAAAGAACAGCTTAATGTAACACACACAAAAAACCCACTTCATTCCTAAGTGGGAGAGTAAAGAGCAGGGTGGAGTGTGACACGTGTCAGAAGTACCATTGAGGTAAAACCACAAAGGCCCACAGTGCCCTTGCAACACCTTTGTTACTGTACCTTTTCATGGAAGAAGTCTCACTCCAGATTTCACGGGAACTTCTGCAAAGGCAGTCTGGGAGTCAAAGCCAAGGAGGGCAAGTTGGGATTTACTTTTTGTAATATCCCTTCTGTGTGTCATTTCACCCTCACTTGTCCTTTCCATCCAAATAAGGGTTAGACTCCAACTGAAGGATTTATCCATATTGACAACATTTGAGCATAATTTCTACCTGAAATCAGGTTTGGCTGAGTACTCACCACTATCAGAGCCACAAAAAAGATCCCAGCTTACTTTTACACAGGAAATTTAACTTCTTGAAGCTGGGGTGTTAAGGAAATTCCTCACAAGTTTGTCTTGTCTTACAGCAACTCCAGTAACTTCCGATCTAGCAGGAAACAGAATGAATATCGCTTCCAGACATTTCTGCTCTTCATTTCCAGCTTTTCTTTCTCTCAACAAACTTTATTTTCTGAAAAAAATCCTTCTTTCCCCTCTATTTTAATTTTCTCTTCCTCATGCCTTGTTACATGCTGAACACTTCTCTCTCATAAAATTCTTACTTTTTTCCAATTATACTGATATTGTTTAATTTCATGATACATTAAGTCTGCCACCACAGGTATTTCCAAAGTTACAAAGTTCACCAGTAAGAAACTGCTTTGGCTTAAAAATCCCAAGTCAGAGAAACCTGCAACTCTTATCTGCTGTGAGGTAACAGTGGCTCAATAGTTGTATCAAAACACAGAGGAAAAAAAAGAAACCAAAGAGGGCTAAAAATAAGATTGAACTCAGATGACCTCCTGCACTCCAGTAAATCAGGGATGAACTCTGCTCCCCGAGCCTCTCTCAGAACAGCACTGAGAGGTAACAGCTTCTGCTTATAATCAAACACAGGTTTTGGTGGAGGATAAAACCAGCCAGAGCACCTGAATAAGCTTCACCAGGACACCTGAACAAGCATCAAAAATAAAGCATTTGTATATATTCCAAGCACAGATCAGTAGTTTAGGAGTTAAGGAGAGATATTGGTCAAACACAATGTTTTCAAAACAGGCATGTGTAGAAATAAAAATGAAACTGTGTCATTTTAACCTTCCCACTCTGTAACACCAACCTGTCATATCCATGTAACACTTCTCCCTCCCTCTGTCCCTCCTGCTCACAGTGTCCAGTTGGGTTCCCAGGATGGGACACACTGCCACAGCAGCCCCAGCTCCTCTAGGAGCTTCTCCAGGCTTTCCAAGCCCTTTTGTCTTTAGGCTGTGCTCAGAGTAAACCCAAAGTCCATCCCTCGTGTGCTTCATGTAACACTCACCAAAAGCAACAGCCACAACAGCATAGCCCCTCACCTGACCCATCAGGCTCCCCGTCAGCAACACACGGAGAAGTACACCAGGGAATAAAGTGCTTTGGAAAGCCCAGCACAGCCCCAGAGCCAGGCAAACTTCAGCCTTCAACTGCCAAGGCATCCAAGTGCCATGCTCCCTGACAAAAAAGCCCCTTCCCAGACAAACCAGCACCTTGCTGGTAAGATCAGCTGGGCACAGCCTGTGCACGCTGGCCAGCATTCCCACTCCAGCTCTTGGCACATCCCTCAAAACGGAAGGAAATTTTCCCTGAGCAACAGTTTTACTTACCACCATCCTGTTGACTCTACTGACGGCACCTTCCCACTTTTTTTTATTCCTAAAACACTGGTTGGAATTACGGAATACCACAAATCAGGCAAAAATCAGCCAGCAAAGAGAACGTCCAGGAGTTTTCACCTGACCCAAACAAATCCATAACGTCAACAGTCTCATGATTTAAGCAATGAATTTGTTGTCATGGCAGGGGTGATTCTTGCCAAAAGCTCAAGAAAACAATGGACCTAAACTGATTATAAAAGGGCTGGGTTTTCCCACCTCCAAAATGAAAGTGAGAGCAGTAAAATGCTCATACACAGGGAACACAGTTCTGAGAGCACAACCCTGAGCACAAAAACCACCCTGCACTTCCACCTTAAAATCCAACACACTGCCAAACATTAACAGGAAAACGCACTCCCCAGATAGCACAGCATTGAGATATTTCACAAAGTGTGTTTTTCATTTCATACTCCCCCCGAAACTCCAGGGAGGGGGGGAAGAGAACAGCCAGTTTGCCACGGGATGCTGTCGGACGCTGCAAACAAAACCTCAGGCCGGCAGGCACTTTCCTGCTGATCCCTGCAGTATTTCCCTCCTGACTCGAGGCCTACTCGGAGCACAGAACCGAAGACCTTTAAAAAACACTCGCAGCCCCCGCCGGCCTCTCTTTGTAGCAGCAGCCACTTTGGTGGGGGGATTTTGGGGAGTGGGAGCCTCCTCCTCCTCCTTCCCATCACGCGTGGCCTGGCAGGGAAAGCTGCTCACTGAAACGTTCCACCTGAGATTTATTCCCACCAGCCAAGCAGGAAAAATTAAATTAAATTAAATAAATCACATGAAAATCGTCCCCAGCTGTAAGTAAAAAACCTGGGTTTAAATTCGCCTGGAAAAACAACAAAACTAAAGCACTTACCTAGGCAGGACCAGAAGCAAAACTGAAGAATTATTTACAATTAAAAGTTTACCCCTGGGGTCACCGCTGCTTTGGAGGAGGGGGGATAGGGACCCCCTGGAAAGGGCTGAATCTCCAAACCAGCCCACTGGGGAGGTGGACGGCCCCCCTTTCCCCGCACCATCCCAGCAGGTGCAGCCTCCCTTTGCAGCGGGCCCCACACACAAACAGACACATAAAAAAGAGCCGGGAACCCCTCAACAACCCCCACCTCACACACCCCACCCCGGCTCTGGGAGGCTCTGCGACCCCCAACCCTTTCCCGGTCTGGGGGGCCCCACAACCCCTCACCTCCCACCGCCCCCAGGCCTGGGGAGTCCCTGCAGCCCTCACCCCCTCGGCTCCGCTCGCTGTGGGGACGGGGTGTCACCCCCGAACCCCCGGGGCAAAGGATACTGCTGGGGCGGCTGTGGCGGCAAGGCCCTGATGTTGGGGTGAGGCGCCGGCGCCGGGTGAGGGGGAGCTGGGGGAGGAGGCGGCCCCGCCGCCGCCCCGCTCCCGGGGCCGGTCCCCGCCGCCGCCGCCGCCGCGCCGGGTTTCAAAGCCGCCTTCTGCGGTAAACTCATGGCCAAGCGCAGCCACCACCCCGCGGCGGGGAGCGGGGCCGGGGGGAGCCGCGGAGCGGGCCGGGGAAGAGCCGGGGCAGCGCGGCGGGCCGGCACCGGCGCCGGTCTCCGTGACAACGCGCCTCCCGGAGGGCTCGGGAGAGGGGCCGGCGGGGAGGGAGGGAAGGGAGGGGAGGGAGGGAGGGAAGGGGGGGCGGCTCAGGCCGCGCTGCTCATGAGCCGCCGGCGGCAGGGGGTCGCGGTCGCCCTCGCCGGGGGCAGCGGAGCCGTTCGCGGCGGCGGCTCAGGGGCGATGCCGGCGGATTTTCCTCACTGGAGTAGCGGAGCATCAAACATGGCGCTGCGGCCGCCTCCAGCTGTCCGGCCGGGCGGGCGCTCGGGCGCCTTCGGGCCGCTCCGGAGCCGCTCGGCCCAAAGCCGATCGGCAACCTTCGGCTCTTTCCGGAGTCGCTCGGCCCACCGTTGATCGGCAACCTTCGGCTCTCTCCGGAGTCGCTCGTCAGCCAGCGTCGCTCGGCAAACCTCGGGTTCTTCCGGAGAGGCTTTCGCGGGCGCCCTCCCTTCTCGCTCAGCCCAGCACCTCCCGTGACCCCCGCGCTCGGTAAACTTCGACTATTTCCGGAAGACGAGTGCGTGAGAGAGTTCGGGAAGCTTCGTAGAGGCTCGGAGGAGGGATTCCCGCCCCCCTCGTAGCTCTTCGGAGCTTCTCGGCGATATTCGGAGTCCCTTGGGATCGGCGCGGACTCGGCTCGGCTCGGCTCGGCGAGACTTCGGTAACGCTTGGCAGTGAGGGATTGGCTCGACGCTTTCAGGGGCCTCTGGGGTCCCTCAGCACCCATGCCACTGAGGGCTTCCCCTGCCCGAAAACTCACCCCCAGCCCAAATTCGTGGCTTCTGGAGGGGCTGGAAGGGGCAGCACCGCAGGCCCCCCTGAGGCATCGTGAGGGCCGGCAGCCCTGAATGCAACATGGAAGCCTGGGACCCCCTCGGCTGTGAGGGGTCCCGCAGTATCCACCCTACCGTGGGCTCGAGGAAGGGGCTTAAAAAAAAGTCACCTCCAGCTCCATTACCAACCCTACAGCCCCTAGCCCCAGTTCCCAGCTCCTGGGGCAGCTGACAGGGGCCACACTGCAGCCCATCATGAGGGCAGACAGTCCTGAGGGTGACAGGGTGGCTGTGAGGGACCCCGGGGACCCCCAAGGCAGCCCACCTGTGGCAATGGAGCCCCTCCAGACCTGCTCTTGTGGGGAGAGGTGTCCACCTGACCCCATGGTCACACCAAGCCATCATCCCCCCAGAGTTGCCACACCACCACCATGCTCACCATTTCACACCTAACCTGCAGAATCCTCCTCACTGCCACCACCTGAGCTTGGCAGCGTCCAAGGTGGTTTGTAACATCTCAGGGAGATAAAAAGCACCCCAGAACAGATTCCAGCAGCTGCCAGATTGTCCTGACTTGTCCTGCCTTGCTGCTGGCTGCCGAGGGCTCATTCCAACACGCTGGCACCTTCCAACGTTCCTGCCGTGCCACACGTCCCAAGGAGACACTCCCAGCACCTTCGCTGTGCCCACAGGTATTGCTGCTCCAGTCACCCAGCCTGGGGTGCTGCTCTAGGAAACCTTCCCAGAGTTTGTGTCCTGTCTGCTGCAAATTCTGAGCAGCTGCAAGTTTAGGAGGAAGATAATGCTTTAATGCAATCACAAGTAAACCCTTGAACATGAAAAGCTTCTTTTACTGAACAGCTTTCATGGTGGTGTATTCAGGCACCTGGACAGTAGCTGGTACAACCACAAGCTGAGAGAAGAGGTCTTGGGCACTAAACAAAACCTACCTGAGGAGTCACATCCATCCCTCTCTGTGCAATGGTCCTGTTTCTTTGCAGAGAAGTAATTTTGAATTTTAAATATAAATCTGAAGGTGGAGAATCTGGATTGGGTGTTGTTCACTGAGGCAGAACTCAGCACAATGGGCAAAAGACAGTAAAAGGGTCTTGAGTATGTTTTCCCTTTGGAGTCAGACTCTGAGTTATTGAACAAAGGGGTTGTACAGGGCAGGTTTAGGACACACAAGGATTGCAGTGTATCCAGCAGCTCTCCCTCTGAGGTACGCTCTCAGAAAGAAAACTGGGAGGTGCCACGCAGGTCTCCATTGAAAGCAGCCCTGCAACTAAATACTTTCTTACTTATGTGCTACCTGAAGGGTACAGCTACCTCCTGCAGTGCTAGCAGGCATTAGTGTGGCAGGGGAAGGTGACTCATACGCTGCTTAGTGTCCCTTTCTGTGCTCTTTGTTCTGCATTGGGGTACAAGAAATAACTGGGAGGAGGTGAGCTCATACATACCTCACACTGCCTGTGGGAAATGAGGGGAAATAGTAAACACTGAGATTTCTTTTTGAGGGGAAAGCCCTTGCCAGCCTGTAAAGAAGTCCTGAGTGTGGAATATTTCCATCTGAATCCAGGAACAAATATGTAGAGGGGGCTCTGGCTGGTTTTTTTCTGAGTCAGTTTTCCTCAGCAGCCTTCAGACTGCCATATTAACTGATTCCCGTCCAGGAAAACTGAAGAGAGAAATAAGAATTACCAAAAAAGAAAGGCCAAGTACTCCTCCACTCCCCAAAAATGGGAGAAAAGAGGAACTTCTATCATAGTACGGGTTGTGCTCGAGAACTAATAGATGTCCCAGCATCCCAGCAAGCCGCTGTGGTCATTGCACACCTCTCCTGCTGGGAAGACAATTCTCCCTCCACAGCTTGTAAAGACTTGGCTGTTATTACTTGCAGGGTACAAGTAGAGCTATGTGTTCTGGGGGGACTGGTGCCATTCCATGACCACCTCTTGGCATGGCCCCTCTCTGGGTAGCCCCCTTTGCATGCAAGGAAATTCATCTCAAAAGCAAACTGACATCCATGGCTGCCTCTGTTCTACAGAAATAGTTGCCTGTAAACACAACTGCAAAAGAGCTTCTGAACTCCAGGATCTTTGAATATAACACTTTTTGCCTGTTTAGGAAGGAAAATAATGGCATTTTCACCATATTGTCTGCTGAAGCTCCCAAAACATGCTGGCCAGGTGAAAGGGCCAGGCGAAAGGGCCAGGCTCCCAGCTCTCCCTTAAAGCCCTTTACAGAGTCAATGTCTCTCCCCAGCCATGTTTTTCCCTTCATTTTTTCCTGAAAAGAAAAAGCAGGTATGTCTCCCTTCTACCATAAGTAGGATGATTTGGCCAACAAATCCTGCAGATTTTAGAGCCTGAGTGAGTTCCAGCTGGATTCACACTCTTCTTGCCACCTCTCCATTTTGTTTTTCCTCCTCTTTTTCCTGCTAGCTTTATTAGCACCTGGGAACGGATGTGTCACCATGGGCAGCTGGAGCCTACAGTGCTGAGCTCCTGTTTTGGAGCATCACAAGCCCTTTTTCCAGTCACACCAGTCTCTCATGTACCTGCCACAGCAGAGACACAACGCTGAGAGCACAGAGTGTAGTAGGAATGCTGGAGCTGTTGGTGAACTTAGGAAAATCCAGGATTGGAGTATCACTGGAAAATGGCTGTTTTCCTGAAGGGATGCTCATGAAGAGAGAAGTGTAAAGTGAGAAGAGCATAAAGTACAAAGCCATGGTCCTGGGAGTGAGTGAGGAGATACAGCCTTCTTATTGCTTGGCTCTGAGTGAAAACTCTCAGTGATCAGAATGAGCAGGTCCCAGCTACAAGGTGGGATATAGAAACCTGGTCCCCAGCTCCCACTCCCCATCCTCCTGTGTTCAGGAAGGTATGGCTTGTTCAGGGAAGCTTTTGTCCTTAAAATCTGGTTGTCCTACTACGTGACCTCAGTACTGTTGTAATGTGTGAGGGGTTAGATCCTACCTGGAGGGAACAAAGGGGGAAGGAGAAGGGCAGTTCAGATCGTTAGGTTCAGTCTCTCACCTCTCACCAGCTCTCTCGGCCCCACCAAACCTATGAACAGCCCCCATTCCCTTTGGAGGCTCCAGCATGCTCCAGGTGCTTGTCTTCAATCCAGCACAGCAGCACCTCCCTCTTTTGGCTTCTGCTTTTCCTGCACAGATCCTCTTCCAACACCCTCCAGACAAAAAACCACACCCTACACAAAAAAAAAAAAAAAAAAAAAAAAAAAAAAAAGGGGAAAAAAAAAAAAAAGGGTCCTGCTTGGAGCTTTCCCCATTCCTGCCCCTGCCCAGGCTCAGCCCTTGGCAAACGTCTCAGCCCTCCAGGTCACAGCTGAGTGCAAAATAAAGCAAATACCGCCCAGGACCAGGCAAGCCCACACCAGGCGCTTGCACAGAGCAGGATGATTCACCTCCTGCCCACTCTCCCTATGCCCGCAGCCTCCCAGGGAGGAAAACTTGCAGCCACCTACTCCCAGCCCGGCACGAGCACCCTTGACCCCGGTGTCCTCTACCACAACACAGCTCATGGTCACCCTCGAAGTCCTTCCTGCCTTGAGGCTGTCCCTGAGCCATCATCTGACTGGTCCCTCCCTGCAACTAAGCCCCAGAGAGCCAAAGTGTTTCCTTTTTGGATGGTTAAATCACTTCTAATAGCATCTCCACCTGACATCTGTGCTCCCTTCTCTGCTCCTTGCAGCTGGGAAAACACCCTCTCACCCTAGCCCTACTCTATTCCTCTTTGCCACACCCACGCTGCTCCTGTCTTTCCCTAGGAATGCAGGTAATCCACCACAATTCAAACATGTGGGGCCACATCCAGACCAAAAAAGTACAGATCCAGTAACATCGCTGGTTCCTGTCAGCCAAGCACTGCAGCGTGCAGGCAGCGATTTTCTCGGCTCCACCGCCCTCTACGGGTTTGCGCCATTTCCAGGCAGATCTCAGGGAAAACAACGGCCACGGCCGCTCTCCAGTGCTGCAGGAAACGGAGGGCCTCACACTGACTTGTGGAAGCAGAAAGTGAGTGCTATTAATACACTTCGATTCTCTCTGGGTAGAAAACACGGTAAAAACAGTCAGAGAGGTATTTTAATGTCTTATTTGCACAACACTCATGCCCCAGCTCACTGCTGGCTCAGTCATACACGTGCTAGCAGCAGAAACTCTGTATTCCCGAAAGTTTGCTACCAGTGGGCTGCAGCCTCCTAGTTTTGCCCTAAATCCAGCCTCTGATAACAGTTCCAAGGCTAAATAGCAAAGGAATACCGAACACTTGGCATGGTTAATGGCCATCAGCCCTGCCAGGTGCTGGAGTGAGGCTTGCAGGGAGCCTGCAGTCCTGGTTCTGCCTTGCGTTTTCTGGGCCAGCCTGATGAAGCCATGGAACATCTGCTCAGAGTGAACACTGGCTTGTGTTACAGGGCTGACAGCATCCCACCAACATCACCAAGCCATAAATAAGGGAGTTTGGAGAGAAACCTGTGCACAGCCTGTGCTGCTGGATCAGACCACAGCCCAGCCGGCCAAAGGCTCACGTGGGAGGAAGGAAAAGCATCCGGGAAAGACCTCCCTGCCGGGGAACTGTGTGGGGCCATGCCATAGAGATGGAAAGCTAAGAGCCACCCATAGTGAGAGTGAGGTTTTTGGGCAAAAACCCATGGATTTAGCCTTCAAGAGAGGCAGCAGTTGGGAAAAGGCACAGGCTGGGAAAAGCCTCATTGGCTCAGTTTTGTCAGCATAGGACAGTCTCAGTGGTGTAGACAGAGAGAAGAGCACAAATTAAGGGATGCAGACCCTCCTGCTACGACAAAATATGAGTTGTGATCAGCTCCAAATCCAATAAAAAGTATTTATTATTTCAATTACAATAAGCCCCACGCATAGGGTGAAAAAACAGTTACAAAAAAACCAGCCCCTTCCATCCCTCCTTTTACATATAAATATTAAAAATCCCTCTATGCCTCTGCTTTGTCTAGAGCAAGAAGACAATACACAGCACCTGAGCTCCTGTCAGTGCTTTTCCCTCAAAACAAGTACTAAAAACATCCCTTTAAAAAGTTCCTCAGCCCCATCCTGATCACTTCTCACACTGGTGCCAAACCAGCTGTGGAAGGACAGAGTTTTGGGGCCACGTGGTGCTTTTGGGGCTTGCAGCTTCCTGGGCAGAGGGCAGGCTCAGCATAAGAGAGGCAGTGGCAGCAACTACCTGCACTTGTCTGGGAAGCTTTAGGGCCAGGAAATCCTAGCTGGCCTGGCTTCAGAGGGGACAGGAAGGAGAACAGGATGCTTCATCCACCCCATCACCACCTTGGTTACATCTTTGGTTACGTCAGTTTTTCCCTATACACTCTGAAATTAAAGTTAATCCCAGGAGCTGCAGCATCCCGGCACAGCCTCTGTGACTTGCAGCATCCTCCAGCCCTGTGCCAGGTCTGCTGTCCCTAATTTTCCTATCAACATCCTCAGAGGATAGTCCCTCCCAGAGAAACACAAGATCCAAGACTGGAAAAATATCCACAGCCCTACCCAGCTTCCCTGGCCAAGGGACTATCACCACAGGGTACTGCACCTAGAGCTGCACTAAGTAAAAAAAAATTAATAAATATACTAATCTTTTACTAAGAAAAGGCTTTAAAATGCATTTTCCCTGAAAATTTCCAGTGTATTCCGCAACACATGAAAAAAATATATGAATTTCCCCCCCGCCCCAAAAATATATCTTAATATATTTTCAACCTTTGTGTGCGCATCTTTGGAGAGGTGGTGGTACATCAGGTGTATTTAGACACACAGACAAACCTGCCTCTGTTGGGGGTTCCCTTTATCACTTCCAAGACAGAGAGGTTTTCCAAACAGTGGGTCAGGCTAGAGTGCTGTGTGTGTAAATACAGGCAGAACCCATGGACATGCGTGCCTCGACACTTGGCCCGGTCACAGTGGGAAAGAAGAGACCCCCAAATCTAAGTCATTTCACCAACAAGGGGGATGAGGAGTTTTCACAGTGGATTGAACCTCAGACAATGCCAAGGGCGCAGACACCAGTCCGGCTGAAGAGTTGGGCTCTCCATGGCACAGAGAAGTCGTTTGAGCCGCAAAGGACTGAGGAAGCCCAGCTCTTGGCAGAGGACAAAAGCAACCGGCCACTGGTTCCCTTGGGCACTCGCCCATCACCAGACTTCACACTTCTTAAAGGGGTTCATGGGGGAGCCCGGAGGGCAGCTGAAGTGCTCCGCAAACTCCTGGGAGTTGGAGACAGTGCCGATGACGCGAAAACGCGAGGGGCTGTGGGGATCGGTGATGAGCCCCTCGTGTGAGCTCTCTGGTGTGCGAACTGAGCACCACACCTGCAAATGGAGAGCAAGGGGCCTGAGTACTGACATCCATCACCATGGGGCCAGCTCGGTGCTGAATCCAACCTTTCTGCCTGTGTGATGGAGGGGGGGAGGGCAAGGCAGCTCAAACTGCAGCTTTGTCTTCGTTTGTAACCAGCACCACCCCAATCTCATTCTCCATCCACTACATCATCTCTGGAGGACTCCATTTTGCCATCACACCCGCCCAACCCTATCTGGGCATGCTCCACCCCCAAAAATCTGTGTGCCCACCCTCCCAAGGTCACCACATGACCCACCTGTGCAAAGCCAACAAAGAAGAGTTGGTAGTTGGTGAGGCCAAGAGATGGGAGTGTTTCTTCATCCCCATTCTTTTTCAGCCAGTTTTGATATGCCTGAAAACCAGGGAACACAGCGGGCTCAGGAGACAACACAAATCCCACCACACCGTGTCCCTCTTCGAATCTCCCCCAGCCCCGTGGTCCTACCCGGTAGGCGGCCTTGAGGCCCCCATTGTCGGCGATGTTCTCCCCAAGGGTGTGTTTGCCATTGACTGCTTCACCGTTGACAGTGTAGTTGCCATACTGCTCCACCATGCAAGCTGTCTGATGCTTGAAGGCCTCCACTGAAGAGTTCTTCCACCAGGGACGCAGGTTGCCATCTTTGTCATATTCCCGGCCTGCAAAAACACAGGGGATTCTTCATCTCATACTGGCCACCCCTCCAGCTGCCCACCCACCTGGCCTTGGTCATACCTTGGTCATCAAAGGCATGTGTCAACTCATGGCCCACCACCACACCAATCCCACCAAAATTCAGAGACCTGCAGGAGGGTAACGCAGAGGTTAAGAAAGCAGCCTCTGCTCTCCACAGCCATGAAACTTGGGCTAAGATTTGGATATAAGAGGAAAGCTGGGAATCCTGCTCTGTCCATGGCTCTTACTTGGGGGATGCACGGGTGTAAAAGGGGGCCTGGAGGATGCCAGCAGGGAAGACAATCTCATTCTTGGTGGGAGAGTAATATGCGTTGACTGTCGGAGGTGTCATGCTCCACCTGCAGGAACACAAACACGGCCAACATGGCAACACAAACCATCACCAGTGTTTGCTCCAACAACATCCACTTTTGTTGCAAAGCCATTGTCCTAAATTTATCTCCCCAAAACCAGCACAGGCTGGTGGATACCAAATCCCAGTGCTCCAGATATGCTGATATTCCCAACTGAGTACAACAGGGAAGTGGAGCAGAGGACTTACTGGTCCCGGTTTGGCGGTTTGCGGAGCTGGTCAGCTGTCACCCTGGCTGAGAAGTTGTAAAACTGCATGACGTTCTCAAAATAGAGGTCAGACACGGCCTCATACTGCAAAAGAAAAACGTGTGAGTGGTGTGTAGTGATTGCCCAGCCCCACTCCTCCCACCACAGTCATGTCCGAGCCTCCAGAGCCAGCAGTTATGGCTTCTCCTGTTTCTCCTCTGCTCCAGTATCTGAGGAGTCTCTGGAGGGCAATGAATCACCGTTATGGAAAAGGGCTCCTCCTTTTCCCAGGCAGGGGATATCAAGCACCCCAGTCACCCCAGGACTGGCCCACAGCTCTCTGGGAAGTCCCTAGAGAACGGCCAAGGACGTCAGTGAGATTCTTCTGGGGGTAACCTGGGGTTCAAGGCTGCCCTGAAGCCATGGGTGATTACAGAAACATCCTGTATAGACTACCCAGGGGATGTATCTGACCAACTCACGTCATTAAAGACTTTATCCAGCTCCTTGGGGTCCATGATGAATTTGGGATAGCCAATCATGTTGTAGATGGCATCTGCCTGGAGGGTGACAAGGACCAGAGTGCTTTCAGTGCCAGAGATGGAGGACAGGCTCGCCCAGTGCCACCATCCTCCACCCTCACCCTCTCCTCAGCGCAGCCACCAGCGCCTCACCTTCTCTTTGGCTGATTTCCTTGTGTCTTCATCCATCCACTGCAGGTTCTCCAGACTTTCCTCGAAGGCAGTTTTAATCTCTGCAATCATTTCCTCCGCCTAGACAAAACAAGGCAGCACAGCGTCAGTCCAAAGAGCTGGCTTCCTGCCCCAGAGAGGTCAAGGACCTTCACACCACAGGGAGGAAGAGGCTGGAAGGCCAAGACAACACAGGGTGAAAAACCCGGCACACAGAGATGTACAGTGAACACAACAAGGTGGACAGAGAAACATTGTTTGCTCCGACAGTTCCACCATTGTAGAGGCTTTCCCAGCACCGTAACTCGCACGCTGCTGCCTTGGGGACCTACCACCTGCTTACTGTCCTCAGCAAAGGTGGCCTTGACAAACATGGCCCCCAGGGCGAAGCCCAGGTTGTTGTCCGTGTCACTGATGCAAAACTTCCAGCGCGGGAGACAGCTCTGCATGGGACAGGAGGTGGTCATCAGCGGTGGCATGAAACAAAGCCTTCCACATTCTCACCCCTTGCTCCACCTGGCCCATTCAACCCTCTGGCACCCCAAAAGCTGTCTCACATCTCTATTGTTTGGATGCCACATGACAGGGCCTTGAGATAAAAAGCCATCACCATTTTAATGGTGATTCAGGGGCACTGGGGACTTCACCCTCACCTTCTTTGTCCCATACATCACTTCCATGAATTTTTCCTCAGCATCCCGGAAGCGTTGGTCAAGAAGTGGGCTGGTTTTCCGCACCAGGTTCCAGATCATGTAGTTGTTGAGGAGACTATGGTGAGAGGTGGTGAGTAGGCAGAAGCACATTCCTGCCCACCCTGGGTACTCAGGTACAGGCTGGGGGTTCTCACCACTTATCTGTAGCCAGGATGAGGTCAGAGACCTGCTCCAGGTACTCCTTGGCATAGACCACAACGGGCTCTGACTCATTGAGCTCCACAGGGTAGAAGACCATGGAGAGGAAGGGCATCCAGTCCACAGCCGGTGCTAGCTCCTGCAAAAGCCACAGCGCTGCTATGGACCTAAAAACCATCGCAGGGGGTGGCAGCTGCTTCTTGAGCTGGAATTGGCTGTAGCAGTCCCCATTTGATGGATTCAGCTGACTTTGCAGAGGACAGTTCCCATAACAGCAGCATCCTTGAAAGGTTAGAGGGGAGTAAACAATTTCCTCCCACAAGGAAGGAAAAGAAAGTGGGGTGAATGTCAGAGATGTTGATGCAAGTCATTAGAGCCCCTCTGGGGACACTGGGAGGTGACCAGGCTAACATCCAGGGCCAGCAGTGCCAGAAGGACCTAAGTGCTGCAGTAGGACGGCTGCTGGCCCCAGTGGTGGTCCAGAGGCTGGGAGGAAGGGTCAGGGTAGGATTTCCCCAAGGAGGACATAGGCCAAGCTGTTGCACAAGAGCTTCTCAGGCTGTGTGTGCTGGTGTCAGCATTCCCAGAGGAGCTGCATCACCTCTACCCATCCACCCCACTTCCCAAACCACAGCAGAATAGAGAAGCTCACCAGCTCCATTCCTACCTTTAGGTCTCCTGCTGTCATTTTATGGTAGATGACCTCCTCATCCCGGTGCTTCTCCTGCGGGATGGTAATGTTGGCCAAGGCCGTCTCAAATTCCAAGATCTGCTGCATCTGCTGCCGTGTTGACTCCTCATCGGTGCCTCCCAGGAACATCCCCAGCTGCACCATGTAGTTCAGGTACCCGGCAAGCACCTGTGTGGTCGGGCAGGTGGGACCAGCACGGCAGGTACCACCCGCCCACGGCATCCCCCCAGCCAACACACATTTCCCCCAACACCCTCACCTTCTCATTCTCTGTTTTGTTCAGGTAGTAATCCCGTGATGGCAGGCCCAGCCCCGACTGATCCACCTGTATGACGTTGCTGTTGGAGTTCTTGGAGTCGGCGCTGACGTAGACAGAAAAGAAGGGCGAGGTGCGATAATGTGCTGTCACCTCCCGCAGTGTCTCATTGAAGTTGTCACCGGCACAGGTCCCTGTGATGTTCCAGCCACCCAGCTGGGGACAGACAGCAACCAACTTTTGAGTAAGAAACAGCCACCTGAAACTGCTTCAATATCCCCTCAATATCCATCCTGGGAGGAAACATCTTACAAGGGGGCTAAAAAGCTCCACTATAGGATTATAAACCCTGCCTCTGCCTGCCTGACGTGGGGGATGCTCTTCTGCACGAAGCATCAAGAATGGAGTATGGAGGGTGCTGGGACTGCCCATGACTGAGCTTTTTCCCCAATTCTGCAGAGGGAAGATAGCTTTTCCACAAGGACTGGGACAAACCTTTTGGATGAGTTCCACGAGCGGGGTGGCTTGCAGCTCCTCAATCTTGCTCTCATTCATGCAGGCTTGGTAATAGCGCTGTGCCTTGCGCTCTGCCTCGCTTGACACATTGGCCGTGGTGTTTTCTGTGGGAAGTACCCAGGGAGAATCACATGGGGCTCCAGGGATGGGCATCCACTGGACCCAGAAGAATTCAGCCCCATTTTGGGCAAGGCTAGGCTCCAAAAAGGTGCCAAGGATTGTCCCAATAGTCCCCACCATGCCTCCAAGGGCATCCCATTGGCCCCATCCCTTCCTGGCCTCTTGTCCCCCATCTGCTTTCCCACCCACAGCGATTGCTCCAACTCTTCGGGGACAAAAGATAAAGGAAGAAAAAACAAAAAGCATTTTTATTTTTCCAGCTCTGATATTCCCAGCATCATCCAGCCCCGGGTTGCTGCCCTTGCCTCTGTGCTGGTGCCTTCCAGACCTGTATTATTTATTCCTACAAACGGAACAATAAACCCATTTTTCTCCTCTGCCTCCAAAACCTTCCTTCCATCTCCCCAGCTAAATTCTGCTTCCCCAGAAGGTTTGGGGAGTTTTTTTATTTATTTTCCTGATGACACAGTCTGCACCTTTGGCTTCCCAGCTGTGTGGTTTTATTAACTAAAGGTCCCTCAGCTCCAAGGAATTCAAGGAAATGCCAAACACAACCACTTGGCTGGAGGCCCAGTCTCTTCTCCCAGTAAAACCAGCGCCAGATTTCTGCGGGAAAAGCCAGGGACGAAGCTGTTCCCGCACCACCCCCTCTCTCTCAAAAGACAACACTCTTTGCAAACCTTCTCCTTCCAGATAATCAGCCCTGGCGCAGTGGAAAGTGCTGATAAGGAGCCAGTTGTTTGCTCAAAGCTTGAACAAACCGTCCCTGCCGGTTGCTCGGATAAGCCGCTCTGCTTCAGTGTTCACACGCAGAGGCTGAGCCCAGGACCCTCCCTTTGCTGGGGGAGTTTTGGCCTCCCAAAAATGGCCATACTGGCAAACCAGCCCCCCAGAAGGCTGCTCACAAAGGCTGGAAGTTATAGAACAGGAAAAACGCATATCCTTGGGCTGATATTGGGGCACTACAGCCCCGGGATGCAGTCTGGACTGCAAATCCTGAATTTTAGAGCTCCTGGGAATGCCACCATGGGGTTTACACAGCAAAGGCCTTGTCCCTAACACAGCACCAAAGACTAGCAACACCACAGTCAAAAACCTCAGGATCTAGAAGAGCAAACATAGCCAGGATCCATTTCTCAGCATCCTCACGGCATGTGTGTCACAGACCGGTTTGATGCTGGAGTTCAATTCCAACCTCGTATTTCCATGCATATTTTTGGCATCCCCTGGACCAAGTGGAGCCCTGAGCATTGTGGGGTCCCACCACTCCCACGCACTCACCCAGCAGGTGCTTCATGATGGCCTGGTTGTGCTCCCAGAGGTTGTTGAAGGTGCCCCAGCGTGAGTGACCATCAGGGAGAGGGTTGGCCTTGATCCAGCCCCCACAGGCGTAGCTGAAGAAGTCCTCGCAGGGATTCACCCCACGGTCCAGTGAGCTGAGGATGGAGCTGGTGACGGAGATGCAGGCTTCCGAAAGGCACACAGCAGGTGGCCCTGGAGGTCAGGGACACGTTCAGCTCCTCTGCTGCAGCAGGATGAGTAGCACCACAGAGCATCCTGCCCCAAGCTGAAGGATGCAGGCAAACACCCCACCTCGTACCTTACCAGCCTGCTCTAGGGCAAGCAATATGGACTAGCATGCAGACCTATGTCTGAGCATCCTGCCCAATCATCCCATCCAGGATAAACATCTCGTCTTATGCCCAAAGATCCTGCCCAGTGCCCAGTCATCCACCCTGGGGTTAAGGATGCAGAGACAGTCCATCCTGTGCTCAGGCATCAGCTCCAGAATAAAGGTTCAGAGAAACACCTTATCCTGCACCTGAGCATCTCGCCCTGGGATTAAGGGGTGCAGGTGACAATCCTGTCTTGAGCCCAAAGATCCCACCCCATCCCTGAACATCTTGTCTGATACCCAAGAATCCTGTTCTGGAGTGAGAGGTACAGGTAAGCATCCCACTCTTGCACCAAATATCACATTCTGGGAACTGGCCCCAGCAACCCACCCTGGACAAGGGGGCAGCTCAAAGCTTGAACAAACCATCCCCGCTGGTTGCTCTGATAAGCTGCTCTGCCTTAGCGTTCGCATACAGAGGCTGAGCCCAGGATCCTCCCTTTCCTGGGGGAGTTTTGGCCCCCCAAAAATGACCAAAGGACTTACTGGCTCTGTACTGGAAGATGAGTCCCAGCAGACAGGCCACAAGCAGCACCGCCAGGACCCCCACCAGCACCACCAGGTGCTTTTCAGCACGTGTCCGCTCGGCCCAGCACCCTCGGCTGCCCCGGGAGCTGTGGAAGTTCACCTGTGGGAAGAGCAGTGTCATCTCCCCGCTGGCAGAAAAACTCACTGATGCAGCCCCCATTTTGCTTCCCACATCCCACAGCAGAAATTTAGCCCCAGAAAGGAATCCGTCATGGATTGGGCTGGGAAAGGCAGCAGCTGCCTTCCAGAAACCGAGCAGGAAGGGCGGCACAATGGCAGGAAAGGGAGCGGGACGAGCGCTTTGGAGGGCTCACCTGCTGTCCCATGCCACCCTGAACCCCTCCTCGAGAATAGCATAATCCCATGGCTGTCCCCGTCCCCACTGCCAGCACTGGGACAGAGTTGGGGCTGCATCGGAAAGTGCCTTAACAGGATACTCCCACTCAGCCAAAAAACATTCCCAGGAAACAACTCGATATGATGGCAAGTGGAGACAGCCCCGCTGGGAAAAGTAAAAACATATTTGGGGCAGAAACCACCATTCTAAAGACTGATGGAGGTGGGATTGCGGCCAGGATGAAGAGGATCTCTCCAGACCTGCACTCTTCCCTGTGAGGCTGGACACTGGCAGCCATGGGCTTTTTTTCTTGCCACCCTTGGCCCTCTTTAAGCTGCTTTCCCACTGCCTGGGGAGGAATTAACCTAATCCCCTTTTGTGTGGGGACAAAACTCCTGATGCTGCGATTATGGCTCACCCCAACCATGCTGGGAAGGGGTCTGGCAGCAGAAAAACTGGGAGGTAGGGTGTTGAAACAGTGGAGGCAGGAGCCCTGCTGGCTCCCTGTACCAGAAGGGGAGCAAAGGGCAGCAGTAGCAGGAGCCAACATGGCTCTGCCCACACTGGACTTTACCCCTCAGACACTGGTTCCAGGTAGAAAACTCTTCTGCACCCCCTTTGCTGCTTGCCAGGACACAAAATCCCCTTTTTCCTCCTTAAAAGACACATGAAGCTATACCTGAAAGCCATTGGGGTATCCATCACTGTCACCAAGGGAGTCCAGGGGGTCTTCGTCATCCAGCGTCGCCCGTTTGTAGGTCGACATCTGCGCAGGGAGATCAGCAACAGAGATGCTCAGTGGCCCGGGGTTGAGGAAGAGGATGAAGAACGAGGAAGGTTTACACACCTTCTAAAGCCACCTCCTCCTCCGGAGAGCAAAATCCCGAATGGCTCTGAGGTAGTAAAACACTACACGATCGCCGGAGGATGGTTATGGAAAGCAAAGAGGGCCGGAGCCAAGAGCTGAGCAAAGCCCGAACCCGCCTCACTTTCCCCCGGGGCCGGGTTGTGCAACCTCCTCTTCACCCTGGAATAAAGCCGGATCCACCTCCGCCCTGCAGCGGGGAGAGGGACCCCCCCCTGTGCCAGGGAACCCCGGAGTTACAGGCACCTGGGAAAAGGCTGGCAGCAGAGAAAATGGCTTTTCACCCTGACACTACTGGCTCGCTCGTTCTCTACGCCCCACGCCCCATCTGTGAACCCTTTGCACCGGGAAACACCCAGAAACGTCCCTGTGAGCACTCAAAGGCAACAGCACCAGGAATTTCAGCTGTGGACGGGCTCCCTCCCGGCGCCGTGTCCCCCGGGCATTATCTTGTGCCTGTGCCCGGCTCTTATCTCATCTCCGGCAGAAAAACAAGGGAAACCTCACGGGTTGGCAGCCGGCCCTTATCATGCCGCCGCCGCTGTTTCCTCCTCCCTGGCACTGCCCTGCCATCCAGCCGGATTGTCTCCCGAAGGAGCAAACAACCCTCCATTTCCCACCGAGGGACTGAGCACCCCAAAATCCACCCTGACCCCGCCACCGATGGCCCGAGCGGCACCACTCACAATCCCTCACCCAGCGTAGGGAAGGGGTTTACAGCCATCTGGATGTCCCCATCCCGCTGCCAGCAATCCTAAAGGGAGAAGCTGATCCCCACACAGCCGTGCCTCAGTTTCCCCTGGCAGAATGAAAGCACCGGTTCTCAGTCTTGTTTCCAACAGCAGCATTTCCAAACCTCACTTTGCACATTAGTAATAAGTCTCATCCTCTCCCCGGACCCCAAATCCCAGCCTCAGTTTAATTAACCACAAAACCCACCTGCGGAAGAGAAAGAGTTAAAACAAAGAGGTGGTTTCCCTTATTGGTTGTACCGAAATCTCTGTTTGCAGCCCCAAAATCTTTCCTGGGCGCCCGCCTGGAGCCTGAGAACCATGAGGTGAAAGAGCCTCAACTGCAAGATTTTATCGTGGGGAAAATCTCTGTTTGGATCCTATTTTTTCCCAACCCCTTTCACTTTTTTCCACCTATTTTAGTACTTCGCACACGGCTGAAATCGGCAGCTCCGGGCACAAATCCCTGCTCACGCGGTCGGGGGTGGGGGGG
>VZSR01001281.1:17865-48944 GCA_013398615.1 Brachypodius melanocephalos | reverse complement strand
GGCCTCTCTCCTCCCCCCACCTCCAGCACCCATTTGCCTCCCCCAGGAGCTCAGGAGGACACCCTGGCTCAGAGGACCCCAAGGAGGGGCTGGCACTGGCACCCGGGAGGGGCAGGGATTCCCCCCGGGCACACACCAGTTGCAGACAGGGGTGGATGTGACAGGGCCAGGGCTCCATAAAACCTATTCCTTCCCTGTGCACAGAAGGGAGATTCCTGCTCCAGCAGGGTCTCTCTTGCGCCCATCCCACCCTGCACTGCCCACATTCTTTTCTGGACAGCTCCAAGTGGGATTTATGGGATAATCACCACCACCTTGCTCCAACGCCCTCAGCCCACATGTCTGCACTGTAATGAGGCTGCCACAGCTCCAATGACAACTTTAATCCGATAATATTTGCAAATAACAGACAAAACAGGAATGGGGCCTTGGCTCACACCTTGTACCTGCATCCTCCATAGCATCCGGCGCTGCCGGAACTGCCACAGCCCTGGAACACCCCATGGGATTCCTTCCCACAATAGTGTAAGCTCAAGGAAGAGATTTTTTTTATATATAACATTAAAAAAATTATCAGCAACTTGAAAAGATGGAATTTCCAAGGAATATGTACACAAGTGAGTGCTTCAGGTTGGGAAGAAAAGCCTCCTGTGGCTTTGGCACAGAATTAGCCATGTTTATACCTTGGGAAAGAATCCACGAGTTCAAACTGCCCCAAAAATCACTTTTTAGGAAATTTAGAGCCCCTCAAATGCTGCTGCTTCACCCCCAAACCCAGCAGGGACAAGGGAGGAAGATGCTGGGCAAAGAGCAGCTGGACTTCTTCACATAAAACATTGGAAGTAAAACACTGGAAATCAAAACTAGTGGGGTTTTGGGGATGGAATTTGTGGCCCCCACCCTCTTCTTGCACTCAAATTCCTGCAAATCTTGAAAAAACAAAAAAAACTGCTGTGACCTCTGCATTGTATTTTTCTGTGGAAACAAAGGAAAAGATTGTAAAGGAAGAAGATCTCTAATAAAGAGATCCCCTGGCAGTGCCCATCGTGGATCAGTCTAGAAGTGGGATACTATTTCCTGCTAAATATTAATGGAGAGAAAACTTTGCTGGGAGATAAAAAAAAAAAAAAAAAAAAAAAAAAAAAAAAAAAAAAAAAAAAAAAAAAAAAAAAAAAAGAAAAAGAGTGCATTGCTGAAAAATTAGGAGAGAGGAGTAAGAAAACCTCTTCCCATAGGAAACACAGCACCCACCCACACCCCCTCACCAGCTCATTAAAATATCCCAAATTTCTAAAAAAAACCCCAGTTCCCAGAGCCCAGGTGGTTACTGGATTGTCCAAGGTGTGGAAGTGAGGGTGGAAGGATGCGGACAGTGGGTGGCTCCCAGCCCCTAGGAGGGTTTGGGAGGCAGATCCCAGCTTCCATTTTGGGTTAAGTAAATGAAGTTTTGTCTGAAAGCACTAGACATTCCTCATGAAGTCACAATTCCTGTACCACAAAGTCACAATTCCTGTACTTCCATGCTGGACTGAAAGCATAAGAGTGGATCAAAGACAGGATTATCCTAAAGAGTTACTGGAGAATGATCAGGATGGTCTGGATCTACTGGATCACAACCCCTCTGCGGCCGGGCCGGGGGACACACAGGGCCACCCCTTGTCCCAAACACACCAACTGCTGCTCAACCTCCCAACCTTCCTGTTCTTTATTAAATAAACCCGGGAACGTTGTCCTGAAGCAGGATGTCCTTCAGTGCAATCTGCTTTGACATAAGGCATTTGTTTTGTTTTTTGGGGAGCAAACATCTCACGATGGATTTTTGCCTTCTGGAAGAGTCAAAAAGTACTGTATCCACCTGTTTTTATTCTTTTAATGTCCTACCATGTGACAAATCCTCTTCCCTTCTGGTTGCTCCTCTTGGAAAACCATCAGTGGCCAAGTAAACCAGTCCCTGGGAATGAAAGACACCACCAGGAAGAGGGAAATGGAATGGGGGTGGGATTCATGTGAGGGGATACAAAGGGGAGTAAACACCTGGACTCACCTTTAAATCCCTCTTCAGGCATACAAACTGGGATGGAAAGGGAAGGAAGGCATTAGAAGTCACTCTGAGGATGCCATAGATGGTGACAAGGAAGTGTCACAATCGCCATTTTCCACCTTCCCAACACAAATCCTTGGCCACCAACCCAAGCCCAGCCCTTCCCCACCTCTCTCACCTTGCATAACATCGTCCATGGCCGCATAATCCGCAATGGGCTCATCAGCCTGGAAAGGACATTGGGGCAGGGAATTATCAAGCGCAGAGATTCGGGGGATCATGGTTCTGCTCAGGAGAGGAGCAGGGAATAGGTCTCTTGCCCAAACATGGCAACTCGATGGGAGGACTCACTCCCTAATTTAGTCGTGTTTTGGGTTGGTACCCACAGAGCTCAGCAGCCAACTCAGCTACAAAGCACTCTTGGAAAATAAAAAAAGGACGGGTTTTCTCCTCCAAAACAAAGGTAAAAATTATTTACCTTCTCCAAGACAAATAAAATTAAGGATATTCCTCCTCCAAAACAAAAAAATTAAAGATTTTTCTCCTCCAGAACAAAAAACCAAAACAAAAAAAACCCCTCAAGCACCTGAGGATATTCCACCTCTGGAACAAAATAAGGATTTTTCTTCTCCAGAACAAAAAACAATGAGGATTTTCCTCCCCTAAGAAAAAAAAATTAAGGATTTTCCTTCCCAAAACAAAAAAAAATTAAGGACTCTTCTCCTCCAAGCAGCTCCAGGAGGAGCTCGTTCCATTTGTCCCCATTTCCACACACAGCCCAGCATGCTTCTCTTGGCTCGCACCAATCCCGCGGCATTCCTGAATCCCACCCCACCAGTACCTTGAGCAGGATGACGGACTCAGGGATAACTCCAAGGCTGCCCAGTGTGGCTGTGTCATCACTCAGGATCTTCCCGTCCAGGGACAGGTTCTGGTCGAAGGGGGCCACGGAGAAGGCATGCATGATCTGGGGGCACATAGACACCTCATCCCGGGAACTGTGGCACCTCCCCCTCCAGCACTCACCCCCACCTCCTGGGGGAGTCGGACCCTTCCTCTGCACCCCCACTCCTCATTTTGTGTTTTCTTCCTCGTTCCTGGCAGGAAAGCCAGGCTCACCTGGATTTTCAGCTCTTTCAGGGTCTGGTTCGCTGATACAAGCAGTGCTTTCTCCCCCCGGACCTTCCGATGCCGTGTGCTTCTCCTGATTCCCTGCTTTTGGTAAGTGATGTAGCTCTGGTGGGAGAGCTTCTGGCGTTTTGCGCCACCATTGGCCTGGAGACAAGGCAAAACACAAGGAGATCGAGTTGTTTAGGGATAAACACAACCTTCCCAGATCCCAGAGAGAGTTTTGGTGAATTGGTCATGCAACGGAAGGCAGGAAGTGATGGAAAACCCTTGGAAAGCCAATTGAAGCATGCAAGTGTGGAGATGACCAAAGGATTTGCCTTCAAACCTCAGTTCCTACTCCTAATGCCAGCGTGGGGCAAATTTCCACATACACATGAATCGCTATCCATATTTAATCTCTCCAAACCCAGCATTGGTGTGGTTTGACCATTCAAATGACAATTTAAGACACTCTTCCGCTGCCAGTGAGATGCAGAGGAGGAGAGTGGTGATCCCATCATGCTGACTCAAGAGGATGATACAAGTAAAAATCAAGGAACCTGATAGGATTTTTCATCTCTACCTGGTTAAAATCGGGATCTTGCTCCCCCTCTGGCTTGTTTTCCTCCCTTTCCTCTTCAGCTTCCGAGCTGCTCACATTCAGCTCTGGAGCCGCGTCCTTCATTACCTGGAGTCATAAAAATCATTCTCCATAACCAACAGCATCCACGTGGCCTGTCCCATCATGGCAAACAGTTTCCAGAGACCTCTGGGTGCCACCTCCATTCAGAGAGCCCAGGAATAACCCCAGGAGCTGCTCCATGAGCTCTGCAAAGGCTACTCCACCCTCCCGAGCTGTATGGAACCCCAGTGGGATTCAGCTCAGGAATCCCCTTCTGTGGAATTGCAGGTGTTTCCTGCCCTTCTCTCTAGGCAAAGGGAAAGGGCTCTCCTGAGCCCTGGACTGATTCCTTTCTCATCAGCTGGTTGATATAAAGGTATTACAAAAGCCTCAACATGGACAAAGTATTTTCCATGAATTAAGACATTTATCTGTCCCTGCAGCAGCCTGGCGGGGACATGCAGCACCATTACTTATGGGGCTGGAGGCTGTAAGTGAATGAAATCGAAATAATTTACACAAATACAAAAATAAAAAGGTTGTTCAGGCCAGTGAAAGTCACTCCAGGCATAGATTTGCCTGGATGTGAATTCCCAGCTATCCTGTGGCTGGAACTGGGCTTTGCAGGAGCCCAGGAGACCTGGATGCCAAGAGCTCTCTTCTCTATCAATGTATTTACAATTAATGATGCAATTCCAGCTCCCAAAGATTCCCTAGAGCCCTCTGAATTCCAGCAGTGCCACTCTACAATGATTTTATCTGTATGAGGCTTCCCTCTGCAGCACCATGCATCCCAAGGAAGAACCAGGTGGTGCAGAGGAGGGAGGAAAAGGGGTGAGGGGCTGGGAAACACTCCCTGATTTTGCAAAGCCCAGCAGGAAAGGCACAGTGGCTCCCAGTACTGCCGACAGTGATCCTGGCCAGCATTTCTTGCTGCTTCCCATCCTGCCAAAGCTGCCCTGTTACTGGGGGATCTCGTGGGCACGTTCTCGCCCCCTCTCTCCATCTCCAGCTGCTCCACAAAGAATAGCTCCCTGTTTTTTTGCCAGCCCCACGTGTGAGCACAGTACTGTCCAGTGCCAGAAAAATACAACACCCAACCCTCTCATGCACCACAGCCAAGAGGGATTCAGGCTGAAAGCCTGTGGCTGATGGCTCCAGACAGTGCTGCGTGATCCACATCTCACAACCAAGGCAGGAACCCATCCAGCCTCCAGCTCTCTGCTGTTTCCTGGGCTCCAGCGCCTCCCTGGGATTTACAGGGAGGTGGAAATTAAGCAAAGGCCAAAAAAACCCACCCCACACTCCAAAGGTCAAGAGACTGTCTTCATTTGAGCTTGCCCACCCTTGCCTCTCTTAAGAGCCCTAAGGAGAGGGGTTTATCAGAACCAGCTTTGGGTACTTGGAAAAACAGCTCTAGAGCTGATCCTGACACTTAAGATCAGTAAAACCAAAATTCACAGCTTCAGGGGATCCTGAGAACCATCTCCAAGCTCATTGTCTCACCAGCACTGACGGGAAGAGCTCATTTCTATCCAGGAATAAAAATGTCACTTGAGCAAGAAAAAAGGAAATGACAAATATTGGAGGGGGAGGAGAGCAGGTAGAGCCTGGGAACATAGCTAAGATAGAGAAAACAGCTGGCAGCACCCCTGAAAACAGAAAGGATTTGGGTTAGCAAAAGGAAGCCTCGAGGAGATGGAATTTTCAGAGCCAGAATGTCCCAATTTGCTGTTTTTGTCAAAGCTGCACAGAGCTGCAGAGCAGGGGATTTCTGCCCTCACCACCACCACGGACCAGCAGGATCCCCACCAGTCCTGGGGACATGGGAGCTGTGACAGCCCCCTTGGAGCCAGGCTGAGCAGAGATGGGGGAGAGTCCCTACCTTTTTATTATCCACCACCTTGTGGATGTAGACAGTGGCCTGGGTGTACTCACGCAGGTCCCGCTGCTGCTGGCACAGAAGCCCTTCCCGGCATTCGGGGCACAGTTCTGGGGAAACACCAAGCGAAAAAGCATTTATTTGCTCCAGCTCCTCAGAGGCTCCAGTGCAGGGCCTCTCACTGCTAACTGAGTGAATCACATCAAATCACAGAGTGGTTTGGTTTGGAGGAGACCTTTAGGATCTCATCCCACCCCCTGCCATGCGCAGCAACACCTTCCACTGTCCCAGGCTGCTCAAGGCCATGGACACTTCCAAGGATGGGGCAGCCGCAGCTTCTCTGGGCACCCTGTGCCAGGGCCTTACCATCCTCACAGCCAAGAATTTCTTTGCAATACCCCATCTCTCCCTGCCCTCTGGCAGTGGGAAGCCATTCTTGTTGTCCTGTCCCTCCAGGCCCTCATCCCAAGTCCCTCTGCAGCTCTCCTGGAGCCCCTTCAGGCACTGGAAGGGGCTCTAAGTTCTCCCTGGAGCCCTCTCTTCTCCAGGCTGAGCAGCCCCAGCGCTCCCAGCCTGGCTCCACAGCAGAGGGGCCCAGCCCTGGAGCATCTCCATGGGCTCCTCAGGACTCACTCCAGTGGCTCCACATCCTTCCTGTGCTTAAGACTCCAGAGCTGGACACAGCATTGCAGGGCGGGAATCTGCCAAGCCCTGTGATTCCCAGTGACCCCCTCAAACTGAAGCTTTTCTTCCCAGGGAGCCGTTCCCAGGAGCAGAGGTCACTCACGGGGCTCAGAGGTGTAGTGGGCGCCCTCGGGGCCAGCCCCAGCTGCCTGTGTCCGGGTGATTTTGATGACATGATCCACGACGAAAAGTTTTTGGATCCTCTCCCACTCGCTGGGCCATATCAGAGCTATACTGTGCAAAGGAACAGGCAGGTGCTTTATGACATGAAAAAGTCCTGAAGTCCTAAACTCCCAAAAAACCCTCCCTCTTTGGCTTGTTGGTCTGTCAGTGAAAGAAAAACTGCAAAATCCATCCAAAACCCAGCTACCTGGGAAGGCCTGTACACCCAGATAACAGCAGCCTGTGTGACACTCTTGCGCTCCTGTTGTGCCAGAGGAGGAAAGGAGTGGAAGATTTCCTACTTTTAGTACTGCATCACTGCAGAAGCAAGGCTATGGAGCATGAAGTCCAGCCCTGCAGCTAGCACGCTGTGGGGGAAGGCTTGTGGAAAGTAAATTGCAAGGATGTTTGTGCATCCTGGCCAGATCTAGTGTGGTTATTGTCAGGAATAAACCAAGCTGAAGGAAGCTCTTTTTACTTGACCCAGCATCCCTGGACAGTTTAAGTCTTGCCTTGCAGGAAGGCTGAAGCAGCTCTGAGAGAGCCTCGGTGTTAATTTTGGGGGAAAGGATTACTCCTCATCTTGCTGTGGCTCAGCAGCAGGAGCATTCCTTTGGGAATGTTCTCCCGAAGCTCTTGACAAAAGTAAAGTGTGTGAAGGGAAAAAACTCACTGTTTGGAGTCTTCTTTGGTCATGGAAGCAAAGGTGAACATGAGCCCCCCATGGGGACAGAGCAGGACACTGTTTGCTATGGAGGACACAGGGCTGCAGCGCGTCGGTCTCCTGCAAAAGGAAAGAGGTTTGGAAAGCTGGATCAGGTTATCCCACCAAATTCTTCAAGAATCCAGGAAGAAATCATAGGTGAGTATTTACACAAGGCATTCCAACAAGGAATAGTAACTACTAGTGATGAGGAAATCAGATCTGCATTCCTCTGTGGTGCAGAATGACTCTGTCCAGCAGAGATTTCCATCTCCAGCCCAAGCGGTGACCTTTGGGATACAGCTCCAGATAGATGAAAAAACTAATCAGGTTACCAGATAATCCGACCATCTGGTTAACACACAGCAAACAAGGAAATTCAGTGTCTTACACTGTATTACAATTGATACAAGTCCTGCAAAAATCAGCTTCATTGTTTCCATGAGCTCACTGTGCTGAGAGTCAGAAGCAAAATATTATCCACAGCCCCCAAAATAAGAGATAAAAAGCACCAAAACCCTCCAGCCAAGTTACCTGACAAATTTCCTCCATTCTTCTACAAAGAACTGCGAAACAATATACAGCTCATCTGTCTCCTGGGGGAAAAGAGGAGAGAAAGTGATCTTTTTACTGAACCCAACAACGACTGTTCAGTTTTTCAGCAGCACTCGTTCCCTTCAAGACCTCAGTGCTGCTTTACCATGACAACTCCATCCAAGTGGGCTGCGAAAGCAAAGGAAAATAATTTGGGATCAAGTACTAAGCACTGCCATTGCTAATCTTGTGTTTATTACGAAGTTACTTGAGCTTTTGATCCAATTCCTTTTAATTCTCAGTGGGAAGGGGCATTTCCCTGGAGCAGACAGGACTCCCCAGTGCTGTTTCTCTTGCTGGGTACTCAGCATCTGAAGCTGGTGAATCCTGGCACTCCCACAAGTGTGGGGTGAGACCACCCCAACATCCGTCAATTGCTTCCAACATCAAAATCCACAAGTTTTTCCTTTTAGCAGCAGCGGGGATAAAAAAACACAGCTGTGGACCAAATGCGACAGTGTTTTTGGGATAATCTGTGGGTTTTTGTCCCAGTCTTCCTTTAAATTGTTTGCTCCTGGACAAGAAATCACCCAGGGCCCAAGAGTTGGGTGACAAAATTATTTCTATGCTCTCCTTTACCCTCACCCCTTTCTCAAAGACACATTTAAGGGCTTGCTCCATCTTTCTGCAGGAAAACTCAGCACACCTGAGGAACAGACATATACACATACATATATACACATTTTTAATTTCCTTTCATCTCTTGATTTCTGCTTCTTTTTCACTCTGCTTATTTTCCTTCCCAAACCTCAATTTCTTTCTATCAGGAAAACTCCAAAGGCTTGAGGGGAAGATCCTCAGCTCTCTTCTACAAGGCTCCCATGGAAAATTAAAAGGGAAAGGAGGATAAAAAGAGAAAGAAGAATGTAACCCTGCTGGTAGAGATCCTCCTATGTCTGACCCATAGTGATGAGCTCCAACTTCCCATTCTCCAGCTCCAAAAGCAAATCCAACCAGCTACAACCTTAACCACCACTGGCAGGATCTGGAGTTCTCCAGCTCAGCATGAAAGAAAAACTTGTTTTAAACCATTTTGGGTTTCCTTGGTTCCAAGTCATGGGTCTGTGTTGCCTCAGTTTTTATTCCCAGCTGGAGCAGCAAGGGATGGAGGCAAACACCTGCCAATGCACCTTGGCAGGATTGTAGAGTCAACCATTAATCAGCACCATGAGACTCCCAGGAGCCAATGACTGGAGCCACCAACTCGTTCTGGGCACCTCAAATCCCCAAGAATTCCTGGAGAAGCTGCTAGGAGAGGGTTTGCACAGCCACCACTGCTCTTTGGAGGGCTTCAGCATTTTGGGAAGTTTCAGGACGATGCTGGAGCACATCTGAATTTTCCCAGGCAGCAGCAAAAGGTGGTGGTGGGGCAAACTTCAGGTGTGTTCCAGCACCTTCCTGCACGGGAAGGCTGATGGAGAGCTGTGGGAAGCGGCTGTGCTGTTTCAGTCCTTCCAGGGAGGGATACAACAATGACAGCAACATTGTCACTGTTATCTCCCTGACTGCAGGCCAGCCACAGCTCCCTTGGCATTCCCCTGGGCTTTGTGCCAGTCATTTCCAGGGAAATCACACCTCAGCACAATTCAAGTGAGAGCTCTGCTGGCATGGACTGAGTGGAGCGAATGGATATTGAATGGTTTGACTTCGGATCTCCTTCCACTCCACTGCCACGGAAGTGACACCTTCCACTATCGCAGGTGCTCCAAGCCCCATCCAACCTGGTCTTGGGCACTTCCAGAGATGGGGCAGGCACAGCTTCTCTGGGCAGGAGAGGGATCAAAGCAAATAAAAGCCCCTCCCAAGCCTGGCTGCATTCCCTGATCCCCCTCCTTTCCTACCTGAGGCCAGCTGCCCAGGCAAGGTCTGCATTTATCATGGAACAGGTTCTGGAGAGAAGTCTTCTGCTCGCTGGCCATCATCTTATGCAGAGCTTCGTTTTCCTCACCTTCACGCTCCAAAATCTGCAGGAAACAGTTAATTACTCCCAGCTCCCATTCCCAGGTGCTACTAAAGGTGACTTTATTCTCCCCCAGGGCACAGGGTTGTATTAAAAAGGAAAACCAGAAATACAACCAGTATTTACAGTCAACAAAAGGGGAGTATTTGGCAAATACCTTGCACTGGGAACAGCACTCTTTGTTATTTGGGAATTCAGGGGCTTTTGGAAAATATTGCTTGAGTTTCTCCCAGGCTTCCTTGGAAACCACCCTCCGCTCGTTTTCAGAGATGCACAGGTCACCTGCAGGGAGAGAAACAAGGAAAGGCTTTGATCGGAACATGCTCAGGGATGTTTTGCAGCCCTTGATTGAAAAGATTAGGAACAAACATGGGGAAGAAATCCACACATTTATCAGCCAACACGTCAGCAAAAACCAGCGAAGTCACCTTCAACTCCTTCCTTGCTTCCTTTAGACAGAGAATAATAATAACAATATGAGTTTAATCCATAAAAGGTGCCCTTTAGATTTCCAAGATCATGGCCTAAGCAGCTGATCAAACACAAGTAGGGATGTAGGGAAAAGCCAGAAGGCACAGGGCTACTGGTTTCTGATCCTGGCTATCCACAGCTACATCCTCATGGTGACTCCATTTGCTGAGGCCTAGGATAATAACCCTGTGTCCCAGAAAACCAGGTGCCTTCCACATCCTTGAAAACCCCAAATTCCCACTGTAGAATCTCAATATAGTTTCATGTGCCCTATATCCAAGCACCTGAAAATGTGGAAAGGGCAGATTTTGCACCCTAAATCTGCTCTGGGGAATAACTGGATGTGAAGATACCAAGCAAGATTTACCAGCTACCCTCTAGAACACTTACTTATCCATCAGGATTATCTATCCTGATGCTCAGGCAGCTCCAAGACTCCAACAAGGATTTTTAGGGAGCCATTTGTGCCTGTTGTCTCAGGGGTGGAAGCAGGAGGCACTCTCAGGCACTGAGACGACACGTGCACGATGACACGTGCCGACCAGATAAACAAGGCTTGGAAAAATGGGAGAAGGCTCCAGGATCCAACCAGCTGCCCACTTGCAGGGTTGCTGATGGCCAAGGGGAAAATACAACCACATCTCCCTCTGAGACAGCAGCTGGGAAGTCCCTGTGCAGGGAGAAACACAAGGAGCAGCTATTGCGACACCAGGATGCGAACCGGATTGTGAATATCCGTGCCTCAGTGGGGACTGCACCAGCAAGAGGGAAGGAAAACAGCAACTGTGGTGTCCAAAGAGCACAATCCCTTATTATCTGCTTTTCTATAGCCTGGAGAGCTGCAGAGAGAGGAGAGGGAGAGAAACTCCTTCCTCCCCACCCTCCAGCAGCTCTTTAACATGACAAGCAGCTTCTCGGGCCCACAGACTCGCTCCAGGCGAGCCTGGAATTTAGCCAACCCTGAAGAGGAAAAAATAGCAACGCTCCCCTCCTGCTTTTCCTCTAATAAACAAAGGTTGGGCCTCGATGCAGCACTTGGCCACTTCAGCTTCATCCAACAAGGCCAAGTGGCCCCAGAGGCTGGCCTAGGATGCTGCCCAGAGCCAGCGAGGATGGGGGAAAAAAAGGAATTTGTACAAATAAGTGCCTCGACACCACATGATTAATGAAAACAGATTAATATGGTGAGCCAAAGAGGTGGAAAAATCAGCTCTGGGTGGGCAGGGCACAAGTGTTTTGCCATCTGGAAGATGAACCCAACCACTGCTGACCCTGCTTCTCACTCCCACCACCCAGGGACGTGTTTTGGGCATGGACATCAAAGAAGGCTTAACTTGGTATCTGGAAAAAAGTCACTGGGATCAGGCAGCTACTGGAGAACGACAAATTGCAGCAGGGATGCAAAGGGAGCTGTGAAGGGAACGCCCGGGTGGCATTCCTGGAGGCCAGCCAGCCCTCCCAGATCCAGCCTTTTCCAGAGCCTACCATGGAGGCAGCAACCTCCTCCACCACAAAATTAAGGCTGTAGGAACAAGACTACAAATTTGCTGATCCACTCCAGAGGGAATTTTTCAAGGTGGAAAGCTTGTTTTCCAAGAGTAATCAGAGTTTAACTCAAGAAACAAAACCTGCCCTGCCAGCAGCCCCGTTGTTTAGTATTATTTATTCTGCTATGACCCCAAGTCACAGATCAACCAGCAATTTAATACCATACATTTTCCAAAGGCCTATTGGCCTATTTTTTATCGTGTCTGGCTCCATAAATGTTCCATCCCCACGCTCCATGCTTTTACTGAACAGCAGCAGCCTCGAGGCAATAGGAAATTCAGCGTTCAAGGCACTGAGTAACAGCTAAAATCGTGACAAAGTGCTTAAACACTCTGCTTGAAAATGAGATTTCCCAAGCCTTACTCCAGGTTCTTGACTAGCTCTGATGACAGGAGATGCGTGGCTAATTTATGCCATTTTTCCTTCTGTTTGAGATAAGATGGAGCCTCCCCACAAACTGATGCCTACAAACAGGAGCTTAAATAAAATTGGGTTTTATGGCTGGGAACACAAGCTTTATAAAGTGAGATTAAAACAACAGGGTAGCCAGGGATGCAGCTAATGAGGCATCACTTACAAAACAACTGATAGAGGTCAAAACCTTACGTAAACAGACACCAAAGCACAGCAGGTCGGGAAATCGATATTCAGGAGTGGTCCTGGCTGGGTGAGTGCTCCTGTTTTAATGTAAACCAGGATATTTAACAGATACTCTCAGCTCCCACCTGGACTGTTTTATACCACCTCTTCCTCTCTTACTGCTTTTAGAGCTTCCAAATGGCTCCAGAGCTTTGCTGCTTCCCATCCAAGAAATAGCAGCTCAGCATCTGACAGCTCTGCTTGGCCGAGCCCCTACAGACTCTGCCTGCAAGGAAAACTTTTGAGTGCAAAAGACACCAGGAAAATGAGAATGAAGCACACTTCGGCAGTGACTCCTCAAGCTGACCACAACTGGAGCAAAGGCTGCACGGTTAATGTGTGCAGCAGTGGGCAACAAGGGAGATATTCAGCTCCATCTCCGGGAGAGACTCACCATGTGGGCAAACGATGTCTTCATTAAAATTTAACTCCTCTTCCTCCTCCCTCTTCTCTTCATTTGATTCATCTAATTAAAAAAAAAAAAAAAAAACAAGAGATTGTGCTGCACAGAGTTCCTCTCCCAAAGAAAAAAAAATCTTACAGGGAAAGGAACACTGTCGCCTTTTAAATTACAGCAAACTCCTGCACCCAAGGGAAAATTTGGAAGGATTGCTATTCTCCGATGTCTCGGCCTCTGGGCAGGCGGGATTACAGCCTTCAGGCCACGTAGGAGGGCTTTGAAGTGCATGAAGCACAAGCCAGGCCTTTGTGAGATTACAAAGGATGCATTTGTTAGGGCTGGAATACCGCAGGGGTTCCCTGCTCCCAGACATCTCAGAGTTTAACCTAAACACAAGCCTAGGTAAGAGAAAAAGGAGCAGAATTCCTGGCAAAATTCCTGATCTAAACCAGATGCTGCCTGACAAACCGAAGGGGAGCCTGCCAGGGGGCTGACAAACCCTACATCCATCTCTAAATTAGTTAAAGTCAAGCTTGGCCACTGAATGGAGCATCATCAAGACAATGACTGTCAGCAAGAGCCTCTAATGAGCTGCCTAATGAGCAACTTGGCTTGTGAGTAATTCAAATGCACTATTGGGAGTTGCAACCTGTTGTGAATCAAAGTCACCCCCAAGGAACGATGAGTGGTAACTCAGAAATACCCTTTTCTCCCTGACTGCTCCTCCTTATCAGGGGGGCTTCCAGCCTTCCTGCCCAAGATCAATGTCCTGAGCCATCATTCTCACTTTCATTCCAACAAGCATCTTACCAAATTCAAAGAAGCTCAACAAAACATGATTTTCAAACAATTAACAAGCAGAAGTCAAATAAAACCTCCATCTATTCTCATGATATGGGCACAGAATGGAGTGCAATTCATGTTTTTGTTCCTAGGCTGTGTTTTCCCAGTGCTGCTGCATCAGCTGTGCTGTTTTATCCCTCAACCTTCACAATAAACATCATCATCATCCCCTCCCCAAGGTAATTTTCACGTTTCTTCCTTTCCTGTGCTCTCTCATTCAGAGAAAAGTGGATGAAAAGATCATGTGTCTGGGGTGGTAATTTCACACAGCTTTGTAAAATCACTTATCACCTCATCTCCCTCTCCAGCGTGAAGATCACCCTGCAGTTTTCAAGCTTAGCAAAGTAAAAGCTCCTTAAATGAAGACCTCTTTTATTCGATTTATTATCCTTTCCTCCCTAGTCATACAAGGGGAACAAAACAGCTACAGAAACCCCTGAGGTGTCTTTTGTTAGGAGGGATCAGACAGAGCTGGTGGGTCTCTACAACAGCAGCAATTAGGAATAAATCAGGAGTAAATACCTTTGTTTTGTGCATTTCCATTCATTTTTCCATTACTGTGCTCTGCATCTTCATCTTGCTCATTTAATTGCTCCAGAGCCAGCTGACGCCAGCTCCTCAAGGATGCTTTTCCAACCCAAAACCCGTCGTTCCTGCAGGGACACAACAGCACTGACACCCCAAAATCACACCTCCCTTCTTCAGAGCCCAAACAGGGACATCTTTAGAAAAAGCTGATTAAGCACTTCTGAAAAGCATCTTTGACAGCATTTGGGACTTCCATACCCCTTGACTGTCATCTTCAGCAGGTTGGTCACGGTTTTGTAGTCCTCGTTCAGCTGGTTCTTCAGCCGTAGGATTCGACACCTTTCCACCACACAGTCCTTGCAAAGTGCTTTGACTGGGATGTGGAGAAAAAGAAACACAGTTTTTTACAGTATTTATTGCATAATTTATTGCACAGGTAGTTTCCTGCTGGTTTAAAGGCCCTCAGACAGATGTGTACCAACTATCCTGCCTCAGGATGGGCGATTTCACGTGTAAATTAGGAAATCCTGGGGGTTACAGCCACATCAGGCTGCGTTAAGCTCAAAGAAGCATAAAATACTTCATATGAGGTGTGATCTATTCCACTGCCTCACAGGTCTGCTCTCACAGCTCCTGGTAACCACAGCGTGAAATCACACGGAGCCAGGGCAGCCCAGCACCCAGCCACAGGAGGCAGGAAATGCCAGGAAAACAAACACCTGTATTGTGGCACTTTGCCAGTTCAACCCAGAAAAGCTACTCTCCAGCAAGGCTGCACTGGACCAGGGGAGTGGAAATCCTCCAGCTGGGCATGTAGTTAGATTTTCATCCTGGAGCAAGAGGAGAAGGGAAGCAGCATGTCCATCCATCCTTTTACCCATTCTTCCCTTCCTGCCAGCCATACTCAACCCACAACCCTTCAGACAATCTTCCACTTGACTAATAAACCTTGCCCTGTTTTTCCCCACAAAGGCTGCCTGCGTCACAAGCAGTTTCTTCCCTACAAGATCCCAGTAGGAGCTGAGATAATTTGGTCTCAGTGGGAGGAGAGTTACTGAGCAACTTCCTAAAAGAAACGAAAACTGGCGCTTGATGAGGGGATGTCCAAAGCCTGGAGGGGCTGGGCTGACCATGAAAAGCAGAATGTGTGATAGATGCTTAAACAAGAGCAGGTTAACAGGTAAATGCTTCCTTGGATGAGGTGACAGACAGGAAGGGTTATTTTTGGCATGAATCCTCCAGGAGACCCAGCCCACACAGGAGCTGTGGGTGCTGCAGGAACAGAAAATAATTGTCAAGAGTTTGGAGTGTTGCATGTGCAATTTTTATTTTCTAGAATCGCCTTCAAACCTTCTAGGTACTATGTTTCCTAAGCCAAGTGCCCCATTCCTCCACAGCAATTCCTCAGGCACAGCCCTTCCCTGAGCAGAGCCCAAGACCAAAGCAGACTCTGCGATCACCCTAAATGGCTTTGAGAAACGGTAACAGAATTAAGTGATATTAAAAAAATCCCCTGGAAATAAGGCAGCACTAAATCCATGCACTGAAATAAAGTTATGCTGATAAAGGATGGCTCAAAACACAGCTGGGACCAGAACAAGGCTTCAAACCACATCAGAGGAGATGACTTGGAGGGGATGTTACCGTTGAGCCGGGGCCCTCCTCCGTATCGCCGGTAGAAGAAGTCGGCCACGTATTCTGATATCCTCTTCATCAGCGATATTTTATCAGGATGGAGTTTGCCATGGGAGCACAGGCAGGCTGTGTTATCAATAGGCTTGGGAGGAGTGGACTCATCCAGCCACTTCTGCAGCCATTCCAGAGAGATGAAGTCGTAGGGGGAACCTGGGAGGGGAAAAACCGCAAGGAGAAACAAGACCGTACATGTCAGCTCCAACACCAGGTGGTATTTTATAATTACCCTTAAAAATTAAGAGGCAATCACTGTCAATTAATCTTTGTGGTACAAGTTTTCAAACGTCTGATCCAGTTTCTCCCACACCATTCTGATCTCAGTGTCACAGATTTGGAAGGCAAGAGCTATGTGAGATTAAGATGTGCAGATCATTTTGGATTCAGCAATCAATATGCAACAGCTCCAAGGAGGAATGGGAGTGCTTTTAAACCTTTTGGGTATTACTGGAGAGCAGTCGAGGAAAGGGGAAAGTTTTCCTATCATCCATCAAGGGATTAATACAATATTTAAATCATGATCATACATTACAGGCTTTTTCTACAACAGAGTTCACTGGGGTAATTTGAAAATTAAAGGCAACAACAGCAGAGACAAAGTCAGTGTTGCCCTGTCCTTTCAGCACCCAAATTTTCAGTGTCTCTTACAATTTTAGGTAAAAATTTACAGTGCAAATGGAAACTTGCTTAGATTTTTTGCTGAAGCAGAGCAGCAGGCTTGCTCTTGTTTGCTGAAAGAGAAGTACAAAGCTGAGGTTCAGAAGCAGGTCAGTGCTTGTATGAGCAGGTTGGGGTGAAACCCCCTGTATCTCAATACTAAGGCACAGTATCACTACACAACTCTTCTGTGGGATGACTGGGAAATTAGGAAGAATTCAAACTCATTCTGTGCTGCCATGAGGGCAGCTCTGAAATCGTGAGGAAATGCATCCATTGGTGACATTTATAACTGAGCACAAATCCTTTATGTTTCCTAGGAAAGAGCAACAGAGAAGCAAGAGGAAAATACAGAAGACAGGAAAACACTGTGTCTCCAGCTTGCACTGGAGCTCTGTGAAGCCCCTTTTCCTCCACAGCTTCAATCCATGGTGTTTTCATCTTGCGCAATGCCCTCCGCAGCCGTGACCTCCAGAGAATTGCATCGCTGTCAGAACCGGTTTGCTAGTTTGGGATGAAACTGCCTCCACCAGAAATGAGGGTTTTCTGGGGCAGGCTCCACAAAGCTGGCAGAAAACGTGTCTGCACAGCTGCAGAGAGAGCCCCAAGCTCCAGAGAGATAGGACCCGGAGCAGTGCTTGAATGACGCTGCCTTCAGCTGTGCTGGAAGTGCTGTGCTCATGATGTGCCAGCAGCAGGCAGAGGGTGCTTCAGGGTAAAATTTTAGGTCCTGTCATCTCTAAATTGGGGCAGAAGAGCTTCACCCGCACTTGTAAAAACCGTATTTTTTGAGATTTATTCCTCTGTCACATCAGAACTGCCAAGAGCAAACTCTTCTGTTCCTGTTGAGCAAAACCACACTGGAATTGTGCTGCTGCTCCTTTTCACGGGTGACTCAGGGCAGGTTCATCCCTCTAGCACAACTCTGATCTCACAGTGACATCTGAGTGCTGCTCAGGCTCATGAGGAGCTGTGACACCTTCCTGCTCCACAGTTAAGCATCTGCATTCCCAAACTGGAGAGGCAGATGTTTACAGGAACAGGAGTTTGCTGTTGGGCTACTCCAATCTCATGGTGGACTCTGAGCATCCAATAAATAATAAAACCTGAACAGTGAATTCTCTTACAGGCCACACAATTAAACCCACTTTTAAGTCTTCAGTTATAATTATCCTGCTATTTTTAGGAGAGGCACATAGTGAAGACAAATACTCTGGGCTGGATGGATAGAGCAAGTTTTGTGGGAGATGGGAGAGAAAAACAAGCTGAGAAATAAAACTCCATGTGCCGAGGCAACAAGACACAAGGAGAAGGAGAAAAAGCTTAACCCCAATCTCCCTACAAAATTGAGACATGGAGCAGTGAAGCACTGGCAGGGATGGATCCAGTAATTTTCTGCTGGAGGTCAGGCATTCTCTTAGCCCATTACCTGCTGATGAATTGGGCTCACCAGCTCCCAAACCTGCAGTGAGCTGGCAATTTGGGAGCAGGCAGATATTCCGCCTCAATGCTCCTAACGAGCTGAGCTGCTCACCAGGCAGAAGAAAAGAGTCACAAAGCATGAGGCTGATGGATGGGGAAGGAGCAGGAGGGAATTAGAGATGCCAGAGGCCATGAGAACAAGCAAAGAAAGGAGAAAAATAGGTTAAGGCAGGAAAAGAAGCAAAGGAAACAAATGTAAGCATGCATAAAGCTCTCCCCTTCCAGAGGGCTGCGGGAATGCCTTCCAGCAAGGCCACGGGAGTTGGGAGTTAGTCACAAAGCATTCCTAAGCTTAACAGCTCTACTACAACAATACTCCACAATGTCTTACAGACCAGCTTCAGCGGGTAACCTTTGGTAGAGCTCCTTCACCTCCTCGTGTTTGATCTTGCCTCTGGCCACGCTCTGTTTGCGCATCTCAGCCATTTCATTGCACCACTCCTCAAACTTGCAGTTATCCCGCTCTACCAGCTCCTGTAGAAAAGCTGGGAAAGAAAAAAAACCCCACGAATTGAAGGGAAAATGCCAGCTATGTTAATTACCATGGGTTATCTGGGGATAACAAACCTCAAAATTCCCTCCCAAAGCCTTGCTGGGTGAGGTCTTTACCCAAGCCAAGCACGTGGACATTGCTCCCTCTGATACTGATGGTTGCAGATGATTAAATGCACCCAAGAAAATCATTTACTTGGGGTTAGTTGCAATGTTAAGTGCAGCTCCTCTGTCCTGCCTCATCATTCCCGGAGATGGGGGAAACAAAAACTTTTCACCCTCTGGATACACCCAAAGCCTGTCATGACCTGCTATCCAGCAACTGCAAACCCAAGGGCAAAGAGCCCTCAGGAAATAGGAGATTAGCCGGGGCAGATCAACACAAAGGTGAGGGAAATGGGAATTTTTGCTGCCACTGATGGAAAAACACCAAACAAAGCAAACCTCAGAAGGGAAAAAAGAAGATAAACCACTTCCCTCACAGGGCTGGTGGGAGGGAGTGGGGGGAAGCTCTGCTTATCTGAGGCCTTTTCCTATTTAGAATTATTCTGAAGAGCTAAAATATCTGCAAAAAGTTTAATTCTTGACCAAAATATCCACCTTGGGAGAATATCCAGGATTAAAAAATAACCAGCCTGACCTCCTTGAGATCAGAGCCAAGTTACATCTCTCCACTGTCCCGGAAAAGCCGCTTTTAACAGCATCAAAGCAAAATGCCTCAAATTTACAGTTCCATGAAACCTCCCCACAACCACAGAGCTCGACTGCTGCCCTTCACTCCCTGTTCCTTGGCACGATTCCACGGGAAACAAAGGCAACCGCGGGGCTGTGCAGGAATTTGAAGCTGGGTGGGGAGGTTTTTGTTGAGTTATTGTTTTGGGCAGAGGGGTAGGAGGAAAAGGAGAGCAAGAAAGCTCAGGAAACAGGCTGAAAATACAGATCCAGGCAGGAATTAGTGCTGATTCCTGAAGTTTTATGTCTTGGAGGGTGTGTATTAAACAGGGGGATTGGGAAAGGTTTGGGGTATTATTAGAGGGGAATAAGGTGTATGATTTTCCCCCTCTGCAGAGATCCAAGGGGACCTGCCACCTCTGCTGTCCCTGCTTCACAGAAAATGAGTGAAAGGAGAACACACCTCAGCACCAGGGGCCTCATTAGTACCTCTAATCAAGGAGCAGCCAAACAGGAAATATTAAACCCGCAGGCAAAGCCCACAGGGAGTTCTGGCACCTCCTTAATTCTAAAGCACAACATGAAAGCGCTCGGCCCAAATTCCCATTCGGGGCTTGGAGCCTCTTTATTTTCGTGTCATTTATTCCTGATGTGGCAAAGCTGAAGCAGTCGCAGAGGGAACCTAACATCTGTCAGGATTATTCACATCCTCGTGCATTGCTGATGACATTTAACCAGTCTCTTCTCCTGCACCTTTGGAATTCAAGCAGGAGCGCAGTTGTGAATCCCAGCGGGATGATCTCCTCTTGACCCCTTCCCAGCTTGACCAGTTGGGTAAGAAAACAATGTCTGAGAGGGCACATGGGAGGGATTAGCAGAAGCGCTAGGAAAACCCAGGGGTTTCACTGGTCAAGACACCAAGGTACCAGGCAGCACTTTGGAGCTCATGGCAAACAGTCAAAAATCATGGAATCTTGGAGTGGGTTGGGAGGGGACCTTGAAGATCATTTTGTTTCACCCAGGGACAGCTTCCACTATCCCTGTTTGCTTCAAGGCTCATCCAACCTGGCTTTGGACACTGCCAGGGATGGGACAGCCACAGCTCCTCTGGGCACCCTGCACCAGGACCTTGCTCCCCTCAGAGCCAGGAATTCCTTCCCAATATCCCAATATCCCATCTGACCCTGCCCTCTGGCAGTGGACAGCCATTCCCCCTTGTCCTGTCACTTCATCTCGTCTCAGTTCCCTCTCCAGCTCTCTTGGAGACCCGTTAGGCACTGGGCAGGGCTCTAAGATCTCCCTGGGGCCTTCTCCAGCTCTCCCAGCCTGGAATCAGAGCAGAGAGGCTCCAGCACTTTCTTAGCCCTGAACAGGACTTCAAGCAAAATTCTGCCACCTGGCCCACCTGGAGTGGTGCAGAACGAGCTGGATCCCCAGAGGACTCACCTGGCACTTGGACTGTGAGGGACTTCTCCCGGGCCTGCAGCCTGTACACCAGCATGTAGGCGTTGCGGGAGCAGTGCGTGCCCTTCCCGCACTTGGGTTTACGGGTCTGGGATTTTGATGGCTCTGCTGTGGGAACACAAGGCAAAACCTCAGCAACACATGAGCTCCTTCCCTGATCCTCTATTAGCAGATGAGTTTGCCACCCAGCCAGTTTCCCTGTGCCTGGCCTCTGTGCCAAGCACTGGGCTTGGCATGACTCAAAATTGTATCCCAAAGAAAGCCCCAAATCTCTCCAGCCTTTCTGGGTAAATCAAAGGGACTAAATTTAGGAGCCTGTTCTGAACCTCCTGTCTCAAGAGCCTTTCTTCTCTCCCCAGTGGAACTTCTCTGAGCCAAAAGCCACTCTTGGAAAAACATCCTTTCTCCCTTTTGCCTCTTGTTCTGCTGTCCTGACTCCAAAGAAAAGAGTCAAGTCCTCAGGGAAGAAAACTGTATTTACAGGTGATGGTGGATATGAAAAAAAACACAGTAAAGCTTTTAGGAAGCCAAGAGCCATGGAAAGGGTTGTTTTCGAGCAGCTGCTAGGGAATGTAAAGTTGTGTTGCAAGAGCTGCTGTTTCCAGATGGATTCTCATGCAAGGAAAACACTTATCTACAGCTGCAGCTTCAAAAATCAAACTGTTTTAAATAAAGAAAAAATTAAAATAACAACGTTCCGTAAGTCAAACTCTAAATGGACCACTGAATTAAGTTTCTTTTTCCCAAATTCTGGAAAAATTCAGGTGCCTTTTCCCCCACACCATCAAGAGGACTTCCCAGACTTTATTTATTTGCATTTTATCCAAGAATTTTCTAAATTGTTCCCATCTGCATGGCCAAGACTCTCCCCCCCACAGACCTTCAGTTTATGTTACTGACCTTCTCCTGCTGTTACATGTATTTGTAACAAAGAAAGGCCTCAGTTTTGCCTGGAACAGGCAAATTACTTCAAAACTTGATACAAATACTAAGCTCCCAGCTTAGAGAGACTCCTAAACACACTTTACTTCCATTCACCAAACAGCCTTGAATTGAAATACAAGAAATAAGAACATTTACTTGCAGTTAAGCATAAAACTTTATAAAACTGAGGTCATAGCAGTTTATTTGCATCTTATTTTGTTGTACTGGGTGAGTGGGGAGGGTAAAAACAAAGGCTAAACTGCTCAGGGCTCAGTTTCCCTGTGCACCACTAGATGTCCGGCCAGCTCCAGCCTGGGCTGGCAGGGAGTGGAGCCAAGCGAAATGGGACAGAGCTGCTGGCATGGGCAGGATCATAGAATCACTAAGGTTGGAAAAGCCCTCCAAGATGCTCAAGCCCAACCATTACCCCAGCACTGCCAGGTCCACCACTAACCCATGTCCCCAACTGCCACGTTCACACACTTTTTGAACACCTCCAGGGATGGTGACTCTACCACTGCCCTGTGCAGTCTCTTCCAATCCCTGACTACACCCTCCCATGAAGGACTTTCCCAATATCCAACCTAAATTTCCCCTGCCACAGCTTGAGGCTGTTCCCTCCCCTCCTGTCCCTGTTCCCTGGGAACTGAGCCCAACCCCCACATGGCTGCCCCCTCCTGTCAGGGAGTTGTGCAGAGCCACGAGATCACCCCTGAGCCTCCTTTTCTCCAGGCTGAGCCCCTTTCCCAGTTCCTTCAACTGCTCCTCAAAAGCTCTCCTGACTCTTTTCCTTGTGCTCCAGACCCTTCCTCAGCACCACTGCCCATCTCTGGACACATTCCAGCACCTCAGGAAGCACTGTGCACATGAGAATAAGGAAATGGGAGAAGGCTGATGCCCCATTACACCAAACCAAGGGAGCACTTAAATCTGCAGGTATTTTTTCTCTAAAGATGCCTTAAAGAAAAACAACATTCCATAAATTCCAACCACAGTAAAGCATCCTGGTAGGTAAGATTTCCTGGGAATGAATTGCTTCACTGCAAGTGAATGTCTTAATAATATCCCTGGTTATCCCCACTGTGAGCACCTGCACTATGGAACACTGAGCTGCTACAAAACCATTTCTACTCCAAATGACCTGCTTTCATTTATTGACTGCAGAGTGAGAAATCCACAGGTCCAGCCTCAGCCCAAGCTTTCCAAGCAATCTCCAAGAAATGCAGTCCAGGAACATGGTGATCTGGGCAGCACATGAGCCAGTGAAACAGAAAAGCACCAAGGAAAAAGCTCAGGGTAAAAAGGCAGTTTTAGATTCCAAGTTGTTATTTGGATCAAAATCTTTTTTACTGCCTCCAAGTAAAACACCTCAGTGGAAATAGAACCATGTGTTAAGGAAACTGAAAGCATTCTCCTTATCTGTTCGAAGGAAGTGGCACCCGTCTGTTGCTCCCTGATAGGAACCTGCTGCCCGTGTTATCAGCGTCTTATCTGCCATGGGGCAGCCAGAGAAATACTAGAGCAGCTGATCACAAGGTGTAAACACTCACACAGGGCTGAAACGAAGCAAATCTGGTTGCAGCACCAGGATTGCTGTTTCCCACGTTCCTCCGAGCCACGACAGCCCGTGTAGGAGCATTCTGGGGAGACCCGAGGTTTTGGCAGAAAGAGTTATTTTAAAAGGGCACTCACAACTGAAAGGTTTTACCTAGATCTTCCTCAATCCCCAGCTGCAGTTTCTTCCCCTCCATCTTCTCGATGTCCTCATCGTTGAACTTGTACCACTCGCCTGTCTGCGGGTCCTTCACGTGGGCAATGTAGTGCCCGGAGTAGGCACTTACTCCACGATGTATGAGCACAGCACTCAGCTCATACACATACACACCGTCTGCAAGGCAAGGAATACTTACACGCAGCTCTGCAGCCAACAGCACTCATCCTTGCTGTCCTAAAACTTCGTGTTTTCACCAGGCAGCAAAGCCTGTACTTGAATTCACAGCTCTTCAGGACATTGCTAAGAGGGCTGTGGCTTAATAACAAGGATGTTGCTTGAAATATGTGTTTCAAAGAGGTCTTGAAAGAATTTTCAATCAAAAAAGAGGATTCAGAGGAATCCCAGAATCCCTGAATAGTTGGGGTTGGAAGGGATTTTAAAGCCCATCTTGCTCCATGTCTCTGCCAAGGGCAGGGACATTTTCCACTACCCCAGCCTGCTCCAAACCCTTTCCATCCTGGCCTTGAACACCTCCAGGGATGGGGCAGCCACAGCTTCTCTGGGCACCCTGTGTCAGGGCCTCCTCACTGTCAAAGGGAGGAATTTCCTCCTAAACAGAATTACAGAGGAGATCTGCCAAGAGGCAACTAGCAAAGTTAACAAAACACTGCCCCAAACTCACTTTTTTGCTCCATGAAAGGCTCCATGTCCAGCAGCTCTGAGAAGCCAATGTAGGTATTCAGCTTCTTCTTGTGGCCAGTTTGTCTGTGCAGAGGCAAAGCTTTGGCTCAGGGCACAGTAACAACAGCTCACATCCCAAAATACTTCGCTTGAACCCCCCCGAGCATCCCCTGAGAGGCTCAGACGCCCTGTCACCCCCCAAATTAAAGCAGGAAGAGCAGGGTAGGTGACTTCCCCAATAGCTTCCAGGGTGTTCCCACTCACCTGTCAAACACAAAGCGCATGAGCTGCAGGTTGAGGGTGCAGGGCAAGCTGAGCAGCCGGATCTTCCTCGTGGCATTTTGCTTGCTCTGACAAGTCTCACAAAAATAACGATTGTCCCCTTCTAACTTTTCCTCCTGAGTGTGGAGAGGCAGAGGGAAAGGTCTTGAGAACATGTCAGCACTGAAAAGTCAGTTGAGCTACTCAACAGCTGGAGAATGAGAAGCACTAAAGTTATTTTAACTATTTAGGTCTCTTCTCAGCTCCTTCCCAAATTTTTCTGAGTTAAAGACACACTAATGACTGCACTTTACAGCATGGCCACAGCAGGCTGCTCTCACTTTAAGGCAAACTTCCGACTGAATCAAGCCCCATTCTAAGTTCTCAAGTCTTTTACTCTTACTCCTCGCTTGACCAAGTTGGTTTATACCAAAGAAAATAATTAAATCTCTCCCTTTATGAGTTCACATGGACTCAGTTAATATAGAGCTGCATTTTAACCTAGAAACCACAACCCTCTGCTCAGCCACCCAATATCACCCTGCAGGAGTCACTCACTGCCTAAGCAACTCCAAGGGCAGGATTAGGCCAGAGGAAAATTCCAACGCCCCTAAAAAAAGTCACAGGGTTGTTTTGTGTGAAGGAAGGGCAGACAAATGTCAAGTTCACCAATTCAGGAATTTAATCTGTGCACCCAAACCAGGGGTTTTTTCACACCAGACCTTCCAAGCAGAGCAACTGGTTTGCTGAGTGCACCAGCAAGCAAGGAACTCGGGGAAGGGGTTCAGGTTAGTTCTGTCCTAAAGAGTTTGAGTGGAATCCACACCTTAGTGTGCCAGAGCTGAACTTCAGATCCAGGCAAATTTTCAAGCTGAATTGAGAACACTTGCAGCTGTTCCTGCAGCTATTCCCGGCACACCCAGGCACTTCTGAGAGCACATTTTTCAGCAGAGAATGTCTCCTGTTGCTATGCAGATGAGCACTGACACAGAAAACACGGAAAGCAGCCATTCTCCCAGTGCTATCCATGACAAAGCAGGCAGAGACTTTTCCCTGACTTTTCTGGCAAAGTATTTTAACTAAAAATATATTTTTCAAATGCTTTTTAAAGCTGTAACAGGAGCATGTGATATCATGGAGCCATTCCCTGCTCCATGCCTCAATCCTCAATTTTCGGTCTGCTGAAAAAAACATTTTCACTTGGATGCATCTCCCTGAGCCAAGTCAGTGGCTTTACTCTGACACTGACCTCGAAGGCTGTGAATTGGAGGAAGGAGTTGAAATTCCTTGCTAAAAATAGCAGGCCTCCAACCCCAACGAACTCATACCTTGAGGAACTCTGTTATACAGTCTGTCAACTGCTTGTGTCCTTGGATGTTTAACTCCAGCTCGTAAAATTTAGACACCAATTTAGATTCTCTGCCACACTGGTTGCAGCTGGGATGGGAAAGAAGACAAAAATACATCTGAGGACACATGTTGGGGCTCCCAAGCCTTTAGTAAAATATTCCTTGAATAAAACCAGGAAAAAAAGTGAAGTCAGGGCTAAGGAGATTCACACCTCCACACCATAAAAACTCCAGCAGAAGATTTAAACAGCTTAACAGCACCTACCAGGACCTGTCACATCTCACACACACCATTTTCTATGATTTTTAAGGTGAAATTCAAAGCTCTGAGAACACAGGAATGAAAATACAACACTCAGGATGCTGTTTTCTGTCTGCAGGACCTGCCACTCCATTAACTCACTTGGCAGGTTCAGTTGGTATATTCTCATTAAAGGAGTAAAAGCAGCTGGATAACTGTCACAACAACACTACACACAGAGGAACAGGAAAGGAAAAGGTAAATATTTCTCAGAAAGTGTTTCTGCTGCAGCTTAACTGCCTGCTCTGGTTGTTAGGAGGGATCTTCCCCTCCCAAATCCTTTTAAAAATTTAAATATTTACAGAAAGAATCTTCCCAAAATTATTACTTACACCGTGACATAAGCATACTCTCCACAGAACTGCTTTTGCACAATGTTCCGGACATCTGGGTTTTTCTGCTTGGACAAAGTATCTTCCAGCAGGGACATGAACAGCTTGGAAAACTCCTGGGCATCCTGAAAGACAAAACCAAGTTCACTAACAATCCACCACAGCACAAACCCAACTCAGTCACTAACACTGCTAATTACCCCAAGCCTTTCACAGAGGCTGCACCGGGGCTCTGTGCACAGCATGGAAAATAAAGACCAGGCAGGAGAACTAAGGAAAACAGAGGAATTTGGCTAAAAAGGAGCGTGAGGCCTTCGGTGTGGGAGCACAGCAGGAGCTGCCCTGGCTCCCTGCCAGCCCTGCTGGGGGCTTTGACTTCTGCCCCACTCCTCCCAGGATTCTGGAAGGGATAAAAACCCTCCTGTGGAACTTTTGAGCCCCTTGATCCTCATTTTTGCAGCTGTTTCTGCTCCAATCAGAGGTGAGAAAAGAAATAAAAACACCCCAGAAATGAGAAGGTGCCCTATGGGTGATCCTGGCGATGCTCCTAATCTTCCCCACACCCAGCTCAGGGCCCATCTATCCCACCCTGGCTCTCCTCTTCCAAAAAGAAACAGGATTTGGCCTCTCAGATGCCCTTTGGTGTCCTTGGTCAGCTTCCTTCCCCTCCTGACCCTCCCAAGGAAACATTTGCCAGTGCTCCGGCTCTTTCTTTGAAACCTCCCATTACCTCTCCAAGTGGATTTCCAAGCCGTGCCCCTCTACTAAGCTCTCTTCAGCTGCAGTCCCATAGGGCCCTGCAGCACTTGCTTCCCACATGCTCCCCTTGGATCCTGGCTGGCTCCTGGCAATCCACCTCACTCTGAGGATCTCCTCATCCTTGGGAGGGCCCTTTCACCACTCAACGCCCCCTGGGAGGAGCAGCCCATGGAACACCTCCAGGAGGACCCTCACAGCAGCTCTGGCTCCCACTCAGCCCCATCCCATCTGGTTCTGGTCTTCATCCCACCACCCCCTTGGCTCCTCCTGATCTTCTGCACTCATCGCTTCCTAGCCTCATTCCATTGCTCTCTGGGTTCCTCCTTACATTCCTGTACTCGTCCCATTGTTTCATGTCCTGATTCCATCACTCCCTGTGCTCCTCCTGATCTCCCTGTCTCCATCTCACTGCCCCATGGCTCCTCCTTATCTCTGCATCATCATCCCATTGTTCCATGTCCTGATCCCATCACTCTCAGGGCTCCTCCTCGTCTCCCCATTTCCCAGTTCTCATTCCATCTCTCCCTGGCCCTGTCCCATCACTCCATGTTCTCACTCCCTCACTCCCTGGACTCCTCCTGATCTCCTTGGTCTCGTTCCATTCCTCCTTAGCCCCATCCAATCATTCCCTGGGTTCCTCCCATCTCCCTGTCTTTGTTCCATTCCCCCCTGGGGAATCCCCCTGATCTCCCTTTCTGTATCCCATTGCTCCCTGCTCTCCTCCTGATCTCCCTGTCTCCATCAAACCACTCCCTGGATTCCTCATCTCCCTGGCCCCATCCTATCCCTCCCTGGGCTCTTCCTGATACCTCTGCACTCCTCATGTCCTGGTCCCCTCCTGTTTTCTCCCTGCACTCTGGGAGAGGCCTGGAGCCCCACCTCCCCCTTCATGTTTGCAGCCAGAAGCCAGACCCAGCTGGTAGCTGCCTGACCACCCAAGAGTGATTCCCAACTTCTGGAAATGCCAGGAATCCCCTCCACACACCTGCTGCTGCCCTGTGTCTAGCCCCAATGCCTTGACAAAGCCTGAGGGGTCGATGTAGCGCCGCTTGCTGTTCTGCAGCAGAGCAAACAGGTACTGCAGGTGCTCACAGATGGTCTGGGGCTCATAATCTGGGAAAAACACAAGGCACAGCAGGAAGTCAGGGTGAGAAGGGATTGCACAACCACTAAAAGTGATGGGGTTGGAAGATAGTTTGAGCTGTCAGGAAAACTGAAGTGGATCAAGTAGATGATGATGCCAAATCCCAGCACATGCCAAACAGAGAATAATTTATGTTGGAAAAATCCTTAGGATCATCAAGTCCAACTGTAAATATTTACATTCTGCAACTTGCAGACAGGAGGGTGGAGCCAGGCTCTGCTCCCAGGGAACAAGGGACAGGATGACAGGAAATGACCTTGAGTTGTACCAGGGGAGGTCTAGCTTGGATATAAGGGAAAATTCCTGCATGGAAAGGGTAATCAGGCACTGGAACAGTCTCCTCAGGGCAGTGGTGGAGTCATTATCCCTGAAAGTGCTCCAAAATTGTCTGGATGTGGCACCTGGGTAAGTGGGCTAATGGTGGGCTTGGCAGTGCTGGGAGAATGGTCAGACTGATAATCTTGGAGTTTTCCAACCTTAAGAGATTGCATGATTCCATCCTGCAATGCCCAGCACGAGCTGTGAGTGAAGGGTTTACACAGCATGCACCAATTACCCCAAAAAACAGCTTCTTATTTACCCCAGAAGGTGAAACATCATTTACAACCACCATGAAACAGCAACACCGCTGAGGTGGCTGCACTGACTCAAGAGCTTCCCCAGGGAAAGCACCCAAGAGCAGAAAAAACTGTGAGCCTTAATCCTACCTGGGGCCCAAATTTCAGCCCTGCCACGGGAAAAGTGCAGTTCTGTGACAGCACAGACCAGCCCTGATCCACATGTTCTACCCCCAGCACTACCACTAGGCCACTTTTGGAAGCAAGAACCAACCAAATCATCATTTTCAACCAACTCAGATCACTCTGATCTAAGACATCACTTGGATTAATGTTGGTTCACTCCCAAAATCCAAATGATGGCTTCAAACTAACAGTGCAACGATGGCATGTATGGTTGTACCTTCACCCATGAATTCTCCTGATAAACCTTATCCCAACGTGTGGTTTTAGGAGGAAAGGAAAAAATCCCTTTCTCCCACACACCTGTGTCCTTGGGAACACCATCACTGCAGGCACTGGGGCACAGGTAGAGCGCCTGCCGCAGCTCCAGGTTCAGGAACCACATCTGTAGGAAGGTGTTGACGTAGCACGTGGCACCGAGGTTCGTCAGGCCCACAAATGTGTTCTGGGGGGGCAGAGAAAGGGCCAGAAAGGATCACAGAGTCACCTCCCCTCGTATCCAGCATCCCTCCTGGGCCCCGCGGGTGGGGTTTGGGGGTACCTTCTTGCGACGCTCGCAGTTGGGGTCGTCAATGTTGTGGAAGCTGTTCTCGTCGATCTCGCCCAGCCACACATGCTCCCCGATACCCACCAGGCAGTTGGGGTTCCCCCGGCAGTTCCTCCTGGGGAGCCAGACCCCAGCTGTCACCCCCATGTCCCTCGGGGACTGTAAGGGGTGACAGTGGGAGATATGGGGAAGCATATAATGTTGAATGGGACGGGACATGGAACACCTTGCCCCCCCCTCAAAACAGTGGTCATGGGTGAGGAAGGAGGTGGACAATTGGAGGGGGTTTTAGGCAAAAAAGAGGACCCCAGGGGCAAGTATGGGACCAAGAGGGTATCCTTTATCTGGGAAGCCAGGCAGAGACAGTGCTCGCCCCACCTCCAGGGTGAGCGCTGTACATCCAGGCAAGGAGATGGGTTCCCTACAGCCCACAGGGATCCCCTATAAATGGGGAACCAGGCAGGGAGAGGTCCCTACAGCCCTGGGGTGGGACTAGTTCCTTATATCTGAGAAGCCAGATAAAAAGAGGGGCTCCCTACAACCCCGGTTTTATCCTATAAATAGGGAGGGAGAAGCAAGGAGAGGGGCTCCCCACAACCCCATGGGTGCTCCCCTGTATCTGAAGAGCCCAGCAACAAGGGGTCCCCCACAATACTAGGGTGGTACCCTGTGTCCGATAAGCCAGGTTGGGAGGAGGGTATCCCACTATCCCAGGATAGTTCCCCTATATCTGATGAGCCAGAAAACGAGAGGGGTTCCCAACAACCCGGGGAGGGTCGGTTCCCTATGCCTGAGCAGAGAGAGACAGAGGTTCTCCACCAGCCCAAGGGAATCCCCTGTATCTGGGGAGCCACACAAGGAGACTGTGCTGAGGGCCGCCCTAGCCCCGGGGAATCGGGGTCCCCCAGAAGGGAACACGGGGGAGCCTCCACCGACCCCGTGGGACCTCGGGAGGCGCAGGGAACGCCCCGCGCCTCATGGCGAAGGGGAACACGGGTGGTCCCCCCAGATCCCAAGCGTGCTGTCGGGGGGTTCAGTGCCCGGCCCGGCCCCGCGGTACCGGCAGGCGCCGCGCTGGCAAGGTTCCAGCCGGACGCGATAGGCCGCCTCGATGTGCTCCTGCGCCACCGCCTCGGGCGGCACTGTCTCGGTCCAGCGCCACGCCGCCTTCTCCAGCTGCAGCCGCGGCGCCATGGCTCCCGCCGGCGCCCCGGGACTGCCCCGGGACTGCCCCGGCTCTTGCCCCGGCTCTTGCCCTGGTCCTTGCCCCAGTCCTTGCCCGGGTCCCGGCCTGGTCCCGATCCCGATCCCGCCCGGCTCCTCCCGCGACCGTCAGGGCCGGTGACGCCACGAGCGCGACGCAGTGACGGCGCGAGGCACCAACGTTAGCAGGCCGCGACTCTCAGGGATGGGGGCGGGACTTATGCTACGGGGGCGTGGCTTGGGCGTGCCAGGTACAAGCTCGTGCCCGCTGGGGGCGGGGCTTGAGCCCCTCAGGGTACCAGCCTCGGACCACCAGGGGCGTGGCTTGTGCGAGCCGCCGGGGGGAGTGGGGCGTGTGCGGAATTGGGGCGGGGCTCTCTGACTATGTGGGCGTGGCTGGTGTAGTATGGGCGGGGCCTGTGGTGCGGGGTCCCATCGTGCTCCCCGCCATCCACACCGTGCCGCTCAGAGCCCCCCA
>VZSR01001281.1:5043-17765 GCA_013398615.1 Brachypodius melanocephalos | reverse complement strand
CCGTGGGAGGGGGGGGTGCAGCACCTGTTTGGGGTGTCACTCACCCACGAGGGAAGAGGTGCCCAGGAAGGGCCAGGTAGGATCCATCCTGGAATGCAGCACTGAACTGCCCAGGGGCATCTAGGGGAAGATGGGGGGTCAGGGGGGGATGGGAGGAGGGGGCCCCACCCACATTTTGAGGGGAAAAAGGGGAAATGGGTGCAGGAACCCACCGCCACCCCCGCTGCCCTCCTGCCAGTCCTGCTCCAGTTCTGCCAGTGCTGAGCCTGTTGGAGAAGAGAAGATAAAGGCAGGGGTAGGTATCCCCTTAGTGTCCCCAAGTGTCCCCTCACTATGTCCCTGGGCGTTTCCAGTTGTTCCCAGGTATTGTCAAGTATTCCCCAAGTGTATATCCTCAAGTATCCCAAGGTGTTCCCCATGTCCCCAGGTGGCTTCAATTATTCCCAGACATTCCCAAGTATTCCCCGAGTGCGTGACCCTGCCATGTACCCAGGTGTCTCTCTGTGTCCTCAGTTACTCCTCAAGGGTCTCCAGGTGTCCCCAGGTGTCCCCCCATGTCCACAGCTGTCTCCAAATGCTGTCAGGTGTCCCCATGTATGTCCCTGCCATGTCCCCAGGTGTCCTCCAAGTGTCCCTAAGTGACCTCCTCCCATGTCCCCAAGTGTCTCCCTATGTTCCCAAGTTTCCTCCATCTCCCCACGTCTCAAACTGTCTCCAAGCATCCCCAGTTATTTCCAAGTATCCCCAAGTGCGCATGTCTCCTGTGTTGCTGGGTGTCCCCATGCCTTCCGTGTCCTCCAGTGACCTGAGATGTCCCTCCATGTCTTCAAGTGTCCCCAGGTGTCCCCCCTTATCCTTCCATGTGTTTCCCCCTCACTGTGCTGGCAGTGTCCCTGCATGCTCCCTGTGTCCCCAGCTGTCCCCAAGGTGTCCCCCCGTGTCCCTGTGGTGTCCCCTCACGGTGCTGGCAGCGGGCCCCGCTGCGTCCAGAGGGGCAGCGGCAGGAGCCATGGACACAGGAGCCACCGTGCAGGCAGGGCCGGGAGGGGTGACAGGCTTCAGCCTCTTCCTCCTCCTCCTCCTTGCAGCGCGGGCCTGGGGACAGCAGGACATGGTCACTGGGGGTGACAGATGAATGTGCACGGCACGCATGGGCACAGCCGCCATGGGCACACTGGACACAGGTGTGTGCAGTGAACAGGTGTGAACTGCGTGTGTACATACAGCCTACACACACAGTGCACACACACAAATGCACACACAGCGCACACACAAGCAGCACATGCCCATGCACAAACATACATGCAGTGCACACAAAAACACACATGCAGTGCACACATACACAAACATACATGTAGTGCACACACACACACATGCACATGCAGTGCAGAGTGCACACACACATACACATATGCAGTGCGTACACACACACTAGCACACATGCACTGCACACATGCATACACACACGTGCAGCACACACATGCAGAAATGCACATGTAGTGCACACACAGGTGCAAACACACCACACCCCCCCATTCCCGCTCTCACCATGGGTCCCCGGCCGACAAGAGGCGCGGTGGCTGCAGGGCCGCACCCCCCGGCTGCGTAGGAACCGCTCTCGCAGCTCCAGCCGCTTCCCGCTGATGGACACCTGCGGGGACACCGCCCACTGTCACCTCCCTGCTGGCGGGGTCACTTCCCGACCGACCCCAACTGGGACACCAATGCGGTCGCCCCCGCAAAGGGGATGCCAGTGAGAGTCACCACTCCAATGAGGGGACATCAACAACAGAACACCAATAGCACCATTCCTCAGCCAAGAGGGTCACTTCCAACCAAGGTGTGGCATCACCAACCCAGTGAGGGAACTCCAACAAGGGGATGTGAAGGGAAGTCACCTCCCCAACAATGGGGTCACCTCCCAACCAAGGGGACATCGCCAACATGGTCATCTTCCCAAGGGAACACAAAGGGACATCAGTTGTGGGTCACCACTCTCCCCACCAAGGGGATCGTGCCCCCCATACGGAGGAATCCCCTCCGCACCTGGAGGGGAGTCACCTGCCCTCCAAGGTGACACAACAGGGCGGGACTCACCTCTCCGATGCAGCCGTGGAAGGAGGCGTTGGTGGGGGGGCGGAGGGGGGGCTCAGTGCCTCCCAGGTACAGGGGGCTCCGCAGGTTGAGCCCCTGGCTCTTGCCGGGCGAGGAGCGTTTCACCGGGGCGGCATTGTCCACCACCAGCGTCCCATCCTTGTGAACCCGTTCAGCTGTCACCCAATGCCACTGGCCCAGGGCCACTGGCTCTGCGCTCCGCAGCACTGCCGGGCCTGTGTGGATGCGGGTGGTGTTACAGGGGACACTGGGGGACAACCAGGGATGTTCACAGACCTGAGATGTGCCCTTAGGTGATGCTTGGGGACCAGAATGACTCCCAAGAATCTCAGTGACACTTGGGGACCGCAATTGTGCCAGGGGACCCCACTGTGGCTCAGGGACCCCTTTCATGCCAGTGAACCCTGGTAACACCATGTCACCCCTTACTCCCACAGTCCCCGGTACCAGCTCTCCACAGTGCCTCCTGCCCTGTGCCACCCACCTGAGCCCAGCTCGTAGCGGAACTCGAGGTGGCCACCAATCATGGCCAAGGCCACAAAGTCCTCGACAGGGGCGGCTTTGCCGGTGCTGAAGAGCAGAAGCCCGTCGGGTGCCAGTGGCAGGAACTCAACCTCCAGCCGCAGCTCATGGTGCACATTGGTGAGGGGCGGGTACGAGACGAAGGCTCCCTCCTCATCGAACGAAGGCACATTCACCACCTCACCTGCACATCCCAGTCAGTGCCCAGTGTTGTACTCCCCCATCCTTTGTGGGACCTCCAGCTCCATCCTCGGAGCAACATCCATTCACAGCCCTCATCCCCAGGATGGGACAACATTCATCCATCCATCCATCCATCCATCCATCCATTCATCCATCCATCCATCCATCCATCCATTCCCACCCTTCACCCGACGATGGGACCCCATGATTTATCCCCAGCCTCTATCCCCAACCTCCAACCCCACAGTGAGGCCCAGTGTCCAACCCCTTGGTGAGACCCAACCTACATCCTCAGGATGGGACCCTAGCCTCCATCCCCATAGAGCCCATCTTTCCAGGCTGGTCCTTATCTCTTGCCAGAGTTGGTACCCAGCCCCATCACATCCCCATGCCCATGTCACCAGGGTGGTCCCAGCCATGTCCCCATTTCCCCGGGTGGTCCCACCCTGTCCCCACGTCCAAGGATGGTGCCAGCTGTGTCCCTGTGTCACTCACCCTCGGTGCACCTCTCTCCAGTCTTGCCCAGGTGGCAGCGGCAGGTGTAGCCCTGCCCATCTGGCTGGTTGACGCAGGTGGCATCAGGCCCACACGCCTCTGTAGGGTGAGATGCCATGAGCACTCACCCTGAATGGACCCTGGGATGATGTCCCCGTGGAAGGAGTGGTGTCACCTACCTGGGTGACAGTGCAAAGCCTGCGAGTACTCGCAGCTGCTGCCAGTGAAGCCATGGGGACATCGGCAGACGTAGGTGCCACTCTCGTCGTCCTGGCACACGCCGCCGTTCTGGATGAGGGGTGACATGGGTGTCAGCAGTAGGCAGGGATGGGTGCGCATCACCTCCTCGCCTCCATCCTCACCTGGCACGGCCGGTCCTGGCAGGTGGGACAATTTGTGACACCGTGTGCCTGCAGGTCCATGTCCCCAAAGGCCACCTCTTCCCCTTGGATGCGAAGCTGGAGCACACAGCCTGTGGGGTGGTGGAGATGGGCAGAACTGTCACATGATGCCCAGCATCCCCTCACCCTGGTGCCCCCCAAAATCCCTCACTCACCCATGAAACCCCGGCTAAGTCCCGTCTTTGCCACAGCACCGATGTCGGGGTACCCCCCCAGGTACAGTTCCTCGTTCAGATCCAACCCTTGGAACTTCCCCTGTAGGCACAACAGGGTGGGCACACCTCCAGCATCCTGACCCCCACCCCACACCCCACCTCCAAACTGATACCTGGGAGGTGCCGTTCACAGCGGGGTGCCCGTCCAGGCCCAGCGAGCCCCAGGTGAGGTTGCGGAGCAGTCGCACAGTGTGGTACTCGCCCAGCCGCAGCGCTGTGGGGTGACGGATGGTAGCCATACCCGAACCAGCATCAAACCTGATTTTTAGGGGGTTCAAGGGGTGTGGATGGGTGCTGGCACCCATCTCCCACCTCTCCCATAGCACCTACTCATAGTTCTCACCTAAATTCGGGGCGTCCACCCACCAACCCAAAGGAGATGAAGTCGGCACCACTGTTTTTCCGCTGCCCGTTGTAGAGGAGAAGCCCTGTGGGGTGGCAGAGGATCAGATGGGGCAGCCCCCATCCTGAGGTGGGGCATATGTCCTAGGGGACCCCAAAATCCTCCCAGAATGGAGGAGAAACCCCCAAAAACTGGAGGCTCTCAGATAAATAGAAAATGGGAGATAAAGGAGGGCAAGTGGAGCACAAAGGGAGGGGAGGATGAAGGCAGGGAAGGGAGGGGGAAATGATGGAGGGGACATGAAGGGGGACACAGGACACGTGGGGCACATGAGCTCACCATCGGCAGCATCAGGTCGGAAGGTGATGAGGATCTCAAACTTCTTGTAGGCGTCCTTGATGGTGGGCAGGGGGAGGAAGGAGCGGGGCGACTGCCCGAAATAGGGGACCATGTGCTCTGCAGGGATAGGGGGGTAAGGAGGGGTGGTGTACATCAGCCCCACTCCCATCCATCCGTCCCTCTGTCTGTCCTCACCTTGGACCTTCAGCACATAGTAAGCTGTCTGCTGGCCACGGTGGTTGGCGGCCACGCAGGTGTAGACGCCGGCATCCTCGGGGCGCACAGCTGGCAGCGTCAGCACATTCCCCTGCACCCTGGCACCCGCCGGCAGCTCCCCCTCCAGCTGTGGCACAGCAGAGGGAGGTCAGCATCCACAAGCAGCCCCCACAACCCCTGCCACGTCCACCCTTCAGCCCTCCACCACACCTTGCTCCAGGTGATCTCTGGCACTGGGAAGCCAGATGCCAAGCACGGCAAAACAGCTGCTGATCCAAGGGACACCTCCTTCACCTCCGGCTGCCCAGCGATTTGAGGAGCAGCTGGGGACGCACAGAGGTGTCACCACCCTGCAGTGACATGGTGTGCGTCCCCACTTTCAAGTCCCTGTGCTCACCTTGCACGTGGAGGATGACGTGGGACTGGACAGTGCCCACGGCGTTGGTGGCAGTGCAGCGGTACTGCCCAGCGTCTGCCCGCTCCACCTGCTCGATGGTGAGGGTGCCACCGTGGACCAGCACCCCGGGGCGGATGCGGCCCCCCACTTTGCTCCAGGTGACATGGGGACGGGGCTCTCCCAAACCCAGACACTCCAGCTCCACTGTTGTCCCTGCCAGCACTGTCTGCACCGCAGTCCGGATGTTGATCAGGGCCCTGGGGAGAGCTTGGAGGACAGTGGAGTTATCAGGTGAACCCCTGGCACAGGGAGACATTGCTGTCTGGCACCAAAGTGGGAGATAGGGAGAAATGGGGTTCCTGAGGGGACGTGGGACAACTGGGGTGGCTGCGGGAATGTGGAGAGGTCAGAGATGTTGGGAGTCCTCGTGAGCATGGGGAGACATGGGGGGTACCAGGTTGGTCATGGGTGTGGGGTGTCTGTCCGTGGGTGCGGAGAGAGACTGATTGTGTCAGGGTGTCCACAGGCATGGAGAAGGATAGAGGATATTTCGGGTGTCTGCAGGTTTGAGGAGAGATTTGGGGTCACCATGGGCATTGAGGGGTATCAGGGTGCCTGTGTGTATAAGGAAATGGAAGGTGCTGGGGTGCCCCTCGGTGGGGGCACATGGGTGTCCCAGGGTGCCCTTGGTGGTGGGGGACAGGTGAGGGGGGTGGGTGTGTCCCCTGGTACTCAGGTGATGCTCCTACCCTGGACAGTGAGGGTGGCCCGGTCCTCTGCCTGCCTGCCCAGGACACTGGCCTGGCACACGTACACGCCCTGGGCCCCTGCCCCCAGCTCCGGCATCCTGCAGGGACATAGCCAGGGTGAGGGATCCCACAGGGGACCAGTGTGAGCATCCCACCTCCCTGTCCCGTGTTCCTTACCTCAGCACCCCATCCCGCACGCTGTGCGTAGGGGGCAGCTCCCCACCTTCCTTCAGCCACTCCACATGAGCACGGGGGTCCCCAGAGACAGAGCAGGTGAATTCGGCAGTGCCACCCACCCCCTTGACGAGGCTCCCTGGTGTCACCCGCACCACCAAAGGACCAGCAGCGATGTCCTCACCTTCCCCAGTATCACCTGGAAGGGATGCAGAGCCCCAGTGGTACCCAGTGGCACTTGCATCATCCCTTGTGGGATGCAGAGCCCCAGGGGTATACAGCAACAGCAGGATAACCTGGTCGGGATGCAGACCCCCAGTGGTACCCAATGGCACCACTCAGGCGGGATGTGGAGCCCCAGTGGTACCCGTCAGCACCAGAATCGCCTGGCCAGGGTGCAGAGTTCTGAGGGCACCCAGTGTCACTGCCACCACCCAGCACGGAGCACCAATGGTACCCAGGCTGAGGATGGACTCACCATGAACAGCCACACGGGCAAAGGCCTCGGCGCTGCCGACGCGGTTGGTGACAAGGCAGCGGTAGGTGCCGGTGTCGGCAGGGGCCGCGGGGCTGAGGCGGAGGAGGCCGGCACGGTGAGCCACACGTGCCGAGAGGCTGCCGTTCACCTTGTCCCAGGTGTAGTGCAGTGGGGGGGTGCCGTGGGCCAGGCACTGCACCTGCAATGCGTCACCTGCCCGCACCGCCGTGTCCTCCGGGAGGATGGTGGCATATGGAGGTGCTGTGGGATGGGTGAAGCTGTCAGCCGTGATGAGGCCAGAAATGGGTCAGCAGGGCAAGAGGGGTGTCGGTGAGGGATGTAGAGGGTGATGGAGATGGACGTCTGTTGGGACGGATGAGAGTTGGATGGATCCATGAGGAAGGGGTGGATAGAGTAATGTGAGAGGAGATGGAGATATGGATGGTTGGGATGGCCAGGAGTGGTGGATGAATCTGCCAGGGAAGGAAGGGATGGATGGATGACTGGAGAGTTTGAGAGGAGATGGTGAGCTGGGTGTGTGCTGGTTTGGATGAGATGGATGATGCACAAGGAGAAAATGGGTGCAGGAGTCAGGAAATGTAGAGTTGGATGTGAGCTGGGAAGATTGAATAATGGATGAATGTACCAGGAAGGGGTGGGTGGACAAATTTGAGGGGAGGTTGAGAAACTAGTGTATGCTGGGATCACACGGATGGATGCACAAGGAAGGGATGGATAGAAAAGGTGTGAGAGGAGATGAAGAAATGGATGTGAGCCGAGATGGATGAACAGCAGATGAATCCACACGGAAAAGTCGTATGGAGAATTGAGATGTAGAGATGAGTGTGTGCTGGGATGGATGAGTTGGATGAATACACAAGTAAGAGATGGACAGAAGACTTGGGAGATGGATGTGAGCTGGGATGGTTGAGTGATGGATGAATCCACAAGGAACGGGTGGGTATGTGGATGGATGGATCAATGAGTGGCAGAGTTTGAGAGCAGATGGTGAGTTGGGTATGTGCTGAGATGGATGATGCACAAGGAAGGGATGGATGGAAGGGTGTGAGAGGAGATGGAGAGATGGCATGTGCTAAAATGGACAAGAGATGGGTGGATGGACAAGTATGAGATGCATGGAGGGGTGTGAGAGGAAACAGAGAGGAATGTCAGCTGGAGTGGGTGAGCAATAGATGAGTCACCAGGAAGGGATAGATGGAGGGGCGTGAGAGGAAATGGAGAGATGGACGTGAGCTATGATGGATGAGAGACGGGTGAATTCACAAGGACAAAATGGATGGAAGAGTAAGGAGATGGGGAGATAGGTGGGTGCTGGATTGATGAATCCACAAGGAATAGACAGATGGAGAGGTGTGAGCAGAGATGGAGAGACGGATGTGAGCTGTGATGGATGAGTGATGGGTGAATCCACAAGAAACAAAGGGATGTTAGAGTAAGGAGATATAGAGTTGGGTGTGTGCTGGGATGAATGAGATGGATGGATCCATGAGGAAGAGATGGAAGGAGAGATATGAGCAGAGATAGAGAGATGGGTTTGAGCTGGGATGGATGAGCCATGGATGGATCCATGATGGATGGATGAGAGAGCAGAAGTGGAGAGAGACATGCACAGGGATGGGACAAGCAGGTGGACACATCCACGGGAAGGGTTGGTGACGGAGCTTGAGAGGAGCTTGAGAGGAGGAGGATGAGTGCTGCGATGGAGCAAGGAGGGTCCCACGAGGAAGGGCTGGATGTAAGGGTGGAAGTGGCGATGGAGGTGGCCATATGCAGAGGAATGCACCCATCAGATGGGTGATGGCCACAGTGGAGATGGCAGAAGGAACCCAGGGGCACCCCAATTCCCTGCTGTCCCCTTACTCTCCACATCGAGGGTGACAAAGACTTCAGTGGAACCGATGGGGCTGCTGGCATTGCAGATGTACTGGCCCGAGTCCTGCTGCGCGGCACGAGGGATAACCAGGCTGCCATTCACCACGTGGTGCTGCCAGGGCAGGGGTGCCCGCAGCTTCGACCACTCGATCCGGGGCACTGGGTCACCTACAACCACACCGTGCCCATCACTGTGGTGTCAGGCAATGCTCAGGACATCCCTTCTCCAGCACTGTCCTCCAGGCTCCCCATACCTCTGGCCATGCAGTGCAGTGTGGCAGTGTCCCCAGCCACCACGGTGACAGTAGATGGCGCGGTGACCTCGGGGGCCCCGGGGTGCCGCTGCGCTGACTCCACGCTGACATCCACCCGTGCCTGTGCCGAGCCCAGGGCACTGTGTGCCGTGCACACGTAGGTCCCAGCGTGCTCTGGCTTGGCTGGTGAGAGCTGTTGAGGGGACAGGGTGGGGATGAGCAACAGGCACTCCCTGGTGCCCCATGGTGCCCCTGGGTGCCCCCTCACCTGCAGGATGGCCTGGCTGTCCATGTGCAGCAGCGTCTGGTGCTCCACCTTCTGCCGAGAGCCCAGCCGGCTCCAACGCACCAGTGGCCGTGGCTCGCCCCGGCCCAGGCACTCTAGGCTCAGGGATTTGCCCTCCTTCACTGTCACGGGGCCTGGTGGCATCACTGAAACCGTGGGGGCACCTGGAGAAGGAGGGCATTGGGGTGGGGATTCGGAGACCACTATGAAGGGCACCCATCACCCTGGGAGCATTGGGAGCATGGGAGAAAATGAGCATGAGTGTGTGGATGGGGACACAACATCTCAGGAGCACAGGAAGCCCACGGAGGACATCTGCATGGGGATGGGGACACCACAACTCCTGGGGCCCCTGGAAGGACACCAGCATGGGGACATGGGCACCACCACTCCAGGAGCACCTGAAGCATGGTAAGCAGATGGGGATGGGGACACCATCACTCCAGTAGTATCTGGATGACATGGAGGACACCGGCACAGTGAGAGGGAGTCCACCCTGAGGGCACCTAGAGCATACAGAGGACATGGGGATGGGGACAGCAGTGCCCTGGGGATGCCTGGAGTACATGGAGACAGGGACAGGGCCACCCTGGCCACCTCATACCTTGCACCACAAGGTTGACGACGCTGCTGGCGACGCCAAAGCGGTTGGAAGCCACGCAGTGGTAGGCACCCTGGTTGCCCACATGGGCACTGGTGATGGAGATGACTGAGCCATTGGCACTGATCTTCACATTGTCTGGGCAAGGAGGAGCCATCAGCACCAGGGCCACCCTGGGGACCATGGCAGGGCACCCTGGGGACCGCCTTGGTCCATACCTTGGAGATGTTGGCCAGGCCCCATCCGCCAAGTGATGTTGACAGGCTGGGCGCCATCGTGGACGCGGCACTTGAAGGTGGCATCTTCACCTGGTGCCACCGCCATGCTGTGAGGGTCAATGGAAATGATGGGGCTCTGCAGACCTGTGAGGACAAAGGGACAGAGAGGCTCGTACAAGGTCACTCACATCACCCATTTCCCCTCAGCATCCTCCCTCACTCAGTGTCTGCACTCACGGTAGCTGGAGCTGTCACGGGAGGTGACAGTGACAGACACAACGGCCTCACGGGAGATGCTGCCTGTGTCAGCCCGGCACACGTACTCTCCTGAATCGGCCACTGAGAGCTGTGACAGCCGCAGCCGGGACCCCGAAATCTGGAGACATCGTAACAGAAGGTGGTGGCATCACCCAACCATGCACAGCAACTACCATCCCCCACCCCACCGGTGTCCCCACCTACCTGGTGCTTGGCTGGGAGGGCTCCACCACGCTTGTACCAGGTGATGACGGCCTGTCCCTGGCCAGCCACCATGCAGTCCAGGTCCAGAGTCTGTCCCTCGGTGACAGAGGATGCTGAGGACTCAATGTGGATGGGTGGCATGATGCCGGTGGCTGCATGGGCAGGGTTGAAGGTGAATGGCCCCAGTGGTCCCTGACACCAGTGGGAACCTGTCCCCTGGAGGGTGGCACTCACAGTGGGATGGGTTGTCTCCGTCATCGATGGTGACGATGAGGGATGTCTCCTGTGTGATGCCACCCGATGTCACCCGGCACACGTACTCTCCCGAATCGGCTGCTGTCACCTGGGGGATGCGCAGGCGGGTGCCTGACACCTGGATGGAACAATCAGAGGACAAGTCAGCACCATAGAGCAGGGGATGGCACAAATTCAGAGTGACCCTCCTCTGTCCCCTACCTGGTGGCCAACAGGCAGGGAGCCACCACGCTTGTACCATGTCACAGTGGTGGGGCCGGACCCCGCCACCACACAGTTGAGGTCCAGGGTCTGTCCCTCGGCGATGGCCGAGGACAAGGACTCAATGCGGAGCGGCTGGGAGATGCCAGAGGCTGGGGAAGGACAGGGAAAGGGAATGTTTATCACCAGAGTGGCATCCAACTGTCCCCAAGCGCTGCCCTCTCTCACACTCACTGTAATAGGTGTCAGCACTGCTGGGCACGGTGACAATGACAGATGCCTCCTGGGTGACAGTCCCCAGGGTCACCCGGCACACATACTCCCCTGAATCGGCCACTGCCACTTGGGCAAGGTGCAGGCGGGTCCCCGACACCTGGGAACATGACAAGTTGGGGACACATCAGTACCTGATGCAGGGTTGTGGCCTGCAGAGCAAAGCCACCTCCCCCACGTCCCACCTGGCTGTTTGGTGGCAGAGCTCCCCCACGCCGGTACCAGGTGACATGGGGATGACCCTGTCCTGCCACCATGCAGTTGAGGTCCAGCGTCTGTCCCTCAGTAACAGCAGCAGAGGAGGTCTCGATCCTCACTGGTGGCGTGACACCAACAGCTGGGGGTGGCAATAGGGTCCATAGGGTCACCACTGTGTCCTCACCACATCCCTATGTCACCTCTCACCCATCCCAGTACCATAAGAGGAGCCAGCACCAGTCTGGATGGTGACGATGAGTGATGTCTCATGTGTGACACTGCCTGACGTCACCCGGCACACGTACTCCCCTGAATCGGCTGCTGTCACCTGGGGGATGCGCAGGCGGGTGCCTGACACCTGGAGGGGTGACACACATGAGAATGGCAACATAAACCCCTCAACACCACCAAAAATCCCTTTTCTACCCCAAAACACTCCTCAGTGTCCCCTACCTGGTGCTTGGTTGGGAGGGAACCCCCACGCTTATACCAGGTGACAGTGGCCTGTCCCTGCCTGGCCACAATGCAGTTGAGGTCCAGGGTCTGTCCCTCAGCCACAGAGGAGGACGAGGACTCGATGCGCACCGGAGGGGTGACACCAGTGGCTGGAGACAGAGACAGAAGGGTCACCCCAAGGACTGTGGCACTGTCCCCCAGTCCTCAGTCACCTCCTCTTGTCCCCACTCACGGTAGGTGCTGGCACTGCTGGGCTGGATGGTCACCATGATGGAGATCTCCTTGGTAGTGGCCCCACTGGTCACCCGGCACACATACTCACCTGAGTCAGCTGCTGTCACCCGCAGCAGTCGCAGCCGGGAGCCGGACACCTGTGGAGGGTGGACACAGGGGTCGCGGGGGCCATCAGCTCTGGCAAGGGATCATCTGGGACTGCACAAGGCCACTTGAGCTTGCGCAGGGCCACTTTGGTTTGCATGGACCACCTGGGCTTATATGGGGTCATTTGGGCTTCCTTGGGGTCACTTGGTCTTCCATGGGGTCATTCAGACTTCCGTAGTCCTGGGGCCACCAGGGCCTGCCCAGGACCTGCCAACCTTGCATGTGGTCCCCAGGACCCAGAGGTCCTGCCCAGAGCTGTATGTCATCCCTATCCTCCCCACTTAGTGACATCCCCCCTCCATGTACCCTACCTGGTGCTTGGCTGGGAGGGTCCCCCCACGCTTGTACCAGGTGACAGTGGCCTGAGCAGGGCTGGCGATGACACAGTTGAGGTCCAGGGTCTGTCCCTCAGTCACAGGGGATGACAGGGACGAAGACTCAATGCGCAGCGGGGTCATGCTGCCTGGGGCTGTGGACCAAGACGGGTTAGAGACTGACCACCACCGTGCATGTGACCCTCCCAGAGACACTGGGAACAGTGTCACCCCGCATGGGTAACCTCCTGTGTCCCGTCTCCACTCACAGTAGGCACTGGCACTGCTGGGCTGGATGGTCAC
>VZSR01001262.1:1442624-1560742 GCA_013398615.1 Brachypodius melanocephalos | reverse complement strand
AGGGAGGCCCTGCCCCTCCCTAGCAGACACCTGTCTTTCAAAGACATTGTCCCTGTGAATTTTCTGGCAGCTTTGGGTCCCTCTGGGGGAGGGCACCCAGCATGACCCGTCCTCATTCCCCACTCATCTGCTCCTCCACCGCAGCAAGGCTCTCTCCTAGGGATGTTAGGATGCCTCAAATTACATCAGAGCCCCTGAGTCTCCATCCCCTGCCCCTAGCCTATTTTCCTCACCCCCAAAGGTGACACAGAACGAGTCAAACTGCCCTGAATAGCAGCGTGACACTTTATTCAAGCTCTTTTTATGTGTACATCCCCCCAGAAAGGGACTATGCAGCAACAAGAAAGGGGGGGCTGAAGTTCCTCCCCAGCCTCACTGTCACAGGCTAGAGGCAGAAAGAGGGAGTGGCAGCAGAGAGGACACAGGAAGAAAAGGAAGAACAGCGTGCAGGAAGAAATTGAAAAAAAACCCCAACCTTGGGATGGGCAGCATGACAGAGAGGGATTAAAAAAGAACAGGGACAGTGAATTGGGACAGAAAGATGCAGTGAGAAACAATAGCACATGGGAGCACCACAGAGCCACTGAGAATAAAAGAGGAACATGAGTGAGGCATGCAGAAGGATGGAGAAAAAGAGAGAGTGCCAAACACACAGTGAAGACAGAGGGATACAAAGGGAAACAAGGACAGAGAGAGGCCATGACCGTGGCACATGCCAGTGGGGGAAAGGCAGGCAAGGCACAGCACAGGAATGGAGAAGGAGAGAGATGGGCAGCAGGACAAAGGCTTACCAAGGGAAGGGTACAAGGAGGGTGAAGGACTGGGCAGCAGATGCAGAGAGGTACAGGCAAAAGGACAGTGAGAAGGACAAAGAAATACAGTCATGGTGCAGGACAAATGAAAAAAGGAAAAAAGAAGGAAATATAAAGATGCAGGCAAGGAGGGAGGGAGACAAAAACAAGGACAGAACAGGGTGAAGGATTGAGCAACATTTATTAAATAAATATTGAGCATTTATTTTTTAATAGAAAACAAGAACAAGAGAGAGTGAAGTAGTGAAAGTGAATGGGAGGGGGAGCACACAGGACAAGGAACACAGGAAACACATCGGACAGAGAGAAGAAAAGGGGATATTTGGATATAAGGCTGAAAGAAAATCAGGATCGAAACCCAGAACTTATTAGTGAGTGTGGCTGATGCCTGTGTCAAAAAACCATCAGCTCAAACAGAACAGGTTACTGTCACAGCTTGGCATACGACTCATTAATTAACTTTTGTCTCCTGGCAGGGCCATAAAGCCCTTGATAAAACATGAGGTGAAAGCTGAATGGGTGATGTGCTCCAGCTTTGGTGCCAATCAATCCTAACCCCAGCCTGTGGCACCAGTGAACACCCTGATCTCCTTTCTCAGGGAAATGTCACCTTTATCTGTTCTCTTCCCCTCAGCATGCTTGGAATGAACATGATGAGAGGCTGAGAAGTGTTTTGCACAGCACAGTGAATAAAATGGTCTAATTTTCAGAAGACAATTGAGAACAGACAGCAAAACTGCCTCGAGGGTACAGAAGTTTCCTAGGAACTCACCTGGAACAGGGAAAGAGAAACCAAACAGACTTTCAATGCAAGACTCTAAAACCAGCAAGAGATTTATTGTGTATTAAATGTTAAAAATCACATGCATAATTATAGAACATTTTATAGTTAAAAAAATATTTCAAAAACCAACCCTGACAGTTTACCTGCAACTGCTATAAAATATTTTTTATATATATATATATATATATATATATAAACACATGATGATTTTCTGTAATCAAAAAAATTAGACAAGGATGCAACCATCCAGGTAATGCTGAGTGAACTGATGCCCTGCATCGGACAGTCTTGTCAAACTCCTGCTGGTAGAACTGAGCTCACCCTGGCCAGTTCACAGACACACTCATCTTGCACATGGATTCGAATGCAAATGACAGCTCTGGAAACAAAGAGTGGAAAAAAATCATATTTTGCACACTACAACCAAGACCTGTGAAGGGCCACAGTAGAATATGCTGCAGAAGAGTCCATGGTATAAGAAATACAGCCTCATGGGCTATCTCCTCAAACATGCTGGCGAAATATTCTGCATAACTGGCCACATGCACAGTTGCGCCTGGGTCTTGTAGGCAATGTCAGAAACGTCAGCACGTGTTTTACCAGGCACTTCAGGTTTAAGACATGTTTTAGCTCCTAAGGAAGGCAGCCAACAAAGATGTCTGTAACAATTACCAAGGAACAGACATAAAAATGAGAAGTTGCCGGTTTTAAGCAGCCCAGTCGTTGTTATTCTGAAGGATGGCCCCATATGGGTCACTGTTAATGCGCTTGTAGACAAAGTGAAAGACTTGGGGCTGTGGACGGCTGTGCAACTCCGCCTTGATTTTCTGAGGGTAGGTATCCTCTGTCAGTTGCTGCCAGGTGTCATCAACAAAAAGAAACAGCCTGTATTCTTCTGGATTTGCCACTTTAAACTTCTCAGCACAAAGCTGACATACATCTTCGGTAGTGATATATGGCCTTACTAGCAAAGTCTTTCCCGTACAGCCGCTGGTAACTTCCTGGAATGCAACACGAAGGTAGTTCTGTGGAACAAGAAAGCAAACATCAGGAACTTGAAAAATCCTCAGCCTCTGAAAACTGTAAAGTCAGCAACAAAAAAGCAAGCCTCTCCCTGCTCCAGCTCTGAAACACACGCTGGTGATTCCTGGACATTATGGCCATCCCATGAGATACAACCTCGTCTTCTAAGTCTGGCCTAACCCAGCTTCACAGAACAGCATTTAATTTTTTTTACAGGGATTCAGAAAGAAAATTTACTCTGCACCATTCCAGTAAATGCACATGATCTTGAGGCAAAAGCTGGATCCTTTCTCCCATAGAAACTGACACCCGTCCACAACTCTAACACAGATACATTGCTAACACGGATACATTCTGAATAGGCCCCACAGGGAAATGCAGTTTCACCTGCTTTCTGTTTGGTTTTGTCTTGGGGTGATTTTATAATACTGTATTCCCCTATTGTCTGCTTTATGCCCAGAAATGGGTCCTGGAGCTTTAAGCTGGGTCCAGGGGAGGGGTGGGAGCCAGGGGAACTCTGGCGTTGTGTTCAGGCACTCGCTCTCCCGTGTGCTCGGCTTTGCAGAGCAGAGGGAGTTACATTTCTGCTTTTGGCTACCTTAGTTTTTGTTAGCTGAGGCAAGAAGTCTTCCTGGGACTGCAACAGCAATCCTCTGGTGACTTCTGTGGCTTCCTCTGGAACTGCTTGGCTCAGCTTTGGTCCGAGAACCAGACCACTGGCAGGAGCCACATGCCGGATCCTGGCTCCGGACCTCGAGGGAAGCCAGGCCAGCTAAAGAGAGAACTCTAAATCCACCAGCTTTCTCCGCAGCGAGGAGCTTCAATACCTAACAGCTATTCATTTTCTCCTGTGCTCTGCAGGCATTTTGTTCGTTAAATAAACAGTTTTTTTCACTTTCATCCAAGAAATTCCTTTCGTATTGGTGGTAAGGGAGTGCCGAAATGCATGTTCTTTAGAGGAAATGTTCATTCCACAGAGTTTTCTCCTAAAACTGTCTCTAAATCACAGGTTTAAAAGAAAAATAGCTGGAATTAAAGATTAAAATGCAGTAATATTGAAGGAGGTGGAAAAAATTACAGTGAGAAAGAGTTGTTTGTTGACTGAGCTGGCACCCATGGTTCATATGCTGGATAAATTAAGCATGTGAAATCCCAGTGGTAGAAGTTTACATTTCACAGAAACAAGCTGTTAAAAGCTAGGACTGAGAAGAACGTTCCAATGACTCAAGTTCCAAAGAGCACTCATGTCTAATCAATTATTTCTTGATTCCATGCAGACTGAAACACTGAAGATCTATAATCGATTTTAAAAATCAGAACTGAACCTGACTGAATAGAATTAAGCAGTTTTTTTACCTGGTTTGAAGAACTCGTAGGAAAATACCAGCCCTAGACAGGGCAGAACATACTAGATTTAATTTTTAATGCAGCTACCACACACAAGACCTGCCTTAAAATGTGGGAGCTTTTAGATGGACAGGATTGCTCAAAGGAAAGACTTTTGTTTTTTTACAGATGCCTGTAAGTCATAGACTAAGTATCAAAATTATTTCCATAGTATCAGAAACCTGTGTTTCATCATCATCAAAGTACTGGGGTTTTTGGTTTTCCATCCATTTGGGGAAGGTGAAGATAGCCTCCAGGGCTTAAGAGCCAGCAAGGCTGTGAGACCGCAGCATAGAAATGCCATGACCACACCCTGCTTCCCTAGGAGAAAGATGACCAGAGCTGCAGGTGTGTTCCATGTTGGTGGTAGGGAAGGTGGTCCACTTCAGGATTGCAAGACTCAGAGAGAGAAGACAGAAAACCACCATTCTGAGCAGACAGCAAAACACTTGCATTTGTGCCAAGTACATCCTGGGGGTGGTAGGATTCACTGATTCAAGGCTCTCTTTTGAAAGAGACAACAGCAGGAGAAGCACCGGACACACTCGGTCCTAGCTCTTCTGTGCCCCCTGCATCTTCCTGCATCCAAGTGAACATTGAGCCTGGACCGAGCTCATTTGCAGAGAAAGAGAAGATTAAACTTTCTCCAAGATCCTGCAGAAAGAATCTTCTGTCATTTTCTCACCCAGCAGAAATGCAAGGTGCTGGATGCTTGTATGGAAAGTGCAGAGTTTTGCCAGAAAGAACAAAGACTCCGGCTACTGGAATCTGGCACCTATGTACAGGTCAGCAGAACAGAATGTGGATCCCAGGGAGATGGGCGGGCTTCTGGCACTGGAATTGATCGTATTCGCTTCTCCTCTTCCTAATTGTAGACAGCTAAACTCCAAGGAGTAAATCCTCTTGGCCCACTTCCAACACCCTCCCTCTTTCAGCGCTCAAGCTGCTGCGCCTTAACAGTCAGTCCAAAGCAGGTCAAAGAGATGCAGGCCTGCTTTCAGAAGATGAAGTGATAACCACTGCTTTGTTATTCTCCAGTTGAAGGTACTTTTTAAGGAAGAAAAAGTACAAAATACAGGGGACAAAAACACAAACAAACAAACAAACAAACAAACAAACAAGCAAACGTGAGAACATCCATATTACTGAACTCTGCTGCCTGCTTAAACTTCAAAATTGGCAGGGAACATTTCTCCCACCTCTCCTCTCTGCTACCTGCTTTATGTCACCACTGGCTACTGGGCAGCTGGGATGATTTATACCCCTAGAAATCTGGACTTGATCTTTTAAACAATAAAGCATGCAAAAAAGCTGACTCTAAGATACAATGTAAGGATAAATGCAGTTTGTCCTCACTTTGCATGACTTAAAAGGGAAGGTAAGAAAGCTCTATTATTTAGTGTTTTCTTCAGTGTATCGTAATGAAACTGTTTGTTAAAAGTGCAAAAACTTCAAAATTGAGGTAAATTTGCCAGACATAATCTCAGCACTGTTCCACTCTACTTATGGCCCCAAGGGAATTTGCTATGAACCATACCTCTCAAATGGGAATTTCCAACAACACAATCATCCCATTTTCTATTTCAGCCCTAAGCTCTACCTGAAAATCATCAACTGAAGGTATTGTCCTGTTTGTTGTCCTCCTCTTGTGCCACTGCCGGAGAGTATCTCTGGCCTCTGAACTGAGCAGCTGGGCAGCTTGTTCTTCCTGGAAGTTCTTGATCAGTGAAAGTGCCCCATAAGCGCTTGTCAAGTAATAGCCTCCTGTGAAGGACAGCAAGGGAAGAGCTTCTCAGAGTGGTCACAATCACAAGTACAGGCAGTTTTCTTTGAGATACATAAATACACACAGGGAGGCACCCAGCTACACACATAGATATGAAAGTTGCCAGAATATTTACACACAAAAGAAAAACCCTCCCTGGCCTGCACAACACTGGACAGTGTCTTCTTAGAGACATGAAGGGGTTGCACGTGCTCCATATTACACAGTGGTGCCCATGGCTGGATCCACTCCTGCTGACAAAAGCCATATCCTTAAATTACTCCTGTCACTCCTTTACTCTTGAGTGTTTACTCCTCCACTCCTGGAACACCAGCTTTATTCTAAACAATTTTCTAACAGTGTTTTGGTTTCTTCCCAAGCTTCAGAGGTGGATGAAATAAACGTGGCTGTTGAAACAAAGTAAAAAACAATCTAACACTGTTCATCAACTTAAAAGCAACTGCCCTCAGTGGCAATAAAGCAATAACTGAGTGTGAGACTTGTCCTCTGGAATCATCCCATAGAGTTGCCTTTGTTTTCAAAACAACTACTGATCTATCACCTTCATAGCATTCCTCAGAATGTCCAATTAGTTCAGGAGATGGTGCATACAGTCCTGCACACTCCCCCTTTATTACATGAGTAGAGAACAAATTAAAGCCACAACAGAGTTGCCAATGTACAAAAGAAGCTGCAGATCACAAAGAAAAAGAGTATGAAGAGGAGGCAAGAGCCCTCAGCAACCAGGAGAAACAAAAGACATGCTGTCTGTCTTTTCTTTTTTACGTCAACAATTTGGGTGGGAGCGTTCAGCTAAGAGGCAACACAATCTATTCAGTCAGAGATATTCAGAGATGCATTCTATGCCCACAGTAGTATCTTCCATATTACTGACAGCATCCCCTCTCAGCCTTTAGCTTTGCAAAAAGATGAGCACATAAAATTCATGCAAAACCCATTAGACAAATTGGACAGTACATTACAGTTGAAATGCACAACCCCAAAGCACTACACAAGTTTTTCTGCACAGCAGAGCTGAGCTAGTGCCAATGACAGGCCCAGCCAACAGACAGACTTTCTTTGCTGCATTCAAAACAAAACTTAATAGTCCACTAAATCTTTCTGCTTCTCAAGCATGTTAATGATCTCCAGCTTCACATCTCAAGTATTTTCCATGGTAAGATTCCTAACAATGCACTCAAGGATGTTCTGTACACCAAGCAAGGAACAGACTAGTGCCAAGTTGGAGGAATAGTGGCATGAATTCTCCCAGGCTTACTGGCATGCAAGAGGATATGACAATTTCAGAAAGCCAGGATATAGCAAGAATAAGAAACACACACATATACCTAAACATACAGATAAAGTTGGCTCCAAGAACCTTCAAACTTCCTCATAAACCTTCCAGATTCTGGGATGTACCAGAGCCTTGCAGAAAACTTCTTCCTTAAAAACACTACCATGGAAACAGCAAGGAGGCAGATTTCATTGCCTCTAGCAGACTTTAGCCCTCATGCAAGAAATGCCTCGGGAAACATATTGCAAGGGCTCATAAAAATACTTTGTGAGAAGCAATTATTGGGAAGAAGCAAAGATCACTAAAAGGGGGCAATATTCTCAAAAGCATTTCCACAAAGGTGCAAAGAAGTCCCCCAGAAGTTTTCACAAAGTACCTTACCCAAGTCTCATGTGCCTCACAATTTGCTGAGTACTGCTGCCTCATAAATCCTCTCAGGAAATTTTCAGGCAAAAAAGGCTAAGGCCCTTTGGCGCCTGCACAGTGCATGTAAGTCAAAATGGGTTGGAAACAACATATCTGCTCACAAAGCAATACACAGCAGCAGATTTTCAGGCTGCTGGGACTTGTGCTCTGCAAGCTACCCAGCAGTGGAAATAATGGTGACATTGTCTTCTTACACTGTCAACATCACTGTCATTAGGTCTCCCCTTCATAGGATTCCTACTCAAACAAGGAGAACAGCAACAATACTACAAGGAAGAACTCCCGTTCACTAGTCTTTTAGGCAGTTCTAGTAAAAATAAACAGATTACCTTCTCCATGCAGCAAGGATGGATCCAGCAACTCCATCATGTATTCAATTTCAGTATCCAGCTCCAGCATATCACACTGGGCTAGCACATAAGTCAACACAGGCAAGAAGTCATCAGCTCCATACAGCCTCCCTGGGTTGAAGGGAACACAAGCAGTGAGAGACAAACCACATTTTTTACCAGTTCCCATGTTTAAAGGAAAGCAATTTTTTTTGCCTTCTTTACCCAGCATGTCTGCATTACTCCAGAATCCCCTAAAGTCACCAATATGCAGCAGAGAGAATGTCACCTGACACTCACTGCACAGGAGGCCAGTCAATCCTGTCCTTCAAACGAGCACAAATCTTATGAGGCACACCTTGAGGCATGCAAGGGAAATTTAGAGACCAGGCTCACCCTGACACTAGCTCAACTGGTGAACTGGTAAAAAGGCTGCCATGCCAGCCTGGTCTGACCTTCATCTGCAATGTTACCATTGCCTAAGAGGTGATGAATAGGCATTATCTTTATATATCTGGGGATTGCATCCATTTTCTGGAAGCATCCAGACACAAATGCCAGTCTCTGAATATGAATCCCACAGCAGAGAAAACTGAATATAAAAGCCTGTTAGATTTGACAAGAAAACTCAACTCATTTCCTTCACAGATAATTGTCAAGAACACCAGCGAGCAAGGCCTCCTGTACCTGAAGGAAGCCTACAAGAAAAATGGGGAGAATCTGTAAGGGCCTGGAGTGACAGTGATCCACGAAGACTGTGCTGTACCTAGGCCCATCTGTGCTCCTGGCACTTTTCCTGCATTTCGACTTTCTGTTCAGAATTCTGGGTCTAGCAAAACGATGTTCACTGCAGAATGGATACAACAGTCACTCAGAATCGCCCACAGCATGAGCCAGCTTACAACTCTGATGAAACTCGAGTGACACCAGCTGAGGCACATGCCCCACCTGCCACACTTACCTGGCTGGGAGTATAGATACTCAAACAGCTGCTGGCTCAATGCCACTTTACATGACAAAACAACACAGCCCATTGAGCACATCTTAGCCCAAGTCTCCCAGTGCAGCACTTCACCAGCAGCAGCCTTTCAGTATTTTCCTTCTGCATGTTGAAAATATCTTACTCAATGCAATAAAGTCACAGTACAGAGATAGGAGTTTACAGAACTTCAGGCCAAGATCCCTATATCTACTTTTAAAATGCAGAATTTTGAAAAGCTATAATAAGCTGAGCAGGAGCTCAATCCAAAATCTTGTAAAAGTACCTGGGAGCTTTAACAGCCACAAGCTTTCACTATTCATCTCAAACCTCCAAAGAAATTAGATGTCTTGATCTGCACCGGACCCAGCTGCACATGCAGTGCATCCTTAGAAAGAAAATTGCAAAGAACCTGCAGCAGCTTATACTCACTTAGGGGGAAAAAAATCTCCCACTACCACAGCTCTGCAACACCTTAGCTCATGACCTGTCATAGCAGTGTGCAAGAGAGAATGTCAGAGCTGCACCTATAAATTCATGCCATCCACCACAGCATTTTGGACCACTGCCTGCTCAGCAGGTCTTGACTGGTCTGTAGTGCCATTTCAGTATTTAGGTTTCAAAGGCACTTTTGAATTCTTGCAACAGTGCAGAAATAGATGTCATTTCTGTTCCAAAAGCATGACAGAAAGAGAACATTCAGTGGCACAGCAAGACAAAAAGACTGGATTAGAGGCCGCTTTTTTCCACCCATTAAGACAAAACCATTGTAGTTGTGATATTGCATACATGCTATTGAATTAGAATAGGTAAATATACGGTGTTACCTCTATTACAACTTGCAGAAAAATACTCATTTAGAATCAGTGCTAAATTCAAGGCTCACAGGACAGCCTTTCTACCAGGCAACTTCAAAAGCCTACAGTGAAGGAAAGCTGCTCTTTTTCAACTGCTTCACATTCGTAGGATGCTCTGCCTGGAATGAGGTAAAACAATGCCCTGTTTTGCAAAGCTATCAGTGGTAAACTAAGAAGTGGAGTCATGCTGCTTTTGGTGTTGAATTATGCTAAACCCAGTCTGACGCATCAACCCCAAAGTAAAACATCCCAGACAGCGATGTGTCAAATAGAGTAAAGTATCCTTATCTAAAAACACAGAGGTTGACACAGCAGGCATGGAGACATCTGGCCGACAGTCAATCACTTTGTATTCTAAAAGTCCAGTCCTGCTTTCAAGCGGCAGGATCTTCTAATATATCCCTTCCTGGAGTGAGTGGAGACTCCTCCCTTGGGTGGGAACGCCCCTCACGGCCACTCCTGCAGGCCGAGCAAAAGAGATTTGCCCCCCGGTCATCGATCTCAGCAAGAAACATCAGTCTCTATTCAGTAATTGTTTTGGGTCTTTTTGCTAGCTTTAATATAATTTCTTTATTATAATTGTTTTGATATAGTGCATTATACTATACTAGACTATACTAGTAGTTTTTACTTCTACACTGTGTAGTAAATACTTCAGATTAATATCTTTTTTGTCTAATCATTTATCATAATAAATAATTAATTTTTATATAACTATAAAAGGTTTGCCATCCTTGTTCCTGTAGGACCAAGTTGTACAAAGGTTCAATCACAGCTCTATTATTCCTTAGATTTTAAACCACTAACAAAGTCTGGGCTAAGATTGAATCCAGGTGCACCCAGGCTCCTTCTGAGGACTTTAGAAAGCAGGAGAGTCCTTCCTGCACTATGGGAGGGCTTCTCTAATTAATTTTGTCTGAAGCTCCCACTCCACCCATGACAACAACTCTGCTTCAGACTGAGCTTTTAATATGTGCAGCCAGATAATTCAGAGATAGCAGGTCAGAAGCAGAGACGAAGAATTCCTCTCAAAAGGGCAGAGAGGCTACAAGAGCTTCAGCAGGAGACCAGTCTGCAGAATGAGATGGGCTGATTCCTGTAAGACAACATCAGGTATGAAATATCAGTGAACCTGAACTACCAGAAGCACCATACCTGAGTTATTCTCCATAACAGTGTAAATCAATTTGCAAACTCTCAGCAGCAGCATGACTTTCTTTTCTGGTGAATACATCTTCTGCATAGTCATGAACTTGACTTTTATCTTTTCAACGTCCACAAAGTCTGGTGTTGGAACAAACACGCCCAGTTCCTGAGGATTCCTCTGCCGAACCAGCTGCAGGTTTTCCTTCAGTTGTTTCCAGGAACCATCCGTGGTATGAAACTCTTTCAACATCGCTTCAATGTGACCCTTCAACGGCTTCAGAATGCACTTATGCATGGCCTTCTCCAGCACAACATCTGCAACAGGAAAACACAAATCCAGCTGACTTCCCCCTCCCCTCTAAAGCAGAGCCAGCATTAACACAACCATTCCCTAAAGAGACTCAAAATCTATTTTCTAAGGCCCATTTATTACACAAGCTGTTTCCAGATGTTTGTTAACACGAAAACAAGAGGCAGAGCAGAATCTGTTTTCCATTTACATTTCTCGCAACGTGATAAATAAAAAAAACCCATACGCACACAGACAGGCTACGGATAGTAAAAAACAAACAAACAAACAAACAAAAAAACCAAAACCAAAACAACAAAAAAAACAACTGCGGGTCTATTAAAGCTTTTCTTTTGTAGGTCGGACGTCTGCAAGTTTTATTTTAAGTTTAGACTTCAACTCCCAAACTTAACATAAAACCCACTCAAAATTATAATTTTTGTCTCCTTTGGCATTAAAGCCTGTCTTTTTGCATAGTTTCCATTGGAAACTATAACTCAACGAAGATTTCCTAAAACTTGCCTCAAAGATCCTTTGTCAGGATCTTTATGAAGCTGGACAGATTACAGGCTTTAAACTATAAATGAAAACCAAGCTGTGTTTGTCCAGCTTTAGATTTCATCACACAAGCTTATATACAGCTTTGTCATCAAGTTTGTAGTTCTTTGGCAATAGAGTGCACATGGCACAGTAACTGCTAATTTTTAATTCTTGTTCTACTCCAGTTGTTCTTTAACCCTCATTCTCTATTTTCAAAGTATGGACTGTGTCAACAGAGAAAGCTCTTTGCTCAACATTTTCTCTGCAAATCTTTACTTTAAAAGCTGATTTCCTTTCTCAACATCCTTATGGCAACATAGCTTACATTAGTTATGAGGTGACATCAATTATTTGTACCGTGGTGGGGAACATGGTGGGGAATGTTCCTGTGCCATCCCCACAGGAGAGTGGGGCAGGACCAGAGCCTACAGCAGGCAGATGGATCGGAGGAGCAAAAAAGTTGAAAGCAGACAGAGGAGAGGCTGTGTCACTGCCAGGTCACACGTTCACACAAATTAGCAGTCGACATCCTTGTCAGTAAGGGTGACTCATGAAAGTTTCATTAAACCTCATGCCACTCCCAGCCTCTCTGCCTGTACTTCTGTGGTTTTTTTAGACTACAGCTCTTTCTTTTCTCCCTACTCTCCCTCCCTTCTTTTAAAAAAAATTACATACTATTTCTAAGACTTGGGATTTACACACACACCCACACGCTCTCCAAACAAGCATTATTCTGTTTTCTTGCTCTTTTCTTTCATTTATCTTATCCTTGTGTCCAGCCCTTTTTCCTTTTGGGTCTCCATCCCTCTCTTTCCCACATAAACACCCTTCACACACACACTCCTCCTCCTATGGTGCTTTGACTTCACATGTAGCATTTTCTCTGTGTCTGTCAGTAAAGGCACCAGAAAAGGCAAGATCAGTCTGAGACATGCTCTTGGTGGCCTCTCACACAGTGGCCAGGGCTAGATCCAGCTTCCCACCAGACTAGAGCCATCATTTAGCAACATTAGCAAGTGGCAACACTTCAAACGACTGATCCTTATCTACTGTACTCGGTAGAGCCAAACAATCAGCACCAAAACAGCCAGCTAAACAGAATCATCATCCTTCTGCACGGGACAGAAACTGCCTCTCCCTGCCATCCTCAGGGATCATGGGACAGAAACTGCAGAAACCATTTTCTACCGAGAAAAACTCGAGTCTCACCCACGTGTACATTGGTTAGCTGAACTTCTAGAGTGTACAAATCATTCCTTGCTGTCGTCACTGATGACTATTCTTTTGACAATTCACTTTACTTTATTTCTACTACCTGATTTTTTTAAACAGGAAAAACACCAACTGTTTTGCTTGTAAGAGGAACACCTCTGCAGTGTGCATTCCAACTACCTGGTCTTGTTTATTAAAGCAGGGGGTGCTGCTAAACATCTTGCAAAGTGAGAGAGCTCTATCCTCATGAAAGCTGAACTCCTACAGGCTTCCACTGGAAGTTATGCACATGAATACCGAGCACGAGCCGTCCTTCATCTCAATAAAGAGGAGTCATCACCACATTTGTTCACAGGAGACTCGGAAACTCAGTATGTTTCTGTATGTGTCTGATCCTCTATAGGAATAGGAGGCAGAAGCAGTGCCTCCCCAGATCCCACAGAAACCGGATGCTGCTGGGAGAGAAAATTCCTCCCCGGAGCTCCAGTCCTTGGCTGGGGCCAGGCTCGTTGTGTGTAGGTGAAAGTGGAAGGCTCAGGCTTCTGCCCTCAACCCTTCCAAAGATAGTGCCACTTCCACAGATGAACCATGCAGATTTTTACAGCTGTGCAAGATGGCAAAGAGGTTTCTTTCAAATTTACAAATTTGCAATTTGTCACAGTTTCCAAAGGCAGTGCCTGGAAATTGCTTTGAAATTTACTCAATCACAATCCAGAGTTTCCACGGAAACTTTAAATAATTTTGAAGCAGCACAGAGGAAGGAATCACATAGCTCCTGGCTGTGCTCAAAGTTCAAAGGCACAACAAAACAGAGAAAAAACCACAACAAACAAAAATCCACCAAACCACACACAAAAAAATTCCAAAACAACACACAATCTTTTCTTCTCCTTTATAAATTTTTGGCACACGCATAAGAACCACTGAAATGGTTGCCCTCAAATGAAAATCTAACAAGCTGGTGAGGCTAACAGCAATGATTGATAAGGGCTGGACTGTTTTGTTAATGGTCAACAGTAATTCCCATATGTATCCTAATAAATACAAAGCTTACAAAAAATTAATTATTATTAAAGTTTGGTGGGACAGCACTTCTTGTGATCTGAGTCTCAGAACAATATTCAGTGTCACGGCACCTATGAGCATGTTCGAGGCCAGACCATTCAGCCAGCAACCCTTTCTTCAGCACTGCTGCTTCTGGCCGCTCTCTAAAGGTGTCTTTGGGTAAGATCCCACAAACCAATTCTCAGCCAGCAGCAGTTTTCACTGTTTGATTTCTAATGGCCACAAAAAAGTATATGAGGGTTTCCCAGGCAAATCAGCATCTAAGTTGTGAATTGAGGACTGATTCTTTACATTAACATCACTGTATATTTTAAAGATCCAAATCAGCAACAAAAATTCTGTTTACTTCAGATGCATGTTTTTAAATATTCTCCCAGGATGCTTATCACTCCAAATACAACACTCTTCAGATAATTTTTTTTTAAACTGAATATAATTTGAGCTGAACACTGTGTATTGTTCCTGAAATGCTTATAATTAGCCTGTAGCCTCAAAATGGGAACTGGAAGTGCTTTGATAAATGAATTGTAAAGGCCAGCCAGCTAGTTTCGTTGTGTCTTGTGGAAACACATCTGTATCCTGTGCTGACATGCTATTTTTGTTTTGCTGCCAACCACACAAGCCTGCATCTAGACAGGACAATATATTAGTCATTGCCAGTGTCCTTACACAGCCTCCTTACAACCTGCACTTCCTCAAATTGCAGGCACGCTCTCACCTTTTCCAGGCTCTCAGTTTCCCTGCTACCTACCAACTGTTGTTGCTCCACTGAGATGACTGTCAGATTCCAGTCCCTGGATTTACACTCAAGCCCTGTCTACCATGGCCAAACCATTCATCACGGAAATCAGGGGTCAGTAGGAGACTGAGTGAGCCTGAGAACCACCACAAAAAGGCACAGTCCTGCAGAGGTCACACTGCCTGGGAGCTGAAAGCAGAAAGTTGCTTTGGAATACCACAGCATGATGGCCAAGCATCCATTTGTTGGTGGGTCCAGACATGGCAGTCTCCTCCACAGGAGCAAGACTTGAAAGTAAGATCTCACACAACCCACATTCCATGATAATCAGCACAACCCTGAAAACACAGGTGGGACTGAGGTGGTTGATGTACAGCCAGTGGTGACAGAGACCTAGGAACTAGGGATGAAAGGTAAGCCCCCCCCGGCCTTACCATCTGATCTACAAAAAAGCACCCCAAAGAATCACACAGCTATCTGTGCTAGGTGTGTTCTGCTTTAAGCAGCTGTGGGTTACTTAAAATTCATGCTATAGCCATGTGGTAAGCACTTATCTTCTCTTGAAGTAGCAGGAAAGAAAAGCAGGGAAAAGGTCACAAAGGAAATCCAAGGAATGGTCAGAAAAAGAACACAATCCCCTGCCTCTGCTCAGTACTTTTACCACTGCTTCCTACTCGCCCTGTTCCACAACTCCTGTGGTGAAAGGAGGTGCACTGAAGGACATGTTTGTAAGACAAAACTCAACATAAAAAGATGCAACAATGAAGGACAGGACACTGGAACAAATGTATAAGCACTTTAGGAGTAACACAGTGGAAAAACCACCTGGCATGAGTTTTTCAAGCAGACATAGTGATATGCCATTCTAGTTCCTTTAGGAGGATAACTGGATTAGCAAAGAAGAGGGGATCTGGGATGGGCTGCCATTTAACCTCTTAGTCTAATACTGTGCACCTTCCATATAAACAAACAAGGGAAATACTTTCTTGCCATAATAACCATAAGCAGGGTGCATGAACAGATGCACAGAATACTGCACTAAGAACCCAAGTATCCATGGTCGACAGTCAAACAAGACATTAGAAGAGAGGCACCATGGAGGTCACTCCTGGGCTTCAGTTAATTAGTATGTCTGGCTTTGTCTGCCTGCAACTCCAAGGCCCTGCAAGAAGGTATGGACCACCAGTAAGGGGCCAACACATTCTCTCCAAGCTTCTTCAACATTCAGCATTTAAATATCCCTAACATATTAGAAATAGCAAAACAAGTAACAGACAGTATTGTTTAGGCAAGTTCTCACATGATCAGTTAGTATCTTACTGACAAATGGTTTAAACCAGTCATTTCTTGGTTCAGGGCCAGATTCAGGTACTGAGACTGAAGTTGTTCAGATGTCAGATCACACCTGGCAAAGTGACAACATTCAACTTGACTCTGATCTGTTCAAAGCCAGGAAAAGATGAAAAAAACACACAAAAACTCCCAAACATTTGGTGATCAAACAGCTCTGGACTATCAGGGTCTCCTCAGACCAGTCTTGATTCTGTGGATACAAACTGAGGTTGCCTTTTAATACAATTGAGGATGTCTTTTAAAAAAATAAATTGCACTCATCCTTAAACAATAAAGAGCCATGTGCCTTACTCTTGATTCTGTCCAAACACTAGGAGTCCCACTGCTTCAGGGAGGGTTAACAGCCTAAAGTACTATGGTTAGGAGGCATCTGTCAGGACTAATTAGAAACCTTGAAGCATATTTTGCCAATGATTTTGCAGAAGTTTAATGATTTGATGGGACCCTATCTGGGAAGCTTAAGAGATCAGCCACAGAAGTCTTTTGCTTGCAAGAGACCATGATGCAGTTCTAGAAGAAAAGCTACATGATGAAAAAGATCATTACGGAGACACGGGAAGACGTTCCAAACACTGAGGGCTTCAATAAACCTGGGGGTGCTGTTCCAGCACCTACAGAAGTTCAGGAGACAAAAGAGGGTTAAAGTCAAGCCTGAATGACTCAGAAGGGAGGAGTGTTATCCCAGAAGCATACATCCAGCATGAGGCTGACACGGAGGAAAAAACTGCACCGTGGAAGTGTGAACTGACAAAAGATGATAAATGACTACTTACTAAGTTAAAATTTGGGCTGCAATTCCATATTGAAATAGTCAAGGAAATCTGTGGACAACAGGCAGGGCTTCACTTCATAAAAAGCTCTCCATAGGGATGACTAAATTTTGCTGTCACATAGTTATCTGCTTAGATCAGCAACATCTGATGCTCCTGATCCACTGCAGTTGTTTGCTGGGTCAAGCCAAAGACAGCAGATGATTCAAAAGCAATTTTGAATTTTAAACCAGCCCACTTTATAAATTAATTGTGTTTAGTCACATGATCAAAGCCAGACTTTCTGTCGCTGAAGACAACCAGGGCAGTTTTAGTTGTTGCATTTCATAGCTTATGCTACTCTGAGTCCGAAACATTTAACAGCTGACAACATTTTTTCCAGTCTTGGGAGACCCACAGTCCGATTAAACCACACTCCTGTGAAATGAAAAGTACATAACATACTACACTTTCACAAAACTACAACCAAACTCGATCTGTATTGCTTTGTCAAATATCCAGCACTCTACAGAAATGCAGGCAAAAATGTGCCTGCATCCCCTGCTTAATTTGGTGCCTTTTCCTTCCATGTAATGCCCACCTGACAGTCTTCATTATTATAGTGAGAATATTACCTGTCTCCGAGTCTCAATACTGGGGACACTCTTCACATTTTTGTATTTGCTTTAGCAGTCCTTGAGACTTTTGGTTGACTTTGTGTAAATGAAGTTGAGGTTATGTGAGAATACTTCCTTTCGGTCAAGGACAGATAGAATGTCAATATAAAATTACCCTCTAGTCCCATGAAAGGAAGTATCTGCCAATTTTGCACTGAGCCAATTGCTGGGACACTGGAGTATGGAGAAAAACAAGCAAATTAGGACTGATGTGACCTCACAAGGAAAGTATTCTGCCCTGAGGCGTGTTTACCTCTTAAATGTGGCTTACAGGCTCTTCTACAAAAACTGCTCAGACCCTGCAAAAGAGGCAGCAAGATTTATGCAGCAACAATGATTTCACTCTTTTGGATATGAAAATCTCTTTTTCCTGTTAAAACATATATTCTAACATACAGCTCATCCATAACCACTCACAAACACATCTAACAGAGAAGTACAGAAAACTAGTTATCAGCAGCCCCTTCTCTCTCTTCCACACGTTTGTTTTCTAAAACTCTTACATATCCTTTAATTTAGTTTCAAGTGCAGGGATAGTACAGCTTTGCTAGAAGTGACTGAGAATGTCTGGAGGAATCAGATTTGTTTCAAAATTAAGTTGTCATAAAATGTCTCTCTGCTCTTAAATGTCACTGATTTTGAATAAATTCTAGTTCTACAGCTACAATCCATACGGTTAGATTTGGCAGTTTTAGACCATAGATTGAGAACTACATCAGCCCAATTCAGATAAAAATACATGTGTGCCAGCAAATAAAGGATTCTCTATTGTTAACAGTACAGCAAGTAAAAAAGTAATAATAACAGGTGAAAAGTCCACATTGCACCTATTTTAAGGATAACTTCTTATGAACAACTTCGTAGTGTAATCATTCCAAGCTAACAGGGTCATTTGAAGTGGGGAGGGAAGGGGGAGGTTGTTTTAAGACTAAGACCTCGGTGGTTCAAGCTCTACTAGCCAAGTCAGCCCCACCTTTCTGAACTGGACAAAGACTATAAACACAGATTACAAATTTCCACCTTCCCCCCAAAACACGGGACACTGTGTTTCTTACCTATTTGGTCTTCAGGAATCAGTGATTCGATTGGGGGATCAAGTTCAGAGCTTTGGGACAAGTAGTTCTTGACTTGGGTCATGAACTGACGAATTGTTTGCAGCATATCAGTGCTCGAAACATGGCACTCCTTGTTTTCTTGGAGAAAGCTGACATAGTCCTGTACTAAGCATCCAAAATAGGTGCGTTTGTCCCGGGACATCTCTGCAATTTTCTTAATCATTCTCTTCTCGGGGGTCATGAAGGAACTGAAAACTCCACTGACTTTCCGTAGCTGAGATTTCACAATCTTGGGGAGAACAAACGAACTGCTTCTTTTTTTCTTGGGCTTCAAAGGGGGTGCCATGCTCTCCTGGTCACTTTCCTCCCCAAAGTCCTCCAGGCTGCTGTTGGTGTCCCCCTCATAGCCGAAGAGCGGCATGCTCCGATCGAAGTCCAGCGAGTCAGAAGAGGAGGTGGAAATGCTCATGTCGCTCAGTCTCTGCCGGCCTCCATGCCACGGGATGTGTGGCTCAGAGACGGCAGCCGGCGTCTTTTTGGGAGCTGCTGGAGCCGGCTCGGGCAGGGTTTCACCTGGTGCAGCGGCTGCCTCGGGCATGCGCACGGCGCCAGGCCGGACAGCCGTCACACTCCTGGAGGCTCCGTCTGCCTCGCAGCACACAGCCTGCTTTTTCAGCCGAGGAGGCGGAATCGGGGTGGGCTTGTTCTGCAGCAAATCCAAGCCTCTCTCCTTCTTATGATTGACTGTTTCTGGCACGCTCGCCTGCTTTATAGTCCTGGAAATCTGTGGGCTCGTGAGGGTGCTATTAATAGCAGGAGGTGGCGGCCGGGGCGGGGGGGAGCGAGGCCTCATTGTGGCATTCACATCTGGAGTTCTCGGGCTTTGCCTTTTCAGACTTCCACCGACATCCTGGCTGTGCACTTTTAAGAAGAGGGGATTAATGAAACACAGCGCTCCGTTGGTCTGGCTGCACTCCAGCTCTGAAGGCGTTCTGGTTCGTATAGAATGCACTCCATTTATAAGGCAGAGCTGGCGTGAGTCATTGCGAGCACTGTCCAAAGGCACAGGCCTACAGGGAGGTGAAGGATCCGGGAGTTTGCTGTTAGCCAGGGAGCTCCAAAAGTCTGAAAATCATCATTGCATTAACGTAAGAATGCAAAACAGCATGCAGATGGCTTTCAGAACATTCAGCTCAACAATACCAGTTTAAAGTATCGAGAAATTTAGGCAAGGTTTTATTAATTCAAAGGGGAAAAACAAATCCAAGTGAGCTTTTGCTCTTAAAGCACCACCAGACATAACTGCATGCTACATTCCTGGAGCTGCTCCTATTCCATTTATAAATACCATGACCGATGCATAGCTTCCAATCAACCCACTAAGCTTAAAATTAAACTGAGAATCAAAGAAAGGAATGGAGACTGTAACAGAATAATTTTTACTGGCTAGAGACTGAAATGAACACAAACTGTTCATTAGCATCTCACTCAGGAGAAATAAATCAAGAGTCTCAGCTGGAATTAATAAGATCACTTCATTAAAGACACTAGTTCAGCTGACTTACACCAGCTGGAAAAGGCCGCTTAGGGAAACTACAAGTATCTTGGTTCAGTTTCTTTTCATAGTGAACACATGAAACCATACATGAAAAGGCAGCTCAGATTTTACTGTGGTGGATGCACACATCCCCTTTAGCTATGCAGACCACGCATTCAAGTGTCTAATAAGGGCACCGGCCTGCTACCCTGCCTTTGCTGTGGGGGCAGTTTGCCTGAGAATAGACATGCAGCGACACACAGAGACCCAGTGTGTAGTCCCACACCACCAGCACAGAAAACCTATGCTACACCAGCAAGGTGCAGCTGCACCCCTGCACTTATCCCAGCAAAGTGTCAGCATATTTGTGCCACTGAGTCACTGCTAAAGAGCATTGATTCCTGAAGGTATGAAGATTGAAACCGGATGTGCCCTTGAGGGCAGCAATCATGCTGAAATAAGGGCAGAATACCAGAGGAGGGAGATTTAGCTAAAATGTGCCAATCTTGACCCGGTCTTTTTCCCATAGTGTGTCAAGATGGCTCACTGGAGGCAACTGAGCAATGATACCTGGGCCCAAGTGCATGAATGCCAAGCACCCTCAACAGGTCCATGCCCAACAGCCATATCCTGCCTGCGGGACAGAAGACAGGAAACAGCCCGTGGTGACAGGGCATGGCCAGAGAATGTCTATAGGCACAGGCATGTTTCTCTGCATAGTCATGCCATGTTGCTGGTGTTCCCAACTTCATGACTTCACATCCTGCCTGCAGATCTCTCAGTGCCTGTGCCTGGCACGTGGCTGTTTGCAAACACACATGATGTAAGCACTGCTGCAGGTGAAACACAAGGGAGACAGAGAGAATCATATGTTCAGCACATGAAACCTTACAGGTTGGCATCAGCCTTGAAATCTTGACCAAAAGTTCCTCCTGATGTGGTTTTGTGGGCTGCATGCTGTTGAGTTGTGCAGCTCTCCCTCTAAGCCTGCTGCATGAGAGCTCTGACAGGGGATACAGCCCTATGTTCACACACCATGAGATTTTGTGCCTACATGTTCCTCAAAGAGAACTCACACTTAGCAGGAAGAGCTGTTGGGAGTTTTTAGGCCTCTCTTGTGTCCATAGCACTGGAAGGCTGACTTTCTGGTGCACTCTTCTGCATGGGGACACCTAAACCTCCATCAAAATCTCAACTCTGTTGCCTGTTTTAGCTCATGGAAACTGTGATTTATTCTGGTGTATATCATGTAATTGATCCCAAATACAGCAACCACACAGGCACCAATCCATTGATCTTTTCCTCAGTTTTCAAATGTAGTAGCTAAAGAAAAACACACACAATGCAGAGACTGTTCAAGAGCAGGACTAATTCTGCAGCAAGTAGGCCACAGTGTTCTGGGTTAATGGTGACAAAGTGTGGTTAGCCTGGAGAGCTTGATCAACATTACCAGGATTGTCCCCTCTGGAGAGACTGACTTCATGTTACTTTAAGGCTTCAATGTGTCACTAGAAGACTGAGTTCATTACACTTTATCCCAGTCAGAGCACCCATTTTCTTTTTGCCATCTAAGCATTGACCTCAATAGTACCATATTTACCTCTATTCCCATGATAATCCATAGTTTCACCTGATTACCTAAACTTGCAGCCAAGCAGTGAAGAAGTAATTTCTCTCCTCTCTAAAACAAACCCTTTAATTTCATTGCAACTGCAGCAAACCAAAATGCAAAGCACTGCAATACATCCCAGGAGGTGGCTTTATTGTGAAGTCCCAACAGACAGTTTAAAAGATCCTCATGCTAACACTGATTTAGAGAGGATCCTTTTCAAAATCAAAGATGATTAAAAAATCTACTGCAACAAAGACTGCTGACAGTAAACCTTCCCTTCCTGCAAAAGGAAATGAGGCCACTCAGCACTTTGCTCAATGTGGAGTTACTCAGTGATTCATCTGGGAGGTGCCAAAGTTTCAAATCCCACCAGGATTTGCTTCCATCTCCTCTGAACTCAAGGTAGGTTTTACAATGAGCCTGTGTTTGGCTGAAGCAGCCAAGCCATGCAAAGACATGTCCTTCCACTGTCTTTTGGTATTTTAAAAATTTCACCTAACACCTGCCCATGGATACATTCTACACATCCTATATACACACTCCTCATTTTCTAAATATGCCACCTCATTGAGGCACTGATCTAAAAATTCACCATTTTAAGTTTGCATGTCAATCTGAACAGAAGTTTTATTAACAGGGGACCTCAGTTCCTATACTCTCCTCAAAATAAATTACAAAGCCAGTGCCTGCTATGTCAGCATGTAGACAATGTTTAGGTCTTGGAGCAGATGCCTCATCAACCTCTGTGTGGGGACTGTGAGATGTGCTTTGCCCAAGTTGCCCAGAGAGGAAAGAGAAGAAGGAAGAAACAGCACTAACAAAAATACCACAGAAGGCATAGAAGGAAGGAAGAGCACCACTCCTTGGCCAGAAGTTCTGGCCTTCCCAAATAAGAGAAACTGCTTTTCTAAATGAAATTTGTATAATCACTAACCAATACAAACTATTTACTGACACAACCTATTTTTTTAATGTTACAGGAGTGCTACAGGGAAGGACATCTATGTAGAGAACTACTTACTCAGTCCAAGCTGAGCAATCTCTTCAAGTTCAGCTTCTGTCTTTGCTGCAGCAATTGCATGAGGCAACTTCAGTGTGAATGGAAGGACATCCCTGTTTCCAAAGAGAAAAACCGTTAGGGTTTTCAGTAACATCCATAGTTTTAAAAGCTTTTTTTTAAACACTGGCAGTGGCTGATCTCTGATTATTTTCTTCTTGGGCTGTGGCAGGTAGCAAGATCCTTAAACACACAGCACAGTTAAATATTACACTACTAACCCCAGGGGTCCTTTACATTGCAGAGCAATGTGAAAGGCAAATGACAGTCAAGTGCCCAGGACATTCCCTAGGATCATTTCCACAGAGCCATCCAGTATTTTCTGCCTTTCCAGCAGAAGCTTTTACACCTGGTCTTCTACAAGCAGATCAGTGAGATACAAACTTGTTACTTGCCCTTAATACTTCAAAAAATCTTCTTACTTTCTGAATACACTGTTGACTGCTATTCCAGTTTTCAGAATAAAAATTTTATTCTAACTAAATGTTGCTAAACTGCCACATCTGTAGTAGAAGTACCCATAGAATTATGACTAAATTAGAATCCTACACAACTGGTGTCAGTGTGAATTTTCGTTTGAAGGTTGCGAACAAGCCAACCATATGCTATAGCACAGACACACAGTGGGTCTTTATTACCTAAATATTCTCTATGTTGTATGTTAGCTTCTCGAAAAAACAGGATCTCAGAATTCCACACACACTCAAGCCAAGCATATGCACAACACTGATACATACACTAGCTAAAAAGCATTTGAAAGGCACTTTACATGGTACCACAGAAAATACAGAGTCCAGACCAACATCATGGTGTCAATTCAAGGACAGGTAAACCCTCATAAAAACTGGTTGGGTACCTCCTGCAAGAAATTCCCTCTGGTTTTAGGTCTTCCTGGATTTCCTGTGATGTACCAAATGGTACTGTCTCTTTTTCACAATAGCTACCTATCTGCCTCCTTTAGTCTATACAAAGCAACTTTGAACCTTCAGTGAAAGAAAATGGATAGACGAATGCCCAGAAACCTCTGTTTGCTGCATGATCCTGTCGGTACTTAGAGAGAATTTACCAGAGCCTGGCAAGTGGACAGGACTGAAAGGGTGACAAGATAAGGAATATCTTCTCATTAAACTACATTTTAATGCATTTTCAGATCATTTCTCATCTGAGTGCTGACCAACTATCCATGTGGTATCATGCTGCTTTTATTACATGCATGTACAGCTTGGCTAAACAGAGGCTGTAGCAAAGGGGTCTAAGATGCTTCTCCACCACAAACGAAACTAGCAAGCACAGCAGCTCAAGAGCATCCCACACCAGAAATCATCGCACGATCAGCATGAACTGGCAGCCTTGATGCAGTAAAAGGACCAAGACCATCACAGCTGCCTCTCCCTGCTGCCTTCAGAAAATGTGCACCTGTGCAGTTTGGTTGTGTCCTGTCTGTGCACACATACAAGGCTCAAGCATCAGTCTGGAAATTTTCACCAGTAAACTGAAGTCAAATTGAAAACAAAAGATAAAAACACCAGCTACTTTTTTTTCTGCATTCTACCTGGAAAACAAGTTTGGCAACCATAAACTGCAAAACTGACAAGGCCGTTTTTGTTGTTCACCATTTAAACCAACATCTGCCAGTTGTCATATTCTACATATCTGACATTTTTCCATTATGCTCAAAAAAATTCTTCTCACCAGCAATTCCAAGAAATGGACTTTGAAGCTAGTTTGTGACTGTTTTTAAATGGGCTATGGAGCACTTAAGAAAGCATCACAAGACATCAGCTAAAGTAAAGTTCAGCTTGGCACCACCTCACAGTTGGGTGGGTAAAATCACAGCAGTCTCCCAATAATCAGTATGAAGGAAGACAGAGGCTTGCTTCCAAGACTCGGATTTCTACCATTACCTTCTAAGGCTACCCAGGAATATTTGCAGATTGGCAACACAAATATCATGCTGAACCAAGTCCTCATAACTCTTTTCCTCGAGACAGCCTAGCAGACGTGACTAGGAATATAGCACCATCTTACCTGCTAATACAGTAGAAAGCAATGAGTCTGAACAAATCAGCAAAACTTATTCCAGACCCTTCCAAGGAAAACGCTGCAAAGAAAGTTACAAGAAAGAATCAGACATTAATCCACTGTTTCTTAAAACATTTTAATAAAACAGATTTTAGCATGAAGTTAGTATGTTTTCACCATCAAGTTACTATTTAGTTAAGAGAAAACAACTCTACAGAGGAGTACATATCCCTGCTGAAGGTATTTTCAAGAATATACTGATAATCTTGGTGGCTGGTTTGCTTTTGTATTCCAAGCATATGGTCTAATTCCTGTAAAATAGATTAAGTGTGATGAGGCCTGAACAATGTTTTGCTAATAGACAACACATCAATAACTGAGGCTTTGTTTGCCCAGTGTACTAATATACCTAATTTTAAATCTCTTATTTCCTCCTCTTGAATTCTATTCTACTAGAATAGAACCTAAAGGGATAAATTTTCATTCACTCCAAGAAAACCTTTCAACCTGAAAACCCTTAAAAAACTCTGACAGTTGTTGCATGCCATTGCCTTGCACAAAAAGCAGTCCCTTTCATTTTTCCCCACTTGATACCATTGTTTGTTATTGATACAAATACTGGTTCTCAGTAATAATGATGATTATCTCAGGCTCTCTCTGATGCCAGTAGCAAATCTCACCCAATGACTACAAAGATCAAGCAGAAGAAACTCCTAGAATGAAGTGATCCAGATCTTTTGCCTCTGGTCTAAAACCTCAGCTGTGACAAATGCCTAAAACCATCAGTAAATATTTCCCCGCTGTGGAAGAATTTTGTTCATAAAAGACAGTATATAATTATTTTCAAGATGAGAATTTATTGGTACAACAAGCCTATAAATACAGCCTTAGACCACACTTCGATCAACTGTTACTGGCAACTGCCTCTTCTCCTTGCCTTGCTTGTAACTGGAACTAAAACCAGACACATAAAATTAGCTTTTTGTTCCTGGGTGCAGGGGAGGGAGAGATAAAAAAGGAAAAACTCAAAATTATGTCAATTTACAAACAGAAATAGAAGTTAACTATAGACTCTCTGTTTCAGGGATGTTTAACTGAAATAGTTGCTAATTTTCTCGAGTTTTCTCTTTCTTGTTAAAAATTAAATATTTGCTCCACTTGCTATTTCAGCACCACATACACTCACCAGTTGCAGCTTCCTTTTTTCATTCCTAAATCTCAAACCTATTTTTCACACCCTCCCTTCTAAAGATATGAGGGCATTATTGGTTCAAGACAATTTGGAGTGCTAACATTTGCTCCTTTCTACTAAAAAAAGAAAGAACAAATATAGTTTGAATTAAAAAGAGAAATCATTGATCTTGCAACAGAAACAGTTCTTAAAGGGTTAAATTCCATTTAGCTATAACAAAAAACCCCAACCAACCAAACAAAAAAAACCAACAACAAAACCCACCACCAACAAAAACAAACCCAACAATCCATCCCACACCTAAACTGCATCCAAGAACAGTCCCAAGTACAAGGAAATGCAAGGACATTTCATTGAAAACAGACAGGATAACAGACTGTGTTTCTACAAAAGACATGTAAGTTTCTAAGAGGATAACTACCCATAAAAATAAATTAATCCTGGATTCAGCAGGGTACACAATGGGAATATTCCAGTTGCAGCAGCCTTAAATGTTTCCATATATCTGCCCAACTTGTGGCAGAATATGCCTGACCCACTCCCACAGCCCACCCCACAGAGCAGCACAGGTAGCCCATGACATTATTTGCACAACTTTGGGTATCCTCTGCTGTGGGTTTCGGCAGTGCAAATGCTCCTGCAACCTGCAGGGAAAAAAGTACCTAAGGAACAGCTGATAAGTACATAACTCACAACTTACTGTATGTACTTTCTTTTATGGCAAATTCTTTCAGGCAGGACCCACAGTCACCCACACGCAGAGAGATGACTTTCTTCTGCAGCCTTGCAGATTTCCTAACCAGAAATATCTGTTTTGGAGAAGGCAGAAGGACATGGTTTCAGCTTTATCACAGATGCCAGAATAAATACAGATCATATACAAAAGGGGACCAGAACAACCTCATGATGTCTAAAACATACTGTAATTTTACTTGGTCATTTACATGCACTAAAACATACTCTATTTTTACTTGGTCATTACTGTATTAGGTCCAATACTTGAGTGTAAAATGGCAGCACAACACTTGGGAAAAGCATGTCCTCAAAGAAATTGAGATTCTTCTTACCCCAGGAGGTTGCGTCTGCAAAATTTCCATGGTTTCAGCATCGTTCAGACCAAGCTGCAGCCACACAGGGTGAGTATGGAGGAGCTTGTCCAATATGCTTAGCTTGTTGGATAGGCTGTCATATCCAGAGTCCCGGGGGCAGCTTTTTACATCATTTTTCTCAGGAGAGACATTATCCATGTCCTTTATTAGACTGTGGAAAATTTAGAAGAAATTAGACATGCTAATCTCCTACGAACAATCACTCAGGTCACCAAACAGTGACCTCACCAAACAGTGTATTCTTACATTTAGCATACACAGAAATTCTCTTTAAAGGTTCTCAATTCAAAGCCAGCTTGAAGATAAGCCTTAGCATTCTTCTGTGAGGTTGGAGAAATTCAGCCATCACTTCAGGTACAATTGTATGTGCAGATGTGATTGACTGAACATTTCACTTGCCTCCTCTGGTGTGCCAATATACGGAAAAACTTCTCTTCAAGGACATTTATGCAATTCAGACACTTTTATTCCCAAATCGATTGCAAATGCGGCAACTCACAGAAACCTTGCTCTCTCATGCATGCCAGAAAAATCTGTTTAATACTCTGACAATGGAGCAACCCACTACCTATTGGTGATCACTGCATTGGACACAAGAACTTTGTTTGGAGGGATTATTTTCACAAGTCCACAAACCATCATCACTTCACCTTATGCCCAGACTACTGTCTCTGCTCCAGCAGCTCTGTTGCCTTCACATCTGCATATCCATGTTTACTCCCCTCTGCTAAGAGGTCAGAGTGGGAGGAGGTGAGAAAGAGATGAGAAACCCAAGAAAGAAACAAGAAAAAATGTTAAATCCCCAAATAACCCTCCCTAAGGCACACCTTCCTTAAAAATATGTCATAAGTGGCAGTCACTTCTTATCGTATTCCTGCCAAGTTCTGTAAATTTTTTTTTCCCATTTCACCATGAAAGGTCCTTACCTCACAGATTAATATTCCACTTCCCAGGATCAGAAACAATGAAGGAGTTGTATATTAATGCCCAAATTCCTTTGGCTGTGGATTGACTGCTATGTGAGAAATAAAGGCTAAACTAAGTGTGAATGTGGCAAAGTAATGTAAGGTTAAAATTTATTTGGGGCAGGGCATCTAAAGTTACTGCTACATTCAGTAATGAAGTACAATTCTTGGAAGATACAGATTCTTGTTATTAAAAATCCAAATAAACAGAATACTTTGAGAACTCCTTTTGTTATGCAAAGCTTCACCATCATCCATATAATACAGAACACACAGTACAAGTGCACGTGTGTTGCTGGCTCAAATTCCTCATTTTTGAGCTAGAAGTACACCCTGTGATTCTCTCCATGTTAGAAATCACTATGGAGCAGTTACTATGGTAACAGCTTACTGATGACAAAATTTAGGAACAGACAAAAAGCACCCTGCAAGATCGACTGACTCCCTGAGATGTGAGGCAGAGGATGCATTCCCCTTACAGACCTTTTCTGTGGCAGGAGAGGCCCTGGGCAGCAGAGGGCAACACAGCTCCACCTCCCCACTGCACACTGTGCAGCTCTTCTGAATTCAGTGCTTTGGACAGGCCCTAAGCATCACTAACAGCATTTGCCATCCTCGTTATGCCAGCTACTGTACCCTCAGCAATGGGTACAGAGTTCACAAGCACAGGAGCACTGAATAGTAAAAAAAACAAACAAAAAGCCTCTACGCCCCCCCAGAAAACCCACACCAAAGAAAACAAGCCAAACCAAATTAAAACCCACCAAGTAAACAACAGAAAAAACCAAACAACCAAACTGCTTTCTTCTAGCTTTGTTCAGCAACTTGCAGGATCTCTTGAGAGGGCAAGAAAGAAAGGTAAATGGGGAAGAGAACTTTCACTGTATGATCAGGTAAGAACAGGCAAAATCATTTGACTTTTCATTGCCTGGATCAACTACCACTACCAGAGTTTGCCTCTTTCTTTTTTCCTCTTTCTGTTTGCTTATTTATGATGTGATGCTTTTCAGATTTCCAAGGCATCTCAAATGCAGATGATTTCCAACCCCTGCTCACAAGCACCAGAAGCTTTTACTAACTGCCAGTATGCCTTCAAGGGGCACAAAATAGACAGAAATACATTGGGTGCAGGAGGGAAGTATTTTTTACATTGGTCATGACGGAGTCTGAAACTGCCTCAGTAGAAATATGGAGTTCCTTTTTCAACCAGTCCCAGCAGAGCCTAGTGTCACAATGGATGAATCTCCAAAAAGTCAGATCATGAACCGCAGAAGTGTTTTCCTGAGCTGTAACTCCAGTAAACATTGCTCAGAAATTTCCCACTCTCTCAGTGCCAGTTAGCTGGATTACAAACCAAAGGGAGCTGTGGCAAAGTGAAAGTTATACAACAATGCTGGCTGCAAGCTTAGACAGATAGAAATAGCTTCCACTCCCCTTGGTCAGGAGTTGAAAACCAAATATGCTGCAGGGGGAATATGTCCAAGAGGGGAAAGATTTTTGCCTACTAAAGACAGGTACCTCACATTCAAAAGAAGGTGTGCAACAGGTATGAGCTAGAATGCCTGGCATTGCTTGCTCCCACAAAACCACGAAGCTGGCAAGAGTTTGCACAAGCACACAGGGTCATGATGTTCCTCTTTGGTATGACTGGCTTTGTGTTGGCCCAAACCCCCTAGACCACCATAAATCAGCAGACTAATTTAAATGGGGAGCTATCAGGTTTGTGGAACCTCCAGGTACTTACATGCGCAATCCCTCCCACGTGCTGAGATCCCAGGAGGAAGATCTCTGACCTACATATACAGGCACCTCCTTTCTGCAGCTGCTTCTGCTCCCTCAAGAAGTAAGCCAAAGATTATGAACATCTCATCATGACCAGAACTTCTGCCACTCCTAAACACTAATGGTTCAAACAACACCAATGCAACTCAGCTAAATCAGCACTAGAATGTTATTGTAATCCGTGGTCAGGTAAACAGGAATAGGAAACATTTTTTAAAAAATTATTTCCTATTCCGAAATAATAAAGAGACAGACAGAAAGATGTAACCTGGTGAACTTTGGAAAAAGCACACCTTGGAAAAACCACACCTCATACAACCTATGAGAAGCCACTTCCCAAGGCCTGTGAGCAAATGCAGTAAAAAGACCCCACTGGTGTGTTTTGACAGCCTATTTGCAGTGGACTAGCACTACTGAGCATCATATTCCCAGTTTGCTTTTTATTCTTAAAATAATTCTAATTAATGATCTGGGCATTAGACATACAGTCAAACCCTGACACTTGAGAATTGTTGAAACTTGTTATGTGTTAAAAGGTAGACCAAAATTATTTGGGACTGAGATGTGTGTGTAACTACTTTGGAAAAAAAATTGCATGGAAAGGATAAACCATTTCAATTCATGAGTGATGCATTAATTAATTCAAGTGTACCGAACAAGAACAAGAAGTTGCTGTAACCTAAATGCTAGTAAAATATGCTGTATATCATGCAACAAATAAATTCCTCTACTGGTTTTACTTTTGGGTTGGAGGATGGTTGGTTGGTTTGTGTTGTTTGGGATTTTGGGGAAAAAAAAAAAAAAAAAAAAAAAAAAGATTCCTCATAAAAGACAATCTGACCAGGTCACATTAAACTCAAAATCAAAACACAAATCAGTCATAATGGATGGTCTGCTTTAATTCAGGGCTGCTTCATAGTTTCTCTTCAATAGGAAAGGTAGGTTTCAACACTACTCATGATAACTGAAGAAAACACATGATTCATGCAAGTTTCCTTAGATTTGAGAAAACCCATACACACGTGGGAAGTACAGAGCAGTAACTGCCAAGATAAACAGTGCTGTGCTGCATCCTGATTAGACTTAGCTCACAGTAAAAAAGACAAGGAACAGGCTGAAGCTTGTAGCCAGGATGATCCTTGGTCATGATGTGGACCTTGCTCCAGTCCCACCAAAGTTAACTACCTCACAGTTAACTCACTTCTACTATCCATTGCAAAATGCCTGGATTTTAAAAAAATCTAACAGCTCTTAATAACCCTAGCCCAGTCTATACAGTCAAACTGAGCATCAGCTGGGAGGGGAAGAGAGCCACTGGTAACTTCCTCCTGCATCCATTACAGCTAAAAGAATAGGACAAAGCGGCTGGGAAGAAGTTTTCTGGATACTTGCCCACCTGTCAGCAATAACAGAAGAGGTTGTCTTTGCAGGATAGAAGATGGTTCTACTGAAGTAAGTAACCACTGTGGAAACCACAGCGACGTGAGGGCTGTGCAGTGCAGGACACAAGGCAGGGAGCAAAGCTCTGCCCCTGTTCCTTCCATGGGAACAGAGAAGGAAGGGAATAAGCTGCTGCAGCTGCCACCACCAGCAAAGCATCCCTGAACCATTCCACAGGCACCAAGTGCCCTGGGAAGCCTGGAGCTTTACAGCCTTTCCTGCAGGGGACAGCAGGAAGCGTCAGCCCCTCATGAACATTCACACAGATGTGCAGGGGGCCTGGCGCCTCCTAAAAGATCATCCAGGTGCATCCAGGTGCCACCAGTCCCATCCCATGTGCTCCTGGGCTGCCATTGCATGCAGAAGCTCTCTCATTACTTTTTCAAAGGTCACCAGAATGGCAGGACAGAAATCTGTCCCACTAATTTCCTTTTCTGACAACTCTCTTCATTTGCATTATCGAGATAAATGTCTGCACTGGGAAAAAGGCCAAGCATCAAAAAGTGAGATACTGAAACAGTCCCTCTTAAAACACATTTTTGCAAGCCTTTTTTTTTAAAAAATCTGGCTTTTACATATTTGCAAGCCAAAGCAGTAAGCCCTTAAATCATTCTTGATATAACTTGGGCCATATATATTAAAAGGAGAGATGAGCCCAAAATAAAGGAGTATATAAGGTGAGGAGTATAAATCTGAAAGTCACCACATAACCACAAAAAAACCTACACCACAATACTAAGGTTGCAGACATGCATTTTCATGTCCTTATTTTTCTGAATTCAGCTGAGAGCTCTGCAACTGCTGCCTTTTCAGAACTGCTCTGGATATCTGTGGACATCTGCTAAGGTGGAAAAAGAGCAAGGAAAATGGACATTCTATTGAGCTCACATTTCCCTAGATGCAAATCCAAAGATCATATCAAGACACCTGACACTTCTGAACAGCAGAACGTGTAATAAGAAGAGCAAGCTACATTAGTTGCAGAGTTTTAAATTAACTATAAAGAAATATAGTTATGACAGTAAACACAGCCTTGTGAGGTGTCTAGTTTAAACAAGAACTCTGGAAAACCTTTGTTGAAATTACTATAATCTTCCTCTGTGGCTGTATATATATTTAAAAAAAAAAAAAAGGTGTCAGTGCACAACCAAATTACATAATTTGTACCTACTTTGATACAACTTCCTCCTTACATAGAAGCATGCAGTTCAGAGTTTTGTAGTCACAGTAGGTTTGGCTTTAGCTCATTTATTCAAACCTCATATTTCACATTATCATTTTGAAGTGACGGAAAAGAATTTTTTCAATGGCTAACATTACTTTTCATGGAAATTGCATTATTCACTTTTTATGTTAGGTTTACTTACATATCTTAAACCAAAATATATTTGCCATTAAGATTAACAAATTCAGATTAAAAATCCATTAAAAAAATCAATAAAAAGAAAAGTCATGATCTGAAAAAATGGGTAGGTTTAGTTGACTGTTTACAGCTGAGTGCTTCCACCAAGATTTTAGAATCAGCAGACCTTAGCCTTTCATGGATATGATGTATTCAAAGATATGAGAAGCCTTTTCTTAACTGAAAAGTAGCTGATGATCTCTGAAGTTAATTAGCTGAATTTACAAAATGAAGAAAGTATCCTTTCTGCCTCTCTAAAAGAACTGTGCTCTCCAGAGCTTTAAAATTTGAATAATGTTCACCCAGGGCCATAGCCAAGGATTTTAATTAGTTCAACTATCTTACATTCTTTACCACTTGGGCAACAAAGCTGCTGCTTAATGTTATTGAAAATAATCTACATACACTTTGGAGTAAGTTCTAGCAGATTTCAACAGAATTCATAGGAAGAAAAAGAGGTAAAAATCTTGGATGCAATTCTAAAAACAATTTCCACTTCATTACTTCACTGCTAGAAGAACAAAGCCCACCAGCTCCAGGGCTGGCAAAGACCATGAAGTCAGATAAAACACAACACCTACATTGGCTTGCTTTCCTCTTGCAACAAATATTTCAGGTAAGTACAAAAATGTGTTCTCGTATTAACACAATGACTAAAATATTGATTATCCTCCAGATATCAATTTAGCAGGCATTACTGTTCAAGAAAAGCCAAAATGCTGAGGTCCCATTCTGCCCACTTAAGGGTACAGTTTTATTTTTTTATGTGCAAGTTACTCATCTATAAATTAACTTAAACACATAACCCACATATGCATCTGCTAATAGCAGTCAATATTTTACTTTCTAACTTGAGAGCATAAATAAATCATGTTATTGTATCTTGAATCTTCAAAGAGCCACTGGAAGCAATGGACATTTTGTCTTTACAGCATGAAAGCAAAGCTGTTCCACAGACAATGGTAATAATGTTAATAGTTTCCTGCTTCAATATCCAAGGTTTTTAACAAGGAAGTAGAAGTGAAGCTCAGTTGCAATTAGAAGATATTAAGGCAAATACACCGAACAACTGAATCTCCTGCACAAAGACAAATTCCTTGGATCAAGAGCAAGATAATCTACACTTCCTATGCTGCCAGAGGAAAACGTGCTAGGACATAAGCCCAAGAAGACCCAAGAAGAAAGCACAGTGAAAACATTCCTGTCATGGTAGACTCTCCAGAACCATGAAAATAAACATTTTAATCACCTTTGCCAATCAGCAGATTCATCTTCCACTGTGAGATCTGTCTGTACCATCTCCTGTTTCAGTTCTCCGATTTCTGAGGCAATTGTGTCAATGAGCTGGAAAGGGACAAAAAATAGTATGACATCAAGTGAGTGGAAGAGGCGTGGAAAAGAAGCTGGGGCAAGTTTAGTCACCAGAGATTACAAACTTTTTCTTTTTTTGTAAAATTGTATCCTATTTGGACTTCCCCTTGCAAAGGAACAAGCAAGGGCTGGGGCCCTGTATAAAAGTTCTCAGAGGAAGAGTAATTCCTGTTTTGTGTCAGTACAAAACCTTCCAGTTTGGCTAGCCTTTTAATTTAAGTAGATTAAATTTGCAGCCTCTGTGTATTATACAATATCTTACAAGAACTAAGTTATTTAACTGGTCATAGCATTTACCTTCTCAAAAAAAAAAAAAAAAAAACCCAACAAAAAAAACACTAGAAGAATTCCATGTCCAAGAGTTTTATTTCAGAAGGGATGCTAAGCCAGTAATACGGATACTGAGGATGAAAAGCAATGAAGCAAGAAGGGAGTGGATGGCTGCTTTTCACATTAGGTTTTGGACTCCACTTGAACACAACAATTCAATTTTAAAAGAATTGCCTTGCAACCCTTCAGCTCAGGTAGAAGACCAATGTAATTCTGGGTGCAAGAGCAAAAACTCATTTTAAGGTGGGCAAGATTAGCACTAAGGTTGCATCCCCAAGAAATGCAGAATTTGCTAGCCAGACTTCAAGGAAACATTTTGTTAAGCAGAAACCAACCAGAAAATTTGCAAAGCCTGTTCTCTTGAACACTTCTTTGTAGCCATCGCATCAAGTTTGCTTGTCATGCCACACCATGACAGCCTATAAACCCTAGCAGGGTGCCCTCTCTCCTGCCAGGAGGGAACCTAATGGAAGGTATGCCGTGATGCAGTGATCTCTACCACCACCCCTGCATGTCACAGCAAACAAAAGCCCCAGCACATGAAGCAAAAACAGCTTTGGGGTTGAAGTCAGAACAGTCTTCACAACTGCCCTGAAGGTATGAGCCTGAGACCACTCAGGGCAGGCAACTCAGTACAGCAGCATTTTCAAAGAATTGCAGGCATCATTTTCCTAAATTGTTACATTGGAAGTTTTCCTCCACCTCTGGAATTCACACTCTCCTTTGCTGAGCTGCATTATTCCAATCAATTCAAAAGAAATTTTAGTCTCTGCTCACAACTGGCCAATTCCAATAAATAAACCTTATGTAAGAATGAATTACCATTACCCACACCCTAAGGGCTTTTTTCTGCCCAAGTAATAGCTCCCAGTGTTGGAAATCATACAAAGTTTAACATTTTTCAATATAACTTTATTTAGAGGTTTTGTTTGCCTTTGCCCAGGGGGAAAGGAATTGAAGTTTCTTTTCGAAGGACTGTTCCACCACTGCAGGCCTGATGAGCTTAACATCTCAGCAGACTGGGAGCAGCAGAGAAAATACACAAAAAATAACAACCATTAACGAATGTCAACTCCAAGCATCACCCCAGCATGATCTGAGACTCTTGGTCTGGGAAGACATAGATAAGAGAATGAAGAATGAGAAACTAATTAATATTAAAGGTGAATTACTTGGGACCAGTGAACATTGAACCAATAAATTTCTCTGAGTTTTGACTGAATGTGAAGCATCTAGTGAAGACTTGTGTGATGGAATGATTTTCTCTGCACAACAGGGCAATGTGTGGATGAACTGGTTTCTGTTGCACATCCTGGCAAGAACAACATCTGGCCAGAATAAAGTAATGCCTTAATTCTCTAGCACTAAAGATTGTTGTTGCAGAGTTTTTGTGTTTCCCTTAGTTTTGGTGACACCAGCCATATGTACCACTGACACTGCAAAGGCATTCCACCTGCTGATTCCCAAACAGCCCTGAGTCACTGCAGCCAGATGTGAGCAATGCCTCCCTGACCATTTAAAGGGGCAGCCGAGGAACCCAGGCCAGCCTCAGGGAGAAGCTGGACTGGGGTGAATTTATGCATTGCCAGCAAAGCACCCCTGCAAAAACTGCTAGAGCTGGTGACTGCATGAAGGCTGAGCTGCTTCTCACCATGAATCAGCTCTGCACAAGGAGCTTCTCTTCATGGGCACCATCACCCCAAGTCTTTGCATTGTAAGACCAACTGCAGCCATAGAGAGCCATCACAGTGGTGTACCCTGCACCCTCTCTACATCTACAGAGGCTAAGTGTCTCAAAGGCCAACAGTCTGCACAACAAACGAGCTTTTCAGCACCTCTCCCTGCAAAGCATACAATGTAGGAGCTCTCCACAGAAGCATCCATGTGTTTTCAGCCACCTCCTCCATGCCTGCCTTGCTATGTTGCTACCTGGCTGGCAGCTGAGTTAACTCTTAGCAAGCTTTGACAAGAGCTCCAACAAAACCCATCTCCCTCCGAGAAAACAAAATCTTGGGGAGCTACAGCAAAGAACTCTCATCCAAACTGTACTAACAGTGAAGTAATTTTAACGCTTTTGAATTTGTATGCCTGCCTCAAAGAGAACTCTGAAGAAGTTATCATTCCTGAGAGGAATTCTTCCATGTTTAGCAGCTTTGCTTCTTTTTCTAAAGATGACTTAAACAAAATGGCACATTTCAAGCAACCTTACGCTCACATTCTATTCTACAGGATAAATTTCTTGGGTATACTACATAGCCTTCATGGCAAATCAGCCTTAGTCTCTGAAAAGTGAATACACTCTGGACAGGGAAACCCCAAACTGACCTGTGAAGTTCCCCAGGATGGAACACACACAGCAACCTAACTGAGACTAATTACGTACCACCACATATTCCACCTGAATTAAAACACTGACCTCTAAGAAGAAATCTCCCATTTTTTTTCTAGACTAAATCACCGATATTTTCTGCAAATTCCAACTAATTTTCCTTAAATTCTCTTTAATGAAAAAAAAAAGTTGCTCTTCTTTTGTTGAAAGAAAAGAAAGTCTCACAGAGTTGCATCCTTCCTGTATCCTTGCAATTAACTGACATATACTGTTACAACAGCATTTTCCTATCAAATGATGTAAGGTTGTACTCGTGGTTTTATGACAGCATTTCCCAGTATTTAGGATCAATGAAACTTCTGGTGACTATACAGCGCACACGATGCACATGTAACTAGCATCATACAACATGAGCTGTTAATAATATGTTTCTACAAAACGCAGGAAGGATCCTGGGTATGTACTATTATTAGCTCCAGCCCTAGAAACAAGCAGCAGCAGAAGGCTCTGCCTTTTTAGTGCAAGGCTAAGAATATTGGAATTCTTCAAAGATACTTCTCTATTTGCAACAAGTGTGGTACCTCTTTGGCTCGAAATAATGAGATAACTCACCCTTTTGTTTCAACAGACTTGAAATCAACACAGTAAGAGGCAACTTCCAAAGGAAAATGCATCTGAAGTGGATGTATACATTTGTTAGAGGCCACAGTTAGTGTAAAACAGCATACATGAACCCAAAGACTTAAAGAGTAATCAGAAAAAATCTTTTGGGGACTATTTAGGTCTGTGAAACAGATATTACCCTGCTATGCTATAGAAAGAGGAGATTTACCTGAAAAATGCATTTGGAAGTATTACATCTTTTCAGGTGGTTAATCAGTATTTCTTAAAAAACAAAATTAAAATGAGATCTTATATAACATGATAAAATAGTTATTTTTGTGTGTAATGATTTTCCTTTGGAATTTATTTCTATTTATAATAAATATAAATCCCTTTGGAATTTATTTCTGTATTTAGATATAAAGCACTGTTCTGTAAATTCAAAAGACACCATGGTATAACCACTGTAAACCCAAATAATAATTATGACTCAGGCAACATGAATTCACATAGGAGCCCAGTACAGTATTGCCTAACCAAATCTATCCTATTAGATTGCCAAATAACCATGTACTAACTGTTTACATTCCTAACATCTATGAATGAAATAATGAAACGCAAACATCTTAAACCACAGCACTTCCTTTCATAATGCACCATACTCTGCTTATTGTCGATTGATTCTGAACTCAAAAAGACTGAGCTCAGCTTTTGGGAGCTGGCAGGGGTGAAACTCCTACATACACACCACAAACATGGCACTTCGGCACCCCAGCATTCTCTCACTACAACATATCTATTTTGCTTTGCATTGTTCAGGATGTTGTACAAGCAGCAAAAATCAGAGCCAATGTACTCGCCAGAAGCAACTCCTGTTGGGGGCCCCCCAAGGGGCTCCAGTCACATTTGTGAAGCTGCTCTATTGACACTCACATCACTGCTGTGCATCAGGGAAAGCACATGCCCAGGACCAGATATAGCACATGATCAGGACCACTGCCTCTCCCAGGAGCCCAGTGTAACTACAGCTCTTATTACCCACTTGACTTGAAGAGTTTCCTGTTGACCAAGAAGAGAGGTGGCTTTGATTTGATGTATGTTCCCAGACATTTCTAGAAAAAACTGCATGACAACTGAATTCCTGCTTTTTCTGTTGAAATGTAAAAAAGCTTGTACACAGAATTAATGAAACTGCCATCATTCTGAGAATGCACTTGGCTGAAAGAGTCAGCCAAGACGACCACTGCAGAATGTTTCCAAGTCCTGATATTTACAAGAGCTCGAGGGGAAAAGGTAAAATGGGTGCTTCTAATCTGGCAAGGGGACAAGGGCTGAAGACAGCGAGATCAGTATCAGACTGGACAAATGAGCCTCAGCACTTCCCACTCCCCCTTCCTGCCAGCATCTCATTTTTCATTCTTTCTGGAGACCTGCATCCTCTTTGGCATCACATCTTTTCCTTCCTGTTTTGATAAGCATTACGTAGTAACCCTCACAGAGAGCCCTGTGTGATGAGGTGGCCAAGTGCCAGAGACGAACCCGACTGGGAACACTGCCTCTGGACTTGTGCAAGCCTCTGAATACAATCCAATATTTTGATACACGACTGCAGATTCTGGTTATTTTGCACAGTGAGCTATGAATTCTCAGGGCCACTGACATTGTTCAGTGTCTTATTCATCAAAAACAAAGTTTTACCCAATGCTTGGTTTTGGAACAGAAAAGCTTTGCTGGTGTTAAAACCTCTGATGCCAGTTCAGTAAACACTGGAACATTCTGACGAGAAGGAGGATAATTCAGTAAAGAGGACATTTGTCAGAGACATATATTCAGCCCCTTGCCTTACCACAGACTCTCTCTGTAACCACTGGCAAGCTATTCAGTCCCAGAATTACCAAGACTAACCCCATTTTTGCCTCATTCTTACTACTTGCTGGCTCTGAGCATTCATCAATTACCAGGTGTAGAGTCCACAGGATTTAGCCTCTAAAACTACAGACTTCTGCTCTGTCTAAATTAGGGACAATACTGTTTTCCTTGTGTATTAACAGTCAAAACAATGGCCGTGAAAAAAAACTAAGAGATGGTTAGAAGCTGTAGCAATGAGAACTATTTAAGAACCAGAAATAAAAAGATAAAGTTGGACTTTCCAATTGGTATTTGTCAGCGATTTTTCTGGTAAATGTTGCTGAGAATGGTAAGATACTCCCTTAAGAAGATTTAGTGCCCTGAGAATCTGCATACCAGCATGGTCAAGGTTTCTTAGGCAACTGCAAATTAAGAAGCACAACATGAGAGCCATATGCAAGTACAGGACACAGTCTGTGCATGTGGGAGAGCATTCTGAAGAACAGATCAGCAGGGATAAATGGCCATATCTTGACTACCAAGTCTCCTAAACACAGACATACAAGGCAAATTAAAATAATGCAAACTCAAAAAATCTGATGTGACGAGTATTTTTGCTTGCTCACCAGCTCAGTTGTAGCAAACAAATGTAACTGTTGTCACAATTCTACTCACATGGAGGAGGGAGGGAAAAAAAAGGTAATTTCACTGTACACACACAAGCTACCAAGTGCACTGCACACAGGCTGGGCACACTGACTGCTTGCAGCTTCTAATCCCACACTCTGTGCTCAGAACCATGGTCCAACAGTGCAACTTCCCAGGGATGGTGAGAGGTCTGGAAAAGTAGCGCTTGGAGGCATCTTTTTCCCTGCCAGCATGTCCTTAAGAAAATCTAGGAATTTCATTTTCTAATTGACAATGTTTCTTGAAATTACCCAGGCAGACTGCATTTCTAATCATTTAAAGTAACTGCAACCCCATTGTAATGAACAGAACAGCTGTTCCAGCATCTATTTTCTACGTAAGAATTACACTAGGAGATCCCAAAGGACTGCAGAAAATGACTGGGTGCTTGCTTACAGTCCCATCTGACATCAGGAGTCCTTCAGCATACATGCAAGAGACAACTTAGAGATATTTCTTGGAACTGAGACAGTTCCTTGCTGTGACTTGAAAAATAAGGCTATTCTCCCTATTTGGCTGTGGAGTGCTAACAACAAGGCTGATGTTTGTGCTCCTGAGTTATGAGAGGTAGCTGAAGTGTGTTGCAGAACTGAGAGGTGATTCCTGTCACTGGATGACCCTGGTAATTGCTGGGCAATACAAAAGGAAAACACGATGTCACTGCAGCGCTGATCGTTCATTCCCTACGGATTGCCCCAAGGGAAACATCTGCCCCAGAGGAAGAGACGGAATGGGAATACCAACATCCCCAAGATGGCAGTGTTAGCATCTTTCACTGGAAGAAGCTACAGCAAGTGACGAATATTCTAAGGGATGTGATCAGGGTAAGTTAACACAGTGCTCAGAAGCACCTCTAAATTTTGATGGTCCCCTAAAGCAAAACCATGCCCAGCAAGGCAGCCACTGCGACCCTGGCACATAGTTAACAGGATCGGTCATCTTTTGAAAACTGCACTGGTAACTCCTACTGCAGCCTGGCTTTTTGGGATGCCAATTGTTCTCAAAATAGGCAAGGAAGTGAAACCAATTTTCAATCCAGTAATGGAAATCATAAACTTTACCACTGTACCACAACTTTAAATGACACAAATCCAGTTTATGAAGGCTCCAATAATTTTATGCCTGTGCATAATAAAGCTTATGTTCTCAGCATTAGCAGCAAAGAAAGCCATGACCTATTTTATACCAAATATTCTATTCCACGTACAGAAATAATATACATGAGAATTAACTGGGGGGTAATCTAGCCACAATTTGCCTGCAAAAAGAAATGCTCAAGAAGTACTTTCTGTTTTACAGAAAAAGCTTACTACGTATGAGAGAGTACTGCACATTCTGCTGCACTCATTTCACATAAATCCACGTATTTTATGTTCTGTAAAAATATCCCATTTACCTTAAAGAAGCTTCCTCTTTTGTCCATACAAGGGGTTTTCATTGTCAAAGACGACATCTTCCCTGAAAAAGACTCCACTGTATCCCTTGATCTCCTAAAAGCAGACACATATTTGTAATGGTTAGTCCAGTCTGTAGGAAATTCCTCTGCAATTCTAAGCCACAGAAACAGTCATAAGTCTTCTGCCAAATGCTTTCCGTCAACAACATTGTATCATTTATTTTGTAAGAGTCCTTACACATCCCTTCAGTCCATTATTTTTCCATAAATTGCTTCAAAAATACAGTGCTACTCAGAGTTCCATATCCCTCCCTTCTTTTCACAGCTGATCCTCTAGCTGCGACTAGATTTTGTTGTGCTCATTAAAAAGGAATGCTAAAACATAATGATTGCTTTCTTTGTTTACTTGACCTCAGTCTGCAGTACAAACAGAACAAAATGTTAGATGTCATTACAATCCACTGTCAAATATTACAGTATTAGCAGGACTTATCAGGAGTGGAAGAAACAGTTTAAAATCATCCACAAAGGAGAAAACACTCTACTGCTGAAGTAAAAACCAACCAACAAAAAGCCCCAATACCCCCCAAAAAATGCTGCAAATGCAGCAATTGAGTTATAATGCAATTGAGTTATATTCAAGTCAGGAACTGAAGATGAAGTTAGGAAGAAGCTCCATTTTCTGCTATCAGGTAAACAGTTCAACACCCAGGACAATGCACTAATGCATCCATCACGTGAGGAATATCAAGAGGGAATATCTACTCCATCTGAAAGTAGAGCAGCAGAGCTCCTCTAAAGTCACAACCAATTCACACTAGTAATTTGTGAATCAGCTTCTGAACTAAGCAGGAGACAGTTCCATGGCTAAAAAGTCCTAGGATTTTTACTGTGATTGTATTTGAACAGCCTAACTCTTCTCCTTAGCCACATGTTTTCCAACCACACAGCAGGGAGTTATGTTGGAAGTTTCAGCTACCAAAAGGGCAAATAATGCAAGTACAAAACATTATAGAGCAGAGACAGAGACACGGCTTTTGTTTTCAATCAAGCAGAAATTAAAATAAAAATGGCTGTCAGCAGCAGTAAAAACCAAGTTTAGTTGTGTGGCTGCAGAGGGAGATGGAGCAGAACAAAGCAGCTGGGACAAAGAATGCTGACAGGTAAAAACCCAGATTTGACACATGCTTCCCTCTAATGCCTTATGAGAAAGAATAGACATGGGTAAGGAAGACCAAGGCAGAAGGAGGAGCTTAAATGAAAAAAAAAAAAGGGTTAAATGAAAAACCTCAGCAAGTAAAAGTACATGACAAAACTCAGAGCTACAAGCCAGAGAAAAGAAACATTTTAGTTTTAACATGTAGCAGGAGGCTGTAAATAGTTCGCCTTGTTTCCAGAGGTCCTACCACAAGAGCACTAGAAGAGGTTACATTTTTCCACTTGGATTCTGCTTAAAAAGCAGCCATGCCAGGAAGCTCAGGAACCTGCCTGTTTTCCAGGTAGGGTTTGCAGACTTTGAAAGCTGAAAGAAAAATCCTGAATTCTGCATTCATGTGAAAACCAAACACTAGGGGATGAGCAAGAAAAGACAAAAAACAGTGCTGGGGAAAAAATCCTAAAAATAAAAAATTCCAACTTTCTTCCTAAATCAATTTATTCAAAGGATACATTCTCAGTGAAGCTCTAAAGAACTGTGAACTGTGTTTCTTTATCTAGAGGTGTGCCTAAATAACGTGACAGCACTAATCCCATAAAAGATGATGTTCAGTGAAGTGGGTGGTTTTCCAGGTGCTATTAAACGAGTTAAACTCTATCTCCTCATTTGCCACATAGGCAAGGGTACAGAGCAGTTGTTCTCCTCTGAGGAGCATAAGAAATTATATTTAAAAAATAGTCTTCTTTAGATCAATTCTGGAAAGATAATTTGCACCTTAAGAGTGTAAAGGAGGAAGAAGACCCAAGAAACCCCCCAAAAATTAAATAAAAAAAATAAATAAAACCTCAATTTTCCAAGTTGATCCTATTCCCTTAATGACAACACCAAATTAAATGACACAGGAGAAAAACCCAGAGATTTTAAAGGAATTATATTAAAGGGTTATGAGCAAGATCCCGCAGTTGTCTGTACATCTCTAGTCTCAGTCATTAATCACTTCATTTGCAAACAACAACTCCTTCACAGTAAACCACATGGGTTTAATTTTTTTTTTCAATTTAATCACAAGGATGTCTGTATGCAATCCCATTACCAAAATAACACCATGCTGGGAATTTTACGTTCTCCACTCAAACGTACAGAGGAAGGACAACACACAAATACATAGTTTTTGCCCATCAAAGAGTGGTATGACTCCAGTCAGAAGAAAGCCTCAAACAAAATCACTGCTTATTTCACTTGTAAGAGGTTCTGGAGCACTAAACTTCTTCATAACTTCTATTATTTGCACTATTACTGCAACATTACTGCTACCTGTAGGACCTTATCTCCAAGCCTCAGCTGGGCTCTTCTCAGCTCCACACCAGCCAGTGAATCAATCCCTTCCACCTTCCGTGGTTACAATGTAATTTCCAGCTAATTTAGGGTAACTTAAATAATGTTTCATGTTTGAGTGAGTTTTAGTATTTCTGACTAAAATGGGCACTATGGGAAACACTGACGGACTTTTTTGTGTTTGTTGGGAAAGGTTCTTTAGGTGCAGATACTTCTTTTCCACCATCCAATACACAAGAAGACACATGGGCTCGCTGGTAAAATGAATGGCCAGGCTGGGTGCAACACCCCAAAACATGGGGGCAGGCTCCTACCTTGGAGCTGAGAGGTACCTCTACATCATGCAGAAACAACTGCAGAAAAAGAAACCTGCTGTCAAGAGGTTTCATTTCTCTACACAGCTGTGCAAATCTGATGCTTACTCAGATCCAAAACAGGCTAGAAAACCACTGTTCTGAAGCTGTCCTTGTTGAGTTTGGACCATATGAGCCTGTCAGAAACAAAAAATCTCCCTCCTTAGACTGGGAAGCTAAGTGGAGAAAGTGAGCAAAACATGTCATCTCCTGTACCTACTGGAGAGAAGCCTTTTGTCCTCCTCCTGTGTTCCAGGCACTGAGGCAGAGAGCCAAGACAGATGCCCAGACAGTGCCCAGGTGCTGCCTGCTCAGAAACCCACTCGGAAATGTCACCAGGCTGGAGGAGCCAGCTCACTGTGTGATTCACGTGGCCTTTTGCCTGGCCATCTGGAGGGGAGCCTTCTCTGTGTCCCAGTGCTTTGTCTCAGCTCTCCACCGGCAGCAGGTGCCAGACTGTTCCTACCCACAGTGCTGCCTTCCTGCAGCTCCCCACATCCAGGATGGAGCTCCCTGTGTGAGTAACAAGACAGGGCAGGGAGAAGGCATGATCTGTCTGCTTGGCAAATTTCCCTCAAGTCCAATGCTACTGCACGGATGCTCATGTCCATGCATGCTGTATGTTTCAAAAAACCAGGTGCCTTTCATCTTTCTTCCATTCCCTTCTCCTGCTGGTTTTCATTCACAAGGGAATGCCAGAGCACCTTTCACCTAACTTCTGACTCCTCATCAAAACGGCTCCTACTTTACTCCCTCTACTGCAATTTTATTTGGATTTTTTTGGTATGTGCTTATACTTAACTATATTAGAGCCAATGACCACCTCACTGTACTTTTCGGGATCCTTCCCTTTAATCCTCTCATTCCAATCCTGCTTTTATAAACCAAAACATCCCATTTTCTTTAGCCAAAAGTCCTAGCAAAGATGAGACAGTCTGTCTGTATGCTTCCCCTGAGCTCAGCCACAGCAGTCTGAGTGAAGTCCCTGCCCACAATGCTCCTTACCCCACATCTGCTCAGTTTCCTAAAGAATCAAGGGTATCCAACTGCACCAGCTTCCCGTTCCTTAGTTCCTAGCTAGGATTTTTGATCTTTTGGCTAATCTAACAAGACCTGACTAAGGAAAGACTCTAACATAGACAAAAAGCAGGAAGAGACTCCATGTATGCCACCACTGAAGGAAGAGATTCGCAGCCTTCCTTTTGTTGGCTGACCCATAGAATTATCACCTTTTTTTCCTGTATTTTAAATGTAAGTTACCTCTCTTGGGTTATGTAACCAAAAAACGTTTATTCTATTCCATCTGTTGAAACCGGTTGGAGAGATGTTTTCTTTATCTCTTGTATAACTCATTCCTCATAAGTGTGGGGGGAAGGGGGTGAGTGCCTTCTGGTAATGGGCCAGCTGTTAAAACCAGGTGGGGCTGTGTTCCTTATCTCTTCCACAACCCTTAACCCTCCAGGGGGATATCTGCTGTTAATGGGCCATTAAGGCTCACCAATGACATGACACATATCATCCCATTGTGAGATGGGATCCCCCCAGTGGGGGGAGCCAACCTTTCCTACCTAGATAAAAGCTGAGACACTGGAATCTGCAGGTATCCGGTGTTTCCACTGGATTCCCAGAGGACAACTGGACCCATCTTGCCATTACTGGACCCTTTTTTACAGGATCATCTCTACGCCAAGAGAACCACATCTGCCACTTCAGGAGGACTTACTTTGGACTGCTTCCAACACCCTGACCAACAGGGTGTCAGGTTGTATTTCTGACTCTGTCAGTGTTTCTAGGATTTTTGGTTTTTTGTTTGCTTGTTTCTTTGTACTATGACATTTGTATTCTTAATATTCCTAGTAAAGAACTGTTAGTTCTGTTCCCAAATCTTTGCCTGAAAGCCTCTAATTGCAAATTTATAATAATTTGGAAAGGGGGGGTGGTTTACAGTCTCCATTCCAAGGGAAGCTCCAGCTTTCCCTGGCAGATACCTGTCTTCCCAAACCGAGACATCACCCCACTGAAGAAACTCAGTCTGCCCTCTTTCATTCTCCACCTGTAAAGGCTGTGCAACCACTGAGCACAGACTCTCACAGAAACTACCTCAGGCAAATTAAGAAAGGGTTTTACTTTTCTGCAGCCAAGAAAACACAGGAGAAAATATCAGTCTAGACCTTAAGTATGAGCTGGCAAAAGTCAGCTGATGGCAGAGGCTAATGCTGATTGCTACCTGTCAGTGTGTTCCCTTGGCCAGCAGTGGGGTACAGCTGGAATACAATCCCTGCTGCCCCATAACAGAAAAGCATGGAAGCTAGGTAGAAGTTACTACAGATGTACTTGTAAAACCTACGGTGAATTAGCATTACATTACAATCAATTTTTACAGCAATTTAGAAATACATACTATTAAAATAACTAAAATTAATTTGTTGAACCCATTTTCTGGTGAGTTAAAGTGGAAACCAGAAACAGGAAGGATAAATACATTTTACTCAATTTTAAAAAGTAAAAAACTCCCACCCTGCTCAAATGCAACTCTACACTTGACAATATGCCAAGAAATATACACAGTACTTCAGATTTTCAGTAAATGTAATCATCCTCATGCAGTTAATTTTCCTGTTCTCCTAGCACATTTGCCAGTCCCTGGGAGCTGTGTTCATCTCTAACCTACAAAGCTCTGGTTTGTCCAGTTACTCTGACCTTATCTGAATCTTGGCAAAATTAAACTTTCCCTTTTGAAAGTATTTCCTCTGAGAAGCTGACTCCAAACCTCCTTCCAGGAACATAGATACAACTGAGCACAGTATCACTTTGAAAATCTATCAAATAAGACCTTCAGTATGCAAACTATCACTGGTGCCAGGATCTGGCAGACCTCTCAACTCAAATGTTGCATTGTGTTAACACAGCTGTATCCACAAGCAAAATGCGAGGGGATTATGTAAAAAGAAATTCTAATTTCCATCATTCTTCTGGCTGGAGAAAGGGTTTACAGTCTTTAATTCAAGTTATGCAAGGGCACATTACTTGTAGAAAACAAGAAAGCTATAAACCAAAAATGGCAAGTCACTGTTTACACAGTGGTGGATTTTTGTATTTTGCCATTTTATTTAAAGAGTTTTAAAAACCTTGGAAGCAACAAAAATTTCCTCTCCCTCCTTTTTCTTCAAGCACTCTTTAATCTTTGCTACCTGAACATAATGTGTTTGTGTGAGCTACTCCCCTGAAGAAAGCCATCAGTATGACGTCAGTGAGTACTTCTCAGTCAGTATTTCTGCCCTCGATGTAAAAAAGATCTTACAGAGATAGATATTCCCTACACATGTAGGCAGAAGGGCCACGAGCGACTTTTTATAATCCTTGTCAGGAAACAATACTGTCCTCATAAACTGCAAAGAAAACATAAATATGCAAATGTCCGAACTTTTCAAAGGCAATGAGGGGGTCACAGGTAAACTGTACCAATGCTGCTCATCTATCTTAACATAACAATGCTGTTAAATCACAGTCAGCTCTCCAAGGACGACTCCACCTCACCATGCATTAAGCCACTACGTACCAGCCAGTTTTTAAGGAACTGTCACCCAGAGAGACCAATTTTCAGGGGCTGTGATCCAGTCTATGCGTTGGTTATGGCATAATTATGGAGTCAGCCTGAAGTGGGAACATCACTGCCAGACTTATCCACTGATCTTTCTGCATCTGGTTTCAGCCAGTCATCACTCCTGCCTCAACCAGTCTTTTGCCTGCAGGCTTATTTTTTTCCCCTTGATTCCAGATCCTATTTGCTGGGAGCCTTTTATGAGACTAACGGATAAAGAGGAGTTATTACTTTGAACTTGTTTTAGCACAGCACTCTCAGGAGAGGCTTTAAGTCCCACCAGATTTTGGGCAGATCCACTGTCTCACAGCTGTCTATCCACTTCTTTTATCTACAAAGCCATAAATTCAGAAATGAAAGCATCTGAAAATCCCATCTGAAAATGGCACAAGAATGGGCCTGGCTCTGCTCCCACCAACATGAGCAGACATGGCATCACTCTTTCCAGCAGGAGCATATATTTATGCAAATACTGAATGCCTCAGAAAAGCCAATCCTTAAGCTTTGCAGATCATGACACGCTACCAGGAGAGTTCTGTTTGCTGCTAGCACTGTCTCTCTGTACCCCTTCCCAAGTTTCTTCTTCCTCTCCTCTACTAAACAATCTCTTCCTGCTTGCTCCCATGGCATACTTTCCACATTACTGAGAAGGAATAAAACCCCAAGTCACTTCCTCTGGTACAGCATTTAATCATGGAGGATACTACCAAATCTCTAATAAGAGAATGCTTGTTTGTTGATACATTCATGTCTTGTTTTGCCTCTGGAAATGTCAGAGAAATACATTTAGGAAGAGATTGATTTTGATTTGGATAACTTTTCAGAAGGTTTCTATTCTTCCCAAATTCCCTGGCCTAGATACCTCACAAAAACTAGCATTTCTTGCGGTATTTCTGTAATTTCCACTTACTATTCCTGCCAAAACCACTGAATAATAAAAATAAAAACATTCACAAGTGTTTTCAAATGTCTTTAAAAAGTTCAACATAGAGCTGCACTTCCTGGAAGAAGCAAGAAAAAGTAATTGCTTGTATTACAATAGTAGCTTCACGGTCTAGAGAATGCCAGAATTCATAGTGACACTTCAATGCAAAGGGACATGGGGTTCAGCATCTGCATCTAGATGGGCACACACAAGACTACCACCTGCTGGGCTTGACCATGGCTTATTTTAGGAACCTGGGAAAAGCATCTCTCCTCTCTACCATGAAAGCCAGAGCAGGATGAGGGTTTCAGTGCTCAATTCTTAGCTCTTACCTCCTGGTCCAACAAAGACATCAAAACAAAGCTCTGTCCACTCTACTGCCAGAGGTCACAATCCTCTATGTAGCAAGGGGGAAGAAGAGACCTGACTTGTGATGGTTCAGAGAGCCTGAACACTTCTATCTACTCACATATTTCCATGATCATAGAATTGCAGAATGGCTTGGGTAGGAGATCTAAAAGGGTCTCATTCCACCCCCTGCCATGGGTAGGGACACTTTCCACTATTCCAGGTTGCACCAAGTTCTGTCCAACCTGGCCTTAGACATTTCCAGGGATGGGGCACCCACAGCTTCTCTGGGAACACTGTGCCAGGGCCTCATCACCCTCACAGGGAAGACCTTCTTCCTAATATCCAATCTAACCTAAACCTAGTATTTGTCAGTTTGAAGCCACTCCCCCTTGTCCCACCTTAAAACATTTCTCCCGTGTGGCAGAGTATTATGTACATCAAAGCTTGTGCTCATTTTGCTCAGTGATTCCAGAAAAGCTTCAGTTGATTTCCACCGAGAGCAATTCTCTTTTCTTTTTATTCTTTTGATAAATTCTTCTTCATACAATTCATTGAAAAGGATTGCATTTGTTTACCTAAAGCAACACACAAATGGAGAAAAAAGGCAGACAGATCTAAAAGTTGTTTGACCTTAAAAGTTAATATGAGACATGGATTTTAGACAGAAAATTGACCTTAAGAGAACAGCAAAAGCTGTGATTTTTTAAACCCCAAATATCTTTTAGGCTCTTTACTACTACTAAAAAAAAAAAGCAAATGTTAAATAGTTTGCACATCATGAACAATGACAAAATATAGCTTCTTTTAATTCTAATGCAATAGCATTTTCTAGTTGTGTTTGTTGCATCACCAATATGCTTAATATGTATCTCCTTATAAGAAAATAACTCCTTATAATGGCAAGCAACAGTTTCATTATTCCCTATGAAACGTTTTGCAGAGTAAACTGCTATTCAAGAGGCAGCCGAGGCCAAAGAAACTGTATCCTGCATTTCCTAGAATGAACAGAAAGATTTCCATTGATGGCCATAATTAGTGGAATGAGTTCAGCATAGCCCACTAAATGGTGCGCAATAAGTATCTGTGAATTCAGGAGCCCCTTAGGCTGTTATTCCAAGGTCCATTTAAAAGCTTGTGCTGTGCACCTCAGCTTCAGCACAGGCTAAGGCATCAGGGCAATGATTAACCAGGGAACAAATGCCCCTCTCTTTATTCTGATGCTGTCCTTATGCTCATCTTCCTCGTGACACGTTTGAAAGATAATATGTAAATTGTGCCACTAATCTAATGGTTTCGCTAGTAACGAAGGAACCAGATCATCAGAAATGCACCACACTACTTGGCACCTTGTTTGTTTTGACAGCTCCCAGTGACAGCAGCTGCTCATTTCCAGTACACAGACTGCTCTTCCTCTGGGCCAAGTAAGCTAAGTTAGAGTATTTTATTCGGCTGAGACCATGGTAAAGGCTAATATTTCAATTCCCTAGTCAAAACTGTTAAGACATAATCACCTGGGACACTTCTCAGTTTAGCCCTTACCATTAGTTAGGAATAATTTCACCCTTTCTTTTTATTCACACTTTTAGCATATTACATGAAATAGTAATTTTGTGGACCACAAAAACTCAGGCTTTGTACCATTTTTTTTCTTTTTTTTCCAATTCTGTTATTATAGTTTTCTTTATACTTAAAGTTTTGAGCCTGCTTTTCTCCTATGCTATCTCACAACACAAAAAGAGTAAATAATTCTAGTAGGTGCATTGGCATTTAGCCAACATTAGATCCACTACATTAACTTGCACATTAGCTGAGAAATCTCAAATTAGCAAACCTGAAACCACTACACACTATGTTCACAGGTATCAAGGAGACAAATCTAAACAGTGTGGCATCATCTTTAAAAGAGAAAGATGTTTTGAGATTTGAGGAAGCATATGTGCCCTCTTTGGCCTTTGCACGGTCCAGAAGTACCAGCAGTTAATGCACTCTCGTGATTTAAGAAATGGGCCTCACATTTGGTGAGAACTTTGATGTGTAATTAGTTTTTGTTCCTCATGAAAATTGAGAACAGTACTGCCCTACGTCAGAGGGCTTTCTCAAGGAGTGAACCACTCAGCAGTGACAATTCCAGACATTGCATTAATGGGGGTGACCCACAGGAACTCCTCACTGCACCAGCACATGTGCAGAGGAAAGAAAGGTGTGACCAGAGGAAGAGGGACAAGGTCCTGAGTTCCTGATCAGCCTGGAGGGAGGGCTGGACTAGCTGAACTCAGCAAGTCCCTTCCAACCTTTGGTTTTCGCAAAGACAGGAAGGGGAAGGAATGGGGAAGTGTGTGTTTGGGAGGTTGGGTATTATTTTTCGTGGGATTTTGGCTTTTTTTGTTTGCTTCTTTTGCAATACCAAGATATCGGAGGAAAAGCATGAATTTTTCTGACTCAGTTTCATACAGGGGTGGGAGCCCTCCACCACTCCAAAATCCATTTTTATGGTTCATCACACAGGAATTGCTAAATTTCCATAACCCAAAAGGAAGCACTAAGTCAAAAAGCATAGTATCAGCTTAAATAATTAATAAATCAGACTTTTAACTTTGTATTTATTAGCAAATGACACACACCTGAGCACACAAACACAAACTGGTTGAAAAAACATCTAAACTTGGAGCAAACAAATTAATGTACTGTTGGAGCTACATATCAACAGGCAGAATAAAAATTTGGATATATGTTTTTTACTGGGACAACCTGACTGAACAAACCACAACAATTATTTTTCTACCATTGGAAAATGTTTAAAAATACCCTGGGCAGCTCACGTAGTGAGTGATATGCAAACATTTATCCAAGTTTAAACAAATGGGGAAAAAAATGCAGTGATTGAGCCTGACTTTTTGCTTCCTAAAGCAAGTACACTAATTGTTGTGGGTCAGCTAGTGTGAAGCCACTGAAATTCTTGGATCTTGAAAGGATCCATTTTCAAGCTGCCTGTTTAAGGATGCAGAGCATCCTACATCCTGAACCTCACCAGATCAGCACTACGTGACTAATCTGAGGGCACTCCAGCTGCAGGGATGGATTTGCTTTCTGTTCAGTAACAATTTTATTTGCGTGTCATTACTTATATCTGCACTAGTGCTTTCTGACCAAGAGGTTAATGTAATCTAATATATGTAATGTAATGTAATATATGAGGAAGATCACATGTGAGTTTTTGTGGTTGTACTGTTTATTTTAAACACCTGGACATCAGACATAATGGACTGTTTGCTTCTTTATTCACTCAGCACTCACTATTAATTTTTGAAGAATGGTGTTGATTGCTTTAAGAAGCACTTTTTGTAGTACACTTCCAATGTGGCTCCCCATCCTCAAGTGTGCACAAATACAGCAAACCATGAGGCTGAGTACCAAGTAGAAGATTTATTTCTCAATTTACAAAAGAAAATATTTTCACTAGAAAAACTTTAAAAGATGTCTTGATCTATTTGTTTTGGTTTAAACACAGAAGAGACTCCAAGAAAATCTTGCATTAATTAAGGTCACTGCTCTCCACATAAGGATTATCCATGTAACAACACTTCTGCCTATAGCAGAGTTTTCACTGCCCTAACAGATAAGCTGCTCACTGTAGAAAGCTTGCATCATTGCTTGTCTTGGCTGTGGAGACAGGCTTAGGAACCGGGTTAGCCCCACTAGGGACTTGACACCTTCTGCACGACCACAGCACAGCACTGCTAACCTGTATTATGCAGAGGGAAAGCTACCATTGGGCTCAGAATGTTCCTGAACCACACTCGGACTATACAGACTGGAAAAAGCAGACTGAGCCGTGAATGTGTGCCAGCTGACTCCTGCACAAGTGTGCCAACGCAGCAAGCAGGATACACCCAAAGCACACATTCTCACTGTCCTTCCTGTCAGCTGTGCCATATACACATCATAGGAGATAGAATGACTAGACAAAATACCTACACTTACTTTGTGTTACTAGGAGGTTAAAAACCAAAACAAAACCACAAATCAAATCCTGCAGAGAAAACCTCCATTTGCACAGTCTATTTCTTGCCTGTTAGAGGACCTGGTTGGGGGCAGAGGGGAAACATGAATAGGGCAATGTAACAGTTCTTCAGAACCAAGCCTGCAGATAGCATAATGCACGGTATTGCCCCTACCTGACCTATCTGGAAGAAATCAGGAGGTCATTTTAAATTAGCAAAATCATTTCAGACACTAATACATTCCTCATAATGATCAGGTCTATAAGACTGTTTATAAAGAGTGACTGTTCTATAAAATCCATGCACAACTTTGACAGACTATGCTCTGAAATATTAAGTTTTCTTTTTTTTCATACAACTACTGAACTACTGCTTATCTGTGGGACTGGGGAGGTAGAGTGATTAACCTTGGAGATGTTTTCTTTGTCAGGGACAAGGGAGTTCCAAATATTCAAATATTTAGAATATAGACTTTAGTTTCTAAATATATGTTCACCAAACAAAAGAGTGAAGTCAATCATTACATATGACTCCAAAAAACAGTCTTAAATGTTTCTGTTCCATCCTATTTCTTTATGGGAAAAAAATTAAACTGTGAAAACAAGGTTATGACACACAGCAATGAAACCCAGGAAATTCAAAACTGACGGCTGTTGAAATATCTGTCTCAAGTTAATTCCACTCCTCTTCCTGTTTTCTATATATGCACCATGGGACTGGCAATGTCAGCCTCAAGCAAACTTCCTGGCTCAGGTCCCAGCCTGTGTAACTTTGAAGTCACGTAAGCACAGGTCACCCTTCCTGTCCTCTAGTGCTCTTCTTGATCCTCCTCCTGAGGAAATTGTTCCCTCAGACTTCTCCCTGCAACTCTTCCCTCTGATAACCTCATCACCTTCTGTCACAGCTGACTTGTAAATTCATCAGCAGTGCAAAGGTTACGGCTTCTTTCCCAACTCTCTTCCCTTTTCCCATCACTAGCACCATCCTCTTATTCTGTTGATCCTGAGCAGCCCCAGACTCCCCTACCACAGTCCCTACACCCAGCTTGCTTTCACTCTTGCAGCTGAACCCCTGGGGATGAAGCCTCATGACTTTGCCAGCTTCCTTTCCTGAATCTGTAAGGTTTCCATCCACCAACCCAATCCTCCCGCTTTTCAGTTTTCACTGTTTTCTACTTCCTGCTAAAGCTCCTCTCCTTTTCTACCCCTTTTTCCCAAGCCACTTGCATAAGGATCCCAGACAGGCAGGATTTCATATTCACAGAATCATTGAACAGTGTAGGCTGGAAGGGGCCCTAAAGGTCATCTAGTTCAAACCCCACTGCCACGGGCAGGGACACCTTCCACAACCCAGTAGACACAATGCACGTTCCACCACACCTTCACTTTATGCAGGTTTGAGCAGCTTTCTCATCCCTTCCCCTTCTTCCATCACCTTTGTATTTAAGAAGGTGGACCAAGATCATCACACCCTAGTAATGCTTCATCTGCTTCTTTTCTCCAATCCCTCAAAAGGCCAGGACACATACAGCACACAGATAAAGAGGGAAGAAATGATGCCCCAGCACCAGCTGGCTCTAACAGTAAGGAGAACAGCTTAAAGCCTTCCCCAGGCTGTCTTCTTCCAGACTAGGAGGAATGAAGGTCCTCCCTAGGTTTTGGGATGAGCACTTTTCCCTCCTCTAATTTCTTTTTGACCCCCCAGTTGAATAGGGGATATCATCAAAACCAAAGTTTCCTTCCTCACCAGTATCAGCAGTCACATCAAAATCCGTTTGATTAGAACTAAAAAGTTTCTCCTTACTCACTGGATTAATGAGTTCATAGAAACTCTAGCAGGGGAACTCCTGAAGAAAGAAGCGTGGGTGTTTAGTTCTTCTCTGTTAGTTTGCTTGTGTAAACAATTTGTTTTCTGTCTCCTGGGACACTGTTTTGAAATAGGCTTTTTAGAAGGCAATAAACCTCATTTGTTGAAATGGTGAAACTGGGTCTAAGTACTGCCAAAAGCAGAGCATTCCAAACACATTGGTGACTCCACATATTTACTGTACTGGAGAGTTATGTTATGCACATAGGTCAGACAGAGTCTGTTAGTGTCACTTTTTTTCTTTCGGATCTGAACCAAATGCAATCAAACCCAGAAAGTAAGGTAGCAGTCAGGGGACAGGCTGTTTCCTAGGTTTAACTCTTGCTGACACACTGGTACCAAAAGATTCCCATGACTGCTGGCAACAAACATTGGCAATCATTGTGTATGGGGAGCTTGGACTAAGCATAGTGAGATACACTTTACTTAATTCTTTTAAAAATGAAAATTTACATTGTTTAACAGCTAGTAAATTCCATCACTCATTCTGCAGATAATAAAGAAGAAGCTTTCAATAGGTGAAAATACTTCTTAGGTTACACAGCACAGTTTCAAGACTTAACATGGCATTAGTTTATTGCTTCTACATCTGATGCCTGTTATTTTTATGCAGCTTCTTTGTATAAATTCACCAACATGGAAAAAAACCCCTTCCAGATCTATCAACCACTCTTAAAATAAACACCAACAAGTCCATCTCTGTCTTCTGTACCTCAGCTATGATGTATTCCCTGCACAAACACGAACCCATGTCCCTGGAGAGTCACAAATCTCTTGAGTAACTTGACCTGCCACGACTGAGCTAGGGGAACTCAATCTAGCCCTAAAATTAATCTTTTTGTTCCCAGTCAGTCTGCCTTTTTTCCAAAACCATAGCACCAAAGGGCAAATCAAGGTGAAAACAAACATCTTCCACATTTTGTGAACCACGACCTCAAGCGGCCAGGACTGCTGTCCTGCGTCTCTTCCTACTTGCAAAGTTCTATTCTTGCCTACTGGAGAAGGTGGACATGAACAATGCCCAGCAAGGAGCTGCCATCAGCTTTCCCCTCTGCTCTGTCCATCCTGCCAGGGATGCTTAGCCTAAGCTTCCTACCACTGCTTCTGTGTACAGCAAACACTGGCACTGTAGAATTCTGCTGCAGCAGCTACATGTTTGAAACCTGCATGTTCAGTGAACTTCTGGAAATTTCTGCTTATTAATCTCTTGATCAGAAATGGATTCCAAGCCCAGCAGCACCTTCAAACAGCTGTCATGCCTCTTAGCACCTTGCCACACGAAAGCAGCTCTCTCCAATCTAAAACACCCAGTAAATCCACACAGAAACATTGCACAAACACATTTCACACCTACACATTAATTACACTATTATACGCAGGCCTGAAAAAGTAACAGTTTAATTTGCCATTCTATGACCAGCAAGGCTGCAATATAAGAAACTCCCCCTAAGGAATTTTAATTTTGCCAACTGCCCCAGACATTTACAGGCAGCCTTGGAAGATCTGACCTTTAAGTGATGACCATCCTATGTGCAGTTTGGAGTTAGCCTACACTTTCACACCACAGGCTCAAAGACTCAGTGGTGCAGGTGCTTTGCTGAAATGGATCTGTAAGAGGAAAATCTAAGCCTTGCTGTGGTGAATGACTATTTGAAAGGCAGGGAAAGGACGATAGCCTAGAAATGGGTTTAAATAATCAAGCAGATAACCATGTTGCCTTCGGTTAAAAGCTGGCCAACTTGAGACAAAAGCCATTCAACTGACAACCAGGTTTCTGGGCAAGCCACCAGACAGTTGATGAATACAAGGAAAGAATTCCATAAAATGCTGAAAGAGTCACCCTGCAGGCATCATACGCAAACAACTTTGCCAAAACTTTACATGAGCTACTCTTCTTCAGAGTTTGTACATTCAGACTAAAAAGATGTGTACTACAGATGCCAGAGACCATGTATACAAGCTGTGACTGACAAGGCCTGATGTTTTATCTTTGTTTGGACCTCTCCCTAGTTTCCACAGTTAAAAATGATCTGTTGGTCTGAATTAGTGCTACTTCAAGAAAACACATCAACCAGGAAAAGCATGAACAGAGAAAAACTGATGGACCGTTCATAGCTAAAACTAGATATATCAACACTTTGCTGGATGGAAATCTTACTGGCAAATGAGCTGAACCTACAATCTACCTTTCTTAAATTTCTTGTCCTTCTAACGCACCAGATTTCAGTAAAATGTTCCAAAGGAGGCTTTCCACTAGCAAAATAAAGGCTGCCTTGCCATTCTGTTGGGCCCAAGGGCATGCCCTGACTTGACACAGGGCAAATGCCTGTAACTAGCATTACAATCCGATCCCATGCAGCAAAGGAAATATCCCCATGGACAGAACTGTGCAGGGAACACAACATCCAACTGCATGTGGGAACTGGAAGGCCCAAAAACAAAAACCAGAATTCCAACACCTCCTAGCAGCAGTTTTAACCAAACTGATAAACACAGGCCTTTGTGAAGGAAAAGGTGGTATGAAGCAACGTCTTGATATTCAAGACTACTTTCTTCAATTCACTGTTTCCAAGTTAGGGTCTCAATCCAGCAATCCTCAGTTAAACATACTACCTAGCTAACCCCAAGGCCCAAGACTTCCGTAGTTTTACATTCTGTACTCTGGTGATGCAGCTAAAAGCCCGCCAGGAACGTCACTGAGATTATGTGAACTAACATTCTTCTAGTCATGATTAGAATGCTGATAGTAACTACTGAAAAGCAGCCCTGTATGTTCCCACTGTATGTTCTTAGAACACATAAAACAATGAAAAGCAACAAACAGACCATCAGTGGAACTGCCACAGTATTATGCACTCCTTGCCCTGAAATAAATCTTGATTTAAAAGTTGAATTTAGACATAGCTCTCAGGGTGCCATTCTAAAAAGGAGAAAAAAAGCAGCTGCCTCCTCCTGCTCACTGTGGAGCAATGGTTCTCTGAGACAGGCAAACAGAAGACCACCGACAGCCCGGGAAGGCACCCGATGTGTCTGCCAACAGAGTACACCACTCCAGCAAGGATCAAATCACACAGGATCCAGCTAAAACATTTCTCTGACTTCCAGAGCTGCTGTAAACCACATGGAAATACACCATAGCTATTACGACGTGTCACCATAAGGGGTAGATAACATATGTCCAGGCATTCATGAAATGCCAAGGGATGAAAATATATTTTTCATATAAACATCAAAAAATGAACCTGCACTACTACAAACCAAATATTTACTTTGGCCGATCATATCTTCTAACAAAAAATTTGCAATAATGTTAAACACTTAAAGAGACACACTGCAAAACAGATGCTGAAAATATCTTTGTAGGGCTTCCTGCCAAAGTGGAGGAGCTGTGCATCTAGCAGCGTAACAAACATGAACCAAGAATTTTTATGGAACCACTAAATAGAAACTTTGAACTATCCAAAGGAAAGATGGCTGCTCGCTTGATAGTAAACTCATTTTTTCCTCTGCTGAAAATTCCAAGCACTACAGGTTTGCAGAGGATATACGACATAAATGAAGAACACCAACACAAGTTGGAACCGAGCCTTTCTAACTAACTCCTCAAAGATTATTTCCTAAAGTTCCAGTTACTTAAAAGCAGTTTACAAAGACTTCAGTAGCAATTCCCAGCCCTAACACACATTCAGAGAAACACTTCAGGATGAGTTTTACTGCACCCCACCTACTATTTAAGTCAATCAAGTTCAAGTGACCAGTACATATTCTATTTCCACCTCTCAAAACTGAATTCTCATGAACTTCCACAACAATCACCATTTGAACAGCTGTATCTAGATAGATCTAGTAAAACCAAAGCAAAAATTCAGGGATATGTTGTGGCACAGGTGCATACACAACTTAAATAACCGAGAGCATTCTAAAAGTTCCCAGTCTTGCATCCAGACAGTTGTGGTCCTTAGCAAACACACAACAAGAACCCTGCTTACTTCTCTCAAGCTATTCAGTGTGTCCTGAGTCTGATTTTTCTTCTTGCATTAACTACAAAGAACTCTGTGAGTAAATTATTCTTTTTTAAATGCCCAACTGTAGCTAAAATAGCTTATTACAACATTTACTGAGGGCTGACATTTCACAGTTGCCAATATCTAACTGCTTTCCTAAGAAATTACAGTCTCAGCAAGTTATGCAGCATAAAGCAAGCCAAGGCCCCAGCTAGCACAAGGATACATATTTATTTATTTTTGTGAAGGTTATGGTATTAGTTTGTGGCTGCATTAAAAAAAAAATCAGTTAAAAAACTTAACTCCTTTGCAAAAGATGATGAGCAGACTCCCACACAGGCAGATCTAAAACCGGCAGCAGGCATCCCCAGCCCTCAGTACAGGACTTTTTTGATTCCGAAGTTAAAATTATCACAAGGCTCACTTATGGCACCAGCACAAAGCTGGAGTATATAGCAGCACCTTGCCACATTGCCTCAGGCACACGGGTTGGGCTGGAACACAACAGCTGTGAATTCCATCCACAGCTCCACACAGGAGAACCGCCCCCATCCATGCCAGAGCATCTGGCTTTTGCACTGAGCACCTGACCGGGCACCTGCAGGGCAGCAAAATAAAAGAGGGTACTTGTAAACAGCATTTCCCCGTGCACTGGCTCCCTGTGCTGCTCTGACCACTCACTCAGATCTGCCTTCTGCCATCCCCACATGCTCCACGGCTCCAAGTCCTCACCTGAACATGGGAGCCAAGTCAATGTTCCCCTCGCTTTCCACACGTTCACTCTCAAATGCATTTAAAGACACGTCTTGGCATGTGCTCAAAAATCATCATCCATGAGGAGAAAATGTTAAGCAAAGGATTTAGAGGAAGACAAGGCTACAGATCCACAGTCAAGTTAAGAAGTGAATGTCAGCATATGCAATACACATCATGTATGAAAGCAAAACAAGTAAGGTTTTGGGTTATTTTCATGTGGCAAGTATGTATGTTTCAACAAAGTCAGCACTGAGGAGCCCTAGAGTTTATTCCTGGAAAGCACAGATGTGTATTTAGCAAATCTAAAGTAGAAGCCAAAAGCATCATTTTTGATACCAAAGGAAAAAAAAAAAAAAGGCACAAAAGAACCATTTAAAAGTCAAAAAAGTATCTGGCTATTGTGGTTTTTTTTTTTTTTTCTTTTCCTGTACAAGCCACTTGTGAGACCTTGTTTAGAACACTGTATTTAGTTCTGGGCATCTGGCCAGATGACATTCACATTCTGGAGCTGGTGGAGTGAGGAAAAAGAAGAGTTTGGGGTTTTTTTTGAGAAAAGTCCCTCAGAAAAGAGTTGTGTCTGCCTCTAAGCATGTATACATGAGGTTGGGGAGGTGACCTATTATCTCTCACGAGAGTCCATCTGCAGTGCTCTGCTGGTTGTAAAGGAGCAACAGTAATTTGCAGCAAAAGATTTGTCCTTTAGTTTCTGAATACCAGACAAAACAATCCAGTGCTTTCAGACCTTTCAGGACTCAGAAAAACACCACCTGCTTATGTGCAAAGCAGGGCTTTTACTCTTCAAAGACAAGTTATACGTAAGACATCTTCCAAGAACATTCATTTACAAGGCTGTCTTGAAAACCCTGTTCGAAGACCACAAGGAAAAATGCACTTCTCTTTTCTCATCCTACCCTCTCATTATACACAGCGTTCTCAGACCATAATCCTCCTCGGTGCAGCTCATTACCTGTTTTCTCACACAATACCCAACACAAATGGGTGCATTAATTCCAAACAGTATATGATGATCACATACCACAAAATACGGTTATTCCTGCCAAAGGACTGGTAGGAGTCCAGGAACTTCCTTTTGCTACTTTCACTCTACTATGGTGAGATCTTCATATTCCTCTCCCATATTCATGCTGATAGCAGAATCCTTACCAGCTCCAAAGGAAACAGTACAACATTAACACACAACAATTTTCAACTGAGCTTATTATTTAGATCAAAATTTTAAAAAAACCCATAATGAACATAATGACAGAACATGACTGTAGCTCCACAATTTCTTTTCTTTTATGCATAGTTTCACTCTGCTGATCTCAAGGCAGAAATACAGCTTTAGCCATCCTGTAAAATGTTCAATTTTACTTAAAAAAGTAAACAATGGAGTTTATGTACGCAGGCTCATAAAATCCACATAAGGCAACCAAAAGTTACATGGATAAAGCCAAGCTCTTGGGCTTGATTCAGCATTCACAACAGCTTAAATTCAAAAGCAACTGCCCTGAAGTCAATAAAGCATAAAACATACTATCAACAGAGGAGAACTAGGCCCACCCTCCTTTGACTAAAGAATGATTCTCATCAAGAATGGACTTCACAAGCATGAGAGAACCTGGGAATGCTACACTACATTATTATGTTTTTTGTTTTGCCTGAAAACTTTAGGTAGCAACCCTCAGCTGAAACAGGCAGCTACAAACACTTCCATGCAGAGACTCTTGCCCTGCCTGCTCAGGCACAGAGCAGCAGCATGTACTTTATCCACACTTGTCCCAGCAGCACAATGCCTGAATGAGAAAAGGACCTGTGCTTCCACACTGCACAAACCTCTGCCTCTGTCTTGCCAATCACATCATCAGCTGAGACAGGGGATGCTTTTTGGGGCAAAATGTCCAGCATGAAGGCAGCCACAGACTGCTATAATGCGCCTGGCAGGTCCTTCACCACCTTTTATTTCTGCAGCAGCCTTGGAGGCAGAGGAATGACTGTGTGTGTTTGCCTTGGTCTACCTACAAAAGTCCTTGAAGCCAAATTAACACAGGCTGGGTTATAGCACAGCATGTCTCCCCTGCCAGGTAAGGATCACTCAGGCCCTGGACCAAAAGCAGGATCAGATCACATACACACTTCAGACTCCACAGCCAAGAATTCAAAGCAGCAGCTGCTGCTCTTCCACAAACCATGTCATGGCTCACAGCAGCTGAGAGAAAGAAAATTCCATGTCTCTGTCAGCTTTTTCTCCTTGTTCTGCTCTAGCTGCAAATGCTCAGGACTCCTGAATATGTATCGTAAGGTGAACCAGAGCACCTCAGCACTGCGTATCTGCAGGTGGTAGAGTATCAGGTACCAGTGATGTTCACAGTAGTCCTACTCTGGATCACAAGCACCATAAACACTAGGAAACATCCATGACCTCCTTTGTAGGTGCCAGTAACGTGCTCCAGTAGAAGATATGGGATAACTGTCATGCATTAAGTGTCTTGATGTTGCATTTAATGTGTTGGGAGAAATTAATTTTCAGTGTTCTGAAGGAAGACATGTATTGGAATACTAGAGCCTCATATCCACCCAATTCATACTAAAACATCTCTCTGTTTTGCTACACAGTGATTCAATGTAACACAGGGTACAAAATATTAAGTTACACTTCCAACCCCTCTCCTGGTAGGCAATACTACTTGAATGATAAGCGACCAAAATGAAAAAAAAGGTAACTGTCACGCTTGACTCTGCCTAGCACTGTTTCCACAGCAACTCTTCGCTGAGGAATTTCAGGGTTTTTTTGAGACACATTTTGAGAAATCTCCAATTGCATATTAGAGGTACATAAAGCCTCTTACTTTCTTACTCAAACCTCCTGCTCTTGAGATCTGTATGGTATGCCAAGTATTTATTACAGCCACAGGCAAGAGCTACACAACCACAGAGCCTCCAATACATTTGACCACAGAAACAGTTTTCTGTGTGTTGCTCCACCGATGTTTGAAGTCACCGTGTCTGCAAAGTAAGAGCACGATTTTCTTGTTGATCCCCTTTCTCCTCCTGATACAATCTCTTAGTGATCCTACAGTAACAATAAACTGTGGCTGTGGTTTAGTGAGATGTTAAGAAAAGACCTGAGTACATATCTACTTGATACAGTACGCCATCAATCCCTGCTGCTGACGGGAGATGAATTACCTCAATTATTCCTACGATGTGACAGCCACATTATTCTCCTACATAACAGCAGCTCTTTAACTGCTACAGTAACAGTGCTGTTCTTTCTTTTTCAAGGCAGCAGGTCCCTTCTGAAAAAAATTCAGTCACCCTACTCTTCATTCAGTCTCTCAGTAACCACTGCTCAAACTAGCTTTAAAAACAACTCAAAAATGCCTTGATAGTTAAGTAGAAGGGCTAGACTTCTACACCAACATCAGCAGGAGCCACCCCTCCTGGCCCTGTCAGCCACACACCAGAACATCTGTCCAGCTGCCCACTTACCAAATGCCTCAGCAAAGGTGGGAGGAGGGGACATTGGAGCAGAGTTTCACACAGACACCACAAGCGCTTTTCTAGAGGTAGAATGAGAGACACTGAGCTGTCTGGGAGTGCAACAGAGTGACAGAGTGATCTACCATGCTCACTCACAAGAGCCCCCCCAGACACAGTATCCAGCTGTGCCAACAGCACCATCCAAGAGACCCCTGGCCAGCACAGCCTTATCCCACTTCCTCCTGCTGATCTAATTAGTCAAGTCCTAAGGGATCAGTTGGTATTTTTGGAGCTAAACAGAGCTGAAACTAATGAACCTTAATATAGATCTGGCCTGAGGAAAGTCAAGGGCTTGGTTGCATGGCTATACTGGCACACTTTTACCACAACAAAACACAGAATTACTCATGGAATCAGTACAGACACAGATGAATTGAACACAGAGCTGCTGTGGAGCAGCAGAGTCACAGCTGTTGAGCCTTTGCCTTTCCAAGCAGTGCCCCATCAGGCTTCCTGCCTAGCAAATACACACCTCTGCAGGTACCATCAGCTCCACTCACCTAACCAGTTCCTCACCTATTACCCCAAGCTACCCTCTCTGAGGGAGAAAGGGCTCTGGCCAGCACTGTCCTGTTCACCCCGGGACTTCTGCTGGGGACTTCACGCAAATACTTCGTGGAAATTCTGTTCTGATCACTCCTCATCAACTCAGCTGGGCTGGCAAAGGCACATAAAGACGTTCCTTATTTAATACGGCTCAAGAGTTACTCTTTGGGAAATCAGCAAATAAAACAAATGAGAGGTGGGTAGCCTGGATAAGAAGACAGGCTCATAAAGGAAAATACACCGTCTGCTTTTCTACATCTACCAAATCACACCTGAGTGATCTGAAAGAAACTTTTGACATAATATTTACAAGTAAGCACTTCAGAAGAGGACGCAGCCAGACATACACCGCATCCCTGCGTTTTAGGCCCCAGGAACTCCTGTTTCAGCCAGCAAAGGGAGCGGATGCCCCGACTGAGGACTCCTGTGGAGCAGGGGCTTCCCACGGCGGGCGCTGCCGCGGCAGTACCAGGGCCGGGGCCGCGCTAAGGGCTCGAACCGCACTCCCCTCACTAGAGTCCCGGACATCCGAGGGGACAAGGAGGTGGCGGGACGGACGCCAGCAGGGTCCCCAGCCCGGGGCCCGCGGGGACCGGTCCGACCCGGCCGCCCTTCGCTGGGAAAGAGGCAGGCTGGTGAGAGCAAGGCGAGGACAACGCTGCCCCGCGGCACCGGCGGCTGCCGGGGCTCGGTTGGGCCCGGCCCTCCCGCTCCCACTGCGCTTTCGCGGGGGCGGTTTCCATCGGGCCCCGCAAGCCACACAGACGGCCACGACTCCCGCATGGCCCGGCGCCCCTCCCTCACCTCACCTCCCTTCGCCTCACCTCGCCTCGCCTCCAGCGCGTCGGTGGCAGCGCCGGGCAGCGCAGTCGCAGCCGCCCCGGCCGGCCGGGCCGGGCGGAGACGCGGGGAGGGGCCAGCTTTGCGCCGCCGCTCCGCTGTCCCCGGGCCCAGCCCCTGCGCCTGCGCCACTCCCGCGCCGCGCTCCGCCCGCCCGGGAAGGGCAGAGCCCGTGAGGGCGCCGGGGATTTACCGGGAATGGCAGAGCCCCTCAGGGCGCCGGGACCGGGCACGGAGTCGAGTCGAGTCGAGCCGGGCCGGGCCGGGCAGAGCCTGGGCACGGAGCCAGGTGGGCTCCGCACCTCAGCGCGCCGGTACCTGTTCGTGGGGCGGGGTGGCCTCACAGAAATCTCCAAGTCACCAGGACCCGCGCGGTGGGCGCAGTTCTCCGACTTGGGCCAAAGAAACTGGTTAAGATCATTCACAGCCTCGATGCTGTTAGGCTGTGTATTTTCCACAGCTCATTCCAGAATGTATTTCAGTGCAAGTTATCTCAATAACGAAACAATGAGAGCAACATTTCCCTTCCATTCTGGCAGCTACTAGCAGTGCCCATTAAGAATGCCAGTGACGACAGTGAAGAGCAGCTGCCGTGTCAAGCCTGGTTAGAAACACATTCATAGACAGACCAAAGTGGCAAAGTCTCCTTAAAGGGGGTATAAACAATTCCAAAATCGAGACCATTAAAATGAAAGGTGGATGCTTACCTAGCTTTGAGGAGGCAGGACAAAGGAATGCTGTCTCATGTCCAAGAGGGTGATTTTTATATTAATCCACTGCTTCCATGAAAGTTCCCATTTATCCTCAGGCCCAAGAGCCCTGGTTGGCCCCACTGAGCAGCTCCTGTTTCTGCGGCTTCCATGCAATCTATAGCTGCCTTTTGAGCTGGAGCAGTCCTGCTTGCCAGTTGTGGCAGCAGTGGTGAGTTCTACAACGTGTCTCCAGGACTTCTGGCAATGGCTCCACCTGCATGAGTACCACACAGAACTGGGACATTAAAATGCATTTATTATGACCTATATCGTGACTGACTTCAGTCCAATGGAAGCTGCTGGTGTTTTTTCAGGAGCCTAGAAAATGGAACTGAAGTCCAGCTTTGCAGTGCCTGGTTAGGTACAGCCATCATAGCCCTTGGCCACCCTTTTACAGAGGGGAAGTCACTGCTGCTCCCCTTTCCCTGCCAAGCATTTGAGAGCAGTGGAGTGAACTGCCAGCCACAGGGGAAAACAAGAGCAGAAAAGGCAGTAAACAAGAGGCAGGTTAGGACATAGCCAAGCCAGCCAAACTAGAGCAGAACTGAGCTCTAAGGACTGGAAAAAATTCACTTTGCCTTGAAGAATCTGAGATACGGCATCAGGTTTCATGGCTTGTGTTTCTTATTTATCCCTGAGACCACTCTGTTCAATCCACCTGTGAGAGGGGCTCGGCATGTAAGCTTGCAGAACAACAGGTTGTTTTTTCCCAAGCCCTGAGCGGCTGGGCTGTATTTCTCATCATACGGGGGTGGGTCAGAGACCTATGTGTAGGCAGAAGGATTTAAGGTGGGATGCCCATGAGCACCTGACTAGTCTGGACAAGACCAGCATACAGCCTTCCCCAGGCTGCTGCTCCGTTGTGTTACAAACCATGGAGAGGTGAGGGAAGCTTTCCCATGGAATTCGGGGTTGACTGGGTCAGGGCAAGTATGTACTTTAGCTATAAAAGCCATGTCCCAAGTACAAAGGAAAAGATGGATCTCCAGTGTCCCGAGTAGATACCACAGGGATAGAACAGAGTTGCTCATCTATTGTTACACCACAGCAGCTGCAGCAAGGAGCAGAAACTGTTAATTCCTTTGGCTAGTTTCTCTCATGGCAGCCAAGATTCCTGCATCAAGACACTTTACTCTTGCTCTGGCTCCTGCCCTAGATGCCTGTCACACTGCTGTGAGCTCTGGGAGTGAGAAGAGAAATTGCAGTACAGGAAAAGACAGAAGAGTCACTTGGATCTCTCTCCTGTGAGCTGAACACATTGGTGCTGCACCACAGGAACAGCTGGGCCATCTCCCAGCCATGGAGGTGCATCTACCGCAGCCTCCACAACCACGTCCATCAATGAGTTCAGAGTGACCTTTTCTCACCTGAAAACATGATGTGTGTTTCATTTTATAGCATGTGATGGCGATTACTTCAGTGCATTCCAAATCTTACCCCTGGCAGCATTATGTGTATTACACTTTTGGCTTCAAGGTGGATTTCTTGTTCTGATTTATGCTCAGCTGTTCCTTATAGCAAGGGAGGAGGGAGATGGGAATCAAACTGCATGAAGGAGGCTCAGCAAAAACTGCTTAAGAGCAAAGCAGACCAAGATATTTTGTTTACTTTTCCTGATTACTTTTTCATACAATGTGAACATATCAGAGGGAACATAATTACACACATACAAAGAAAATAAACCAACAAATCCCCCCACTAACCAACAAGTGAACGAAACCCTACAGAACTGAGCCAAGTAGTTTTTCTGCAAGATTAGTTTTTTGTAGCTAGGCTAGTATTGGGATCCTGAGTTCTTCTGTGCTCTGTTCTTTTCCCCTGCAATGTACAGTGAGGCAGAATCTCTCCTTGTTCTCTCAGCCTTGTCCCAGGAAGGTAGATCTGGACAGCAACTTTCTAATACTCTCTCACCTCAATACAGATCTCCATGGTGGGGTTCTGATGAGAGAGCTGACAACAGCTAAACTTCCTGACCAGCCAGGAAATGAAGAAGTGGAAAAGCTGCATAACTGTATTTCCAGCTCAGCAGCACTTACTTTTAACCTTCCCCCTCTTTTAATTTCAAGATTTTTTTGACAATAGTATTCAAAGAAAATGTGTACTTATACAAGGATGTGCAAACACTTGGACATCTCAGCTCCCGAAGTTGTGCAGCAGAAGCCCAAGTTTCTCAGAAAGCCAGAGCAACACAGAAACACCACACACATCCTGCCGCCTCTGTGCATTGTGTAAGGAAGGTGTGAGGGCCATGGCATCTGATCCATCTCCTCACCAGCAGCCTCACTAGCTCAGGGAGCAAGAAGGGAAGTGCAATAATGAGCCTCCAGCTGCCAATGAAAGCTCATTCCAGGTGTGTATCTGCCAAAAGCTATTCCTTTCTCTACAGTCTGAGCCAAAGTAACATGGCAGCAGTGATGAGATCTCCATCAAAGGAGATGATGACTGCCAGACACTAGCTGTGAATGATCCTCAGGAAGTTGGGAAGGATCAGAGCCACATTCTGATCCCACCACTGAATATGTATCTTTTTTTTAGGTGGCACTGTGTGGCTAGGAGAGAGGCAGGGGTAGGACTTGTGTTTGGGTAAGGACTTCCTCAGTGCACCTGAGTCCAGCATTCCTGATGCTGTCTCTGACCCACCACTGAAGCACAGCAACTTGAGCTGATCAAAGTGTGGACTTGGAAGTACCAGCTACAGAGTACACCAGCCTCTGCCTTCACTATGGTGGATGGAGTCCTGGCAAAAATCAGCTTTCACCTTCAAAAAAACCAGGCTGATATTTCCAGTCTTTCTCTCACAGCTGTCTTAACCTGCAGGAAAGTAATGACTGTGATTCATCCTTTTCTCTTTACACTGTAGAGGGAAAAACAGAGTATTTGTAGCCTGGCTTTAAAATTGTATTCTAAATGAAGTCATGTGTGCTCCAGATCTCCAGTTACAGTGAGGAGTGACATACACCATACCAATTTATGGGACAACAGATCATTAGGGAGAACTGTGATGAACCAATTATTTGTCACTTCAGCATCATGTTTTGACAGTGCACTGTTTAACTAGACCTTACAAAAATTTAATTACTAATGTATTTTATGCTTCTTAACTAATTTGGTCAACATCTAACCCTTCTCCAGACTTTGAGTGCCCACAGAAAATGCTGTACTAAGGCGGCAGCAGGCATTTGCTTTATTACCTCTTGGCAGCCAAACCAGACCACTATGAACTTGGAGGAAAATAAGGATCCCTCTATGCTCAGATAGCAATAACAATGCCATTATTCCAGGAGAAGGGAAAGAATTCCTGCAGCTACATTAAAAGCTCTTGTGTTCATTAGTGAAAATACCATAATTTCCCAGTATGCTTTCAAATTGTAGTCAAGTATTTTGCCTTAGGTTTGGAGCTGCTTGTAAAAACAACAGTTGTACAAGACCAGTAACTTGAGGATGATCAGCTGCAAATTTACCTCTCACAGAGGCAGGCAGAAGCTGGCTGGTCTAGAACCTGGTGGGCAGTCTTGGGAGTTTGAAGAATGTCCTAGACTGGTTTGAGAGCTAAAGCACTTGCTCTTCTCTAATGGGGTGCAAATTCATGTATATAGAACAAAACCCATTGCAGTCACAAACAGTATTTGTCTAAAGTGCCACTAAATGCTACCATCCCCTAGAAAGGCCAAGCATTATGAACTCAAATGGCAAGAAGCAAGAGGAAGAGATGGTACCTAAAATGTACTACCCATGAGTCCAAGTTCATAAGTCATTATCGCCACAGGCCTCCACCAAACCCAGCAGATTGTTACCTTGTATTTGGCACTTCATCTTCAGCCTGGAGAGAGCTGTATCAGCCAGGAGTGAGGACAGGCTCTTGGGCTGTGTTTAGCTAATGGAGACCAGCACTTTAGAGGCAGATTGGTTTGAACAGGAGAACCTCAGCAACGCAGTAAGTAGCTTTGACTGAGGATGACAAGACCTGGCCTGTTAGGTTTGATATTTTAAACTACTGCCCAAGTGTACTGCAGCTCTAATCACAGCCATGGCAGATTCCTCGAGTAGCTGAAGATTAGAGAGACATTTTGTACGTAGCAGAGCAGCTCCCTCACTGCTATCTATTGAGAATCTGCCCTCGACACAAGTTTTTGTGCCTGCCCATTTGCGGGCGGGCCCAGTGTGGAGCGCAGCTCGTGGTAAAGACTGAAGGGGCGGATGGATGCAGTGCTGCCTCTCCCTCATCACGTACCGCATGATCGTGGGGCACCTGGCGCTAAATCATTCATAGACGACCTGGTTCTAGGTCAGGCTCTGATGATGTACAATGTAGGAAGTTAATGACGTAGAGGGCCTTACAGAGTCTTTCAACGGGAGACGTAACTTCTGTTTCTCTCTGCTGCTGATTGAGGACTCTTTTGATGGCTTGATGGGATCTTTCTGCAATGGATTGCCCTGTGGGATTAGCAGGTATGCCCTTCTGTGTCTTACCCCTCATTGGTTGAAGAACTCTTTCAACCTACAGGAGGCATAGGCAGGCTCATTATCTGTTTATATTTGTTCAGGGACTCCCAGGGTGGCAAATGCAAGGAGAAAATGCCTGATGGTGTGAGTGGTATCCTCTCCTGCATGAGCTGACGCAAACACTGCCCCAGAAAATGCGTTGACTGACACGTGCACATGTTTAGACCTTCCAAAGGATGGGAAATGGGTTATGTCAGTCTGCCACAACTGACAGCTGTTCAGGCCCCAGGGGTTAACCCCTGTACCCATGGATGGTATCTGGTTATTCTGGCAGTTCGGACACATCGCAATAATAGCTCTCACTTATCTTTCTAGAGCCTGAACATTTTGACAAGGGCAGGTACATTTTGATGATAAAATGCATGTGACCACTTCACCTGGGCAAAGATGTCACAGACGTGAGCAGTCTCTACCAACATGGCCAGTGCATCCGCCCTCCTGTTCCCTTCTGCGATGGCACCTGGGAGGTCAGTGTGTGACCTCACATGCATAATATGGTAAGGCTGCTTTCTGTGGGAGATTAAATGACTTAATGTGGAGATCAATTGGTGTAAGTTTGGACTGGAGACCTCCTTGAGAACAGCGTGTTCAGCCCTCATAGCTATGCCAGCAACATAAACTGAATCTGTGACCAGATTAAGGAGTTCGCCTTTGAACTTCTCAAAGGCTCTGATGACAGCTGCTAGCTCAGCAATCTGTGGAGATCCCTCCACTATTTGGACATCAGATTCCCACTTTTGAGTCTTGCAATCCATCCAGGTCATTACTTGGTGTCAGAAGTGGGATTCGAACCCATGCCTCCAACACCATCAGTAATCCCAGCTGAGCTGCATGGATGAAAGCTACCAAGAGGATTTAAGGAAGAAATACGGTATATCCAGAAACTCATTATGTTCCAGTAGAGACAAATCAATCCATTAATATCTGACACTGAGCAGAGTCCAGAAAACTGGAAGCAGATATTGAAAATGAGAAAATTTCAACAGGCCTAATGCAGATGTGATGAACAAGTTATAAATACTCAATCCAGGAAACTCTGTCACTAAGGATGGATAGCATTCCTGTCGGTAACTGTAAGGCTCTATGCTCTGTGTAAGGCATTGCTCTGCAACATTAGAAAACACACTTCTAAAATCCAAGCTCTCCCTGCAGTCAGCACTAAAGAATTTCAGGCCAGACAAGTGTTGATTTAAGTTCACATACAAAGCAGAGTTCTCTTTTTTAAAAGTTATTTGCTTGAGACATTTGCACTGCAGCTGATACATTAATTATGCCACTTTTTCTTTTCTCTGGTTATTTTTTAAAGGCTCACTTGTAAAATCTTCTTGTGTGCAGTTTGAAGTGGTTTCATTGCACCTGCTCTCTCCAGGCTGTGGCATTCAATTGTTTTTGTTTGTTCTGTGTTACTCTTCTCTAGCGATTTGCTTAGCATGTAAAGAGAGTGCTGTTTGTTCTCCACAGCCAGAGGCTGAAGATCAGCCTCCTCCTCCTCTCTGAATGCTGCCGCCTGCTCAAGGCAGCTGGATGGGAAGTGGGCAGATGTTCAGCAGTGCCCAGAGGGCTGATCACTGCTGCAGCAGGGAAGAAAACCATGCAAAAACAACATACCTGCAGCTCATCCCAAGTCCCGTGTCTCCCCACTGCTCTCCCATGGCATGGTCACACATTGTCTCTGCTTCAGCTTTCCAGCAAGCACAGTGTGCTGGGAGCACCTGTGTGCATCCACCTCCCAGCGCCAGGGATCGGGAGCTGCACTTCCAGGAGCTGTGCAGGCTAGCAGCAACCCTCAGGTTGCCCAGTTTTAGGCAGCACAACGATTTGATTTTGGCATTAAAAGCTCTAACTTAAGCCCTTGTTTTCCAGGGTGTGGTTAGCATGTCTAGGATGTCCATGTCCTGGCATGCACCTGCAAAGCTGTGGAGAAGCCTCAGTTAAGAAGTCTCACCTGGAGCTGGAAGGTGTGCATGAGCTGTACAGAAGTGCCCCAGCCTTCCTGCAGTGCAAAACCCTATTGCTCTGGGATGCCAAACAGACCCACGACCTGCTCACCATGCACACACTCTTTTCTGTTGGAATAAACACGTCAAAATCAAGTGGGCAGAACCTAGGGGGAGATTTTTATCTGCAATTTACAGAGAACAGATCTCTTATCTCTGCAAGTATTATTTCAAAGCAAATAACTTCTGGGGTGGCAGACACAAGTTAGGCCTCTGTAAAGCAAGTTGAAATGACCTCCAAAGAGGGAAAAAAACAGGATATGTGCTCTAGTTTTGCATATTTAAGGTAGTCATGTGGGAGAGGAGGGTTAGTTTTCTTTTAACCAGTTTGTACTTATGCTCTGATGCTTTTGGTTTTTGTTTCGTTTTGGTTTTGGTTTGTTTTTTTTTTTTTGTTCTGCACTAAGAATTTACATCTTTGCTTAGTCAGGATTTGTGATGGTTGAAGAATAACTGTAAAGGCAACACCGGAACAGCTTCCAAAAAAGCAAAAGTGAATACATGAATATGAATACATATTCATCCACATCTATTCCATTGAAAGCAATGATGGCTTGCCTTCATACTCTGATTCTCCTAATTTTAATGAAAGTGGTTAGAAATTCAATTACTCATCCAATCTCTGAAATCCAATTTCTAACTTTCCAGGCTGTAAGCTACATAAACATTTTCTAAAGTGAAGCAATCGCAAGGCAGAATCAAAAAAGATGCACATTTGGCATATCACTGTGGCAGGGGTAGGAAGTGAGAGTATCTTCAGAGACCAACAGCCAACTGGAACTGCACCAAATTGTGATGCGAAGCAAGATTATCTTTGAACCAGAAAACTACATGGGGAAGTATCTACAGAAAGGAGCATCTGTATGGATTCCAACATATGCTTTGGGTTGCAAGCACACAGAGATGGAAAGCAAACAATCACATCACTGGAAACTATCTTCAAGACAATCAGTGGGCTAGCACTGATCAAAGACATTTTCTGCATTAACATCAAAAGTTGCACCTCATCTCAGCACTCACAGACAGAGAGATAGGATCAGCATGTGTGCCTTTTGTGCACTGCAGGACTCTTCTGTACCTGGAATGAGCTGTGGATGTGTAAATAACCTGCCTAAGACACAGTACTGCTTCTTGGAGACACGGCATGTACTTCAGAAGGAACAGATCCTTTTGTCAGCAGCTGTTAAAGAGAGAAGTAAAAGTGGTTAAGGTGAGGCAGCCAGACCCAGGTACATGTCTTTTCATTCCAGGATCTCAATGCTTCCTCCAGGGAAAGTACAATGGGAGGGAGGTCCAGCTGAAGTGTCCCATGGGATGAGATAAGGAGGAAGAAGCATCCTGTCACCAGGGGAGGCTGAGCTGGGGGAAAACTGCAGCTCCTTAGCTGGTGCAGAGTAGAAAAGCAGCACAAATATTTCCCTCTCTCAAAGCACAGGCTTCTGACCAGTCCTGCCCACAAGTGCCCTGCAGCACTCCGAGGGAAGCTGCCTGCCCCCTCATTATTATTCCAAGCTTTACTGAAAACAAAACTCCAGGAGCTGCTTCAGACAGAGGACTGGCTCTCATCACCACGGCTGTCAATGGCTGAGCAGGCACAGGCTGCTGGGTTCCTCCAGCCAGGAGAATGAAGATCAACACCCACTTCCCTGTGCTAGAAGAGATCAACTAAGGCCAGCACAGTAATTTCAGATCTGTACTGTTGTAAAAGAACAGAATTTGACTTTATATAATAACAAATAAAGTTCCCAGAGTGTTTGTTTCTGCATAGATTCCTATGTGTACTGGGTGACTTCTAAAGGAACTGCTGGGGTGCACACACCTTTACAGCAAACACACATTCAGTGGCACAGGTAACACAAAGTGTAAAAACTCTCTTTTCTTCTTCCTTCATTCCCTAATCCAGTGCTCAGGTCAAACAAGGGGTATAAAGTACTCTCATAATTAAGCCAAAAATTAATAAATCATTGGGATTGGAACCCAAAGGTGTGCTGTAGTCCAATGTCCAAGCACACCCTGAAATGTTAAGTTAGTACAAAGAGAGGATATTTTTATTGATAAACATTATATTGTCTTAGTGTAGATGTCTGACACATTATTAAATCAATTGACAAAACATTTAAAATAATTAATTCTAATAAAACTTTTTGCTATTCCGTAGACAATAGTGCTGTGAATTTTGTTTATAGTATAACACATTTAAAACACAGAAATACAAGTTTCTAATTTCATAGGTTACCAGCAGAGAAAAACGCATGCTTTCGTTTCTGTTAGATTTTTAACTTACACAGGCAAGTGGAACAGCTATGCATAAAGACTACTCTACAGTAAGTTGTAAAACATACAGAAAGGCTGACCTTATAACACTTGTACAAGTATGACAAAACCATTGCAACTCATTTTAAAAGGTAACAAATGTTTTGTCTGTTGCTCCACCATTTTAACACTTTTAAGCTGACTTAATAGAAAGCTATTTTGAGTAGAATAATATTACTAGAAACCACTGCTTCGTTTGCTTTCTGGCTGGTTGTAAATGAACATACATTATTATGTACATTTGCACTCAGTTCCACCTACATTTTCTTATAATTAGAAGCATCACAGAATTGCTCAGAGATAAGGGACCCAGTCAGCGTAGTTTGATTCCCAATCAAACAAAAAGTGCTCCTATCAGTCACTTTTATTGCTGTGCCTCCTGCAGCTTGGATGCTGTGACTGTATCACAAAGCAGAGACCTCACCACACCCACGATTCAGAGACTGGCATGGTCTCAGCCCTCTGCTTTAGATCAAGCCACGGCAGGGATTGCATTCGGCAGCCTAAGACTTCAGCAACAGTACAAACCCAGATTTTCCATTACAGCTCCGTGAAATTATCAGATCTTGGACAGCTGACTGCTGGGCCCTGAAATTATTTAAACATCACCCTCAGACGGAGTGCTGGCTCTGGGGCTGTCCCCACATGCCTTGGTGATCCCAGGCTGACCGTCGGTGCTGAGCTTGGCTGCCTTTGGCTTGGCACCACGTACATGAGTTTGGGCTTGGCTTGGAAAAAAACTGGAAGGGGCTAAACCTTGCACAGCACACTTGAGGATTAACAGGTTTGTCTGCTCATCTTTTTGTTCTGCGGAATCCTGATTTACCTGAGTCTCAACTCCCATTGCCAGCCCTGTGCTGGAGTGCTCAGCAGAAATGCACCTTCCGCTGTTTGTTACACACCCGCGTTTGGGCCCAGGAGAAGCGCCACTCCCGCTCTCCCACACATGCCACTGGCTGAATCTCTGATAAATGCATCAGCAAGAGGAACACACAAACCATTGCCAGACCTTGCCAGGAGAGTTCATATTGCACAGGATTTTGACAGACAGCAAAAAGTCAAATTAAAAAACCCAACACCAAACCCAAATCCCCTAAACCATTACAAACATCTTCCTAGTAGGGTTTCAGTCTTGAAAGCAAAGACTTGATGCAAGGATGAAGGTAACATTCTATTAGTAACCTCACACAAATATTGCCTGCATAGTAGGGATTCTCAGCTTTACAAGGCGGGACAGTGAAGTCAATCACACTGCTCCTCAAGGGAACACTAACTAAAATTTATCCCTAAATCTTCAATGCACTGCAAAGTTCACTGCACACTAGTGAACTCTCAGGTACATAGACTGTGACTGGCACACCTGTGCAGCCAGAGTTAGCGTTGGAGATGTTGGGTTAAGCATCTCTCTCCCTTCTCCCTCAGAAAGGGACAAAGTACTTCTCACCTTTCCTGACCAAAGACCAAGATTTGCAAAGATCAAGAGCATCCAGGAAAATCTTCATGTAAATGTGACTGCTGTGAATCTCACCAGTATCTAAATTACAGAAAACTTTTTGTGATGCCATACTATTTTTGCTTGCACTTGCTCTCCAGTGGTGCTGCATGATTAGAAATTCCCACTTCGTGTCCTTTGCTTCTGGCACCCATTTTTTAAAAAAGCATTACTTCAGAATGAAGTTACTACACAAACATCTTGCTTTGGCGTCTTTCAAATACCTGTTGTGGTTCAATCTCTATGCTTGCTCACTTCACCTATAAGCAATTTCACAAGGCAGTTCCATGATACAGAAATGCATGTTATGCTCAGAGGTCCTGAAGCAGTGAGAAACATGAGAGAAAAAGGTTGTTTCTGAGAACTAAGGATGAACAACTCAGTTGGGTTCTATGCTTGACAGAATATGGAATGCAAAACTTGAACATTATACAAACCTTCATGAAAGACTGAGGCTGTACTTTGTGCAATCAGCCTTTTTCATCCATTTTTTTTCCTGATCTAAAATTGCCCCATGTCTTTAAAAACAGGCAAAATAAAGTCCCCTCCAATACACAGTCTGTAAACTGACTCCATTGTTGCTATTGTATTTTTCCCCCTGCAAGCCCTCCTGTATCCCCACTGACAGTGATGATGTGATAGATTCTTCTACACTGGAGATCTGCTGACCTCCCTAAAACCAAACCAGTGTGGTGGAAATAGGGGAGCATTGTGTTTGTGAGTTGTGGGAGGATTTTACTGCAGGATTCCAAGGTGTGAGGTCCATGCCTGCTGTAAGTGGGAACAACCCTATCATAAAGCTGGGACAATAAATGTCGGCTTCCCCCGAGCATTAGCTGGCACATGACACCTGGTTTAGGGGGATCTTCACATTTAACCAGAGCCAATTATTTACTGCTGAAAAGAACTGGGGAAAACAAGCCAAAGGAAGATTACTTCCTTAACGAAAAGGGAGAACAAAAAACCCTCTAAAAATAATAATAAAAAATCTACTTGTGGGTAGCTTATGAAATATGAATTTTGGTTATTGCAAATGGTACCTCATGATAGTGATGTATTACAAATATTAAAAGTGCAAGAAGTATTTACTATTTACATATTTCTGTTCTTACAGATCAGTTGCAGAAACATCTTTGGATCTCTCAGCATTTCTCAGCATCTCTACTGATAGAAGTTACAAGAACCATTTGAGAAGGTCTCACCTCTTTTTGTGGCCACTTAAAAGGACAGAATGATGCTTTAAATAGCTTAGTCTGCTTGGCCTCCGATCCATGGAAACCTGGCATTAGCTTTCTAGGAGGGGACCATAATTAGGTTCCTAAATCTTCTGCCAGCATGGGGAAATGTTTTCTTGAACCAGGGGCTCAGCACTCTGTGTTTGATAAATAAATAAATAAAATGCATAAATATTGCAGTGCAGAACCTTCTGACCACCTCAATGTCTTGCACATGCTCCTTTTTTCCCCCCCAAAGCTGACTCTATGTTCAGCAACAGAACTGGAATTTCAAATGACTAACAATAATTAGAAATATTACTGAATGTACACAGATGTATTACAGATAGGCAACTGCCATGCACAATAACTTGCTAAAACAAAACTTTGCTTGTGTTTATAAATAGGTATGTGTAAGACTGTCTTAAATACTCATACACTTATAGCATCTTAGCACTTGCCATGATAAGAATTTATTCATATGCAGAAACAGCTGATTACCACAGGGCTTCAATTTAACAACAGTTAACACATACTTTACTAAGTAAAGTGTATATATATGTATAAATACTGTATTTTGCTTGAATACAAACCTATGTTCATACATTTTTAGAAAAAACCACTAAAAGTATGCCAATGAATTATATGAACTTGTGACCAAGTCCCTCAATAAAACTCCCATAGTATAATCTGGCTTCACAAAGTGTAAAGGGCTCAAGTCAGATCTAGAATCCCTTAATTACATCATTTATATTTATTGTGTAATGAGTGTCTTTGCACAGGGTGCAAAATTCCCTTGAGGGAGTCTCTGAAAACACATGAGAATTGTCCCCACGTCCTGTGCAATGCCTGATTATCCCAGTGGCTTGTGGCACTTTCCAGGCAGGCAGCTTGTGCTGTTTGGAGTCAGGTGCTTGGAGGCTGGTATGGCAAGCAAGGATCTCTTTGCATTTTCTCCCACGAGCTTACTGGATCAAAACCTGCACACTATTTGTGCTAGCCCAGTGCATTAATTCTGTATTACAGAAAGCAGGACATGGATCAGCCTTCAAAGCCAGAGAGTTGCAGCTTATGAGAAAGTGGAAGCAAAATTCTGAATCCTAGCAACACAAGAAGCAAGATAAAATAAGGAAGCAAAATGGGTGGCTGCTGGGTGTACAGGGATGTCTGTCCCTGGGAGAGATTTTGTGGAATGTCCCAACATTTGTACAGGCTCCATCAAAGTCCTCCTGTGACACAGCATCTGCCACCCAGCATCTGCCTCTACACACATAGAGAAGGGAGCCCTTGTTTCTTCCCCTGCTCAGCCGAAAGCAACCCTGACCAGAGCTAAGGAAAGACTTGGTCCTCAGGGAAACACATGCCCCTGCTCTGAAAAAGGAGCAAGTGTAATCCCAGGCTGGCAGCAGTAACCAGTAGCCAAGGGGCCTGTGCCCCAGCAGCCCCCTCCACTTCTGACAGGACAAAATGTTCAGCAGCAGGCATCGCTCCTCCAGGAGCCCAAGGTCTCGCTTTGCTTGTCAGGCAAGCCAATAGAAAACCTCAGAAACAAGTGCTCAGCATGGAGCGGATCTGTAACCAACTACAAACATCCTCACAGGGTCAGGCATACAGTGGTGTGTTTTTCCTCAGCTGGCAATAAAAACGTTATGCTGAATTGCTACAGTAAAATTATCACATTGACTTTTAGCAGACACTTTTGACTTTTACCTGGCAGACAAAGATTACAGTGAAAAGATTTCTGTCAGGTTGTTCTGGTGTGGAGGGTTTCAAACTCATTCTGCTAGTCTATTAGAAAAACAGAAATCTATCTAAAAATACCATAATAAAGTAATTTTTGCTACATAAATATGTTTTAAAATATGTTGCTTTAAATAGTTTGTGCTTTTTTTAGAAGCCTTCCTGAAATTAGGTGCTCCTATGCAAACTTGGATAACTTGGCCTAGATGTCAGACTGTTTCAGGCCAGCAAATAATGGATTTTATAGCCAATTTACATCCTCAGGGCATAATGAAACAGACTGCCATTTCTTACCCTACTGCTTTCCCAGAAATAAAGTGAACTTCTCCAAAAGGCAGGGATCAAGATCCTCACCAGATCTTGATTCTGCAGATTCAGCTACACAAGTGCAAGTAGTTTGGGTAGAAGTAGATGCTTTTTGGAACTGTGCTTCAGATTTGAGGCCACTAAGTGCTAACAGAGTATTCATATAGATTCCTTTAAAAGTGCTTGGTCTTGTTAATTAATAGTAATTTATCTATTCAGGTAATAAAATAAAAAGGCCACTCACCCAAAAAAATGCAGTGTCCCCATCCCTTCCAGGACTCACTGCTACAAACACATCACTGACCCTACAACAGTCACAGGGATTTTGCCCCTGATTTCACAAGGGTCAGATTTCTCTCAAGTCCCTGAATACTGAAAACTCTCTTCCTGAAACTAAGCCTTGCATTCTGCTTGGCACACCCATTCAGCACACTCAGACTCTGCAACTCCTTAAATCTGAAGTGGCTGAGGTCTTATAAATATTCAAACTTCCACTGTTTTCCTTGAACCATGGCTTTCAACTGATTCAGTTTAAGTTGTATCAACCTAAAAGGAACATTCTTACCAGGATTTAAGTCTCTTACAGACTAACTTGCAGTAGCTGCTGATCAAATGAAACTTTGAAAGTACATGGCAGAATTAAATTCTGGCAAGCATGGTCCACTGAGATTGATTTAAAAAATATATTTTAAAACAAGTTTAAAGCTCCAGTGATGTAACTTTGAAATAAACAAACCTTGCACTATTGCACCTCTGTGAACTTTATTGAAAGGATTAGGGTTTCCAAAAAATCTTAATGTAAGAAACATTTGTCAATCAGCAGAAAGCTATGGTTTTCTAAAAAGCTATTCAACAATACTGAACGTACATTTTATCTCACAAGTATCAATTGAAAAAGACATATAAAAGTCCCTGTTTTGACAGCAGGGTATTAAATGTTACCTTCTGGTTGCTCCACCTGCCTTGAATGTTATTTTTTCTAAAACTTGACTGCCGTTCTACCAGATTTGTTTTGTCAAGAAAAAAACCCCAGTCCTGCACCTCATTCTCCACAAGCATCATCATCACAAATCCAAAGCTAATCAATTGATTTAAGTGACACAGCTGAGGACAATGAGCTGGAAACTAAGCATGCAAGTGGCATCACAGCAAAACCAACAAATTATGCAAGTGAAAATCTCCTATGCACACATTTCATATTGGTGTTCCTATCACAGAAAAAGTCTATTAAAAAGAGCAGCACATGAAAAACAATTTTTTTTAAAGGGTGAAAAAAATGCAAATAAAAAAATCACTTTTGGTACAGACAAAACTAGTTTTCCCAGCACATCTTAAGACCATCTCTTATCATACCCTCTCCTATCATTCTGCCTCTGAACCACTGTCAAAGGAAGGCCATCCACATCAAGCAGATCTGAAGCCAGCCAAGTATTACATATTTAAGTCAGAACTGCAGTGAAGTATCTCCATGGAGGAAAAGGCTCTTTAATTTCCCTTTGAAATACTCATTGAAGATGGTCTGAAATTGCTAGGAATGGAAACAAAAACAGTTGACTGGTCCAAGAACCAGAGCAGCCCTGGACGTGACAGTAACCCTTGGTTTCAGAAGGTGAAAACTGCTAATGAATCACAGTCAGGCTAAAAATACCCAACACAACCCAGCTTCCCCAGTAGCTCCCTGCAGCCCCTCAGCCCCAGGCCTAAGAGCCCCTCATCCTCCTTCCCCCCCCCAGGGAGCCACTCCCAGCCCCAGTGGCTGTGCCAGCCCAGCTGGCTCCTGAGGCCCTGCATCCGGTGATGGCTCATGGCTTGCACAGCCACGGGCACAACAGAGCCTCCCACGGGGACACTGAAGCCAGGCACTGGCTGTCCTCCAGAGTCTGACCTCAGGAGGGGAGAACCCCCTGGGAGGAGGGAACTCCTGGGAGACTCAGTCCTCTGCAAGGCCCATTAAAACATTGAGTATGCCCTGCATCAGAACAGAACTGTCCACGACACTTTTGGAGAAAGTGTACATGAAGGATGCCAAAAATTGCCATTTTTTTCCTTTGGGGCCTTCTACACAGGCCATGACTGTGCTAACAAGTGTGAGAGGCATGCTCTCTCCTGGCACACTCGGTCTGCTCTGTTCCAAACCAGGCCTGGATCTGACGATTTAGCTGCAAACCATCAGCACATCTGGCAGGAAGAATGGCTCTAGGATGTGCTTTTTGAGCTATCTACAGCACAGGTAATGGCAGTTCAAGGTACCTTTTGTTTCTGCTTAGAACAAGCTGCTTGCAGAACATTCTGGCAACAAGTATCAATGCAAGGTATTTCAGGTTTTACACACAACACAAAACTACAATTACTACAGTATTTAATGCACACCAGTAGGAAAAGTTCCTAAAAAATACTTGTTCAGTTTTTGTGCCATGGGATAGGTAATGGCTATTTCGCAGAAATAGATCCAACTGGCTCCATTGGAGCAGCAGTATAAATATTCAAAATAGAAGAAATAATAGGCCCTGATATGAAACTTCTTTTTTTCCTTCCCCTTATCAGCAAGGACACACTCTGCTCAGGAGCAACTGCATCTCCCTATGAAGTGGAACTGCGTGTTTGTGAGGTGGCTTTAGCGACATGTGCCACATTGTTACAAACATCATTTGACTTAAGGAAGTATTTTAGGCATTTTAGTGGTTGTTATTATTATTATTCATCTCATTAACAACAACAACAACAAAAGAAACAAAAACCCAACAACAGGTAGGTACAGTGGGCTTCCTAACACAATAGGATGTCCCACGGGCACAGGTACGAGAAGGCTGCTCAAACTTCAGCTGCAGAGCTCAACAAGCAGCAACACAATTGCTTTCCAGGATGAGAACTGGTGATGCAGGCAGGTCGTCCACTCTCTCTGCTGGCTGTCCCTGGACCCTTCCTTCTTCTCGCCAGGGATGCACCGGCACACATTGTTCCTTGAGTGAGGCCAGTGGGACGTGGCTTTTTCCACAGGACTTCGCTGCCATGCACAGTGCAAGAGCTGCCAGTGCCTCCATGTGTTTGGTGTAATGAACAAAGAAAACCAGCTGCTGAGCTGAAGGGAAACCACAGGGTGTAAATATTTTAATTTACAACATTTTGCCCAAAGAAAATCAGATTGAAAAAGTCAATTCCAAAAGTGCAAATGAAATAAAAATTGGCTTTTCTTCTGTGAACAGAACGTGTCTCTCTTCTTTTTTCTTTTAAACTGGAGCTCTTTCTTTTCCTGCTATAGTTTAGGGTTTGGTGTTTCAGGATTTTTTCCTTTCTTTCTGTTATGTAAGGTTTGCTGTACCTTTACTATTATTTGCCATTGTTTGTACCATAGACAAAAACATTCACCTAGGTGGTAGTCTCTTAATACATTTCATAGCAGAACATATACAAGAGGAGAAAACATACCAAATGGATCAGAAGTGATCAGTGCTTAAAGTAAATACAAGAGCAACAGTGGCAAGAACCCACAGTATCAATACACACAAATGAAGCAGTGATGGTGTTTTTCAGGGGTAGAATCTGCCTGCATATTAATACAGAATTATACAAAATCTATCAGGGATATTGGAACAATGAATAGCTAAACTTTCACAATAACTTAAGATCTGTGAGCAAGTCTGCATTGAAGATAATCCACATTTTCAAATGTGCCATCTCCATCTGAGCTTTCCTCCCTCCCAAAGGGAGAGGTGGTGAATCCACACGATCTGCAATCAGGTAAGTTCAACTGCTTAAGACAATAAATATCTGGCCAGGTCCAGTGTATTCTTTAAAGAATGGCAAATTATTACTTCAGCAACTATGTCTGTGCAAAATATGCCTCTTTCCTCTTGAAGAAACCAGTGTCTGTAACTCATTTAGAAAAGTTTTCACATGTACTTATGTCCTTCTCAGAACAAATAAGACATGAACTATTGAATCCCCCGCAAAACAAGAAATCTGATGAAGCAGAGAAAGTTCTGACCCTTCATTTCCACATGCAGACCATTAAAAAAACAGGACACCTCCTTGGTAGCCCTCCTGGGCTGGCAATCAAACTATTGCTTGGAAATAACAAACACTCTAGTAATAAAACTCGAACATTCATAGTAAAATGGTAGCAGTGTTTACCCTTTGAATCCACATTTAACTTGCATTCTTTAACAAACCTGTACAAAGTTAACTATTTATAGTAAAACATCATCAGTTTTTTCCTTGACAATCTTCTTTTATCCATTCTTATGCTGAGTACCTTGAATTGTATTTCCATTTTACACTGCTCTGTGGCCTTTGGATTGTTACGGGAGACCCAGCACTCAGAAGGAGAAGATGCAAGAGAGGACGTTGATCTCTGGCAAGTAAAAAAAAAAGAACAAAAAACCCATACCCCCCGTCCCCAAACAAACAAAAAAACCCTGCAAACCCAAAACTAAAAGCTAAAAACAAACAAAAACCACTCCCCACAACCAAAAAAAAAATTCCATGGTTCTCCTTAAAAGTCAGCCTCCATATGACGTACCCTCTTCTGCATTGTAGCAATAGTCTTAAGTCATAAATTAATTAGTCTTCCATCAAATAACTTAAAAAAAGAAGGAATTGTAGCAGAGCAGTTTTGACTGGCTTAACGCCAGTTAGCAGCCAGTTCATCTTGAGTCCCACTCACACTGTTCAAAAACTGAGCTAGGAAATCACATGGATGTTGAAAAAAACTCTTCACATCGATGAAGGATTGTTCCAGGTTGTGGGGGCCAGGGAGAGGGCAAACCTAAACGGGGCCACGGGTCCTACGAACAGTGAACAGGATATAGGTCACGACTTGGAGGTGCACTGCATCCAGGAGATGCCAGCCGTGGCTTGTATTGCACAGGTAAAAAGGAAGCTCCTCCCAACAGTCTGCCACCTGCGTTAGTGATCTCTGCACATTGGCAAGTTCACAAAAGTGAAAACATTGAATTCTGTCATGATGGAGAAACACAGGAAGATGCCGTAAAGGGAAAGGCACACACACCCTAGCTTCTTATCCAGTTTCCATTTGTTCATGTGGACACCAAAAACCTACAATAAACACAGAGTAAGCCACTACAGCAGGAACATTTTGAATAAAGTGGTAAATCCCCATCTCAGCTACAGGAGCCAAAAGAAGGCTGTCCCCTTACTGATGATGATTAGTTGGAAGCAATCACAAACTGCACTAAGTGAGCTGAAAACCACAGCTCAAGTAAATCAGAGCAGCAGTCACAGAAGCCACTCTGACTTACATCACCTCAGCTTAGGTTTCTGCAGTGAATTTAATTTTGGCAAGAACAATCCCATTTAATTCAATCAGAAATGGATTTAAAGGCCAGGTTCTATTTTTTTTTTAACTCAAAATGCTTCATGTGCTCCTCTGCATCTCAGTCTAGAACCACACAATCTGAGACTGGTTGACTTTGCATGGTTTGCTCCCACCAAAGATTGAAGTCTTGTGTATGTGGGAACTGTGGGAATCACATTGGTGTGCATTGCGCAGGATGCCCCCCAGTCTCAATATTTGGAAGATGTCACATCATTCCTCCTCTGTCATTTCTGGGAATGGTCAGGGAACACCAAGTACTGATTTCAACAGAAACATTGTCAGGCACTGTTTTTTCTGATTGTGTTGTATTACACAAGGATCCTAGAGAGGGCTTGCTCAGCATTTTGTTTGCTTGTCTCACAGGACAATGGATCTCATCATGCATCAAGGGATCTGCTTCAGCTCTAGCACAGAAATACCAAATGATCACTAATGACTCTCCCAGGCTCCTCCCATGGAAAACACACGGGCAGAAGTGCTATCCCGTGGGAGTGACAGCTCCTGCAAAGAGCCAGATCAAGGCCTTGGGAAGCTTTCAACAGCAGGGAGCACCCCTATCCTGTAATAACAGGCTTTGCAACCACTATTTAAGCTAGAAGTGATAAAACAGCAGGCGAAGAAAATGTCTATAAAAATCCCTCTTTTGGAAAAGAAGAAAGAACAAAAGACTATATACATACTGTGACAAAAACTGATGCCAGCAGGAGACCAACAGAATAGATAAGTCCTCTGCTGTTTAACCGAATCTGTAAAAGAAGGAAGTTTATCAAACCATCTCACAATTTCAAACAACATTCCTCTCTGCTTATACTTCCATAATCCTAAACTGCTGAGCTGCTAAACAGTGGCTTGAAAGCTGTGAATGCCAAGTCAGACCATTACATCACAAATAACTTTGCCTACTCCCTATTTTGCCAAAAAACCCTGTTATTAGAGGAGCATCCTTAGGACCTGATGGCATTTCAGTGTTCCACTTCCATGTGAGCTTTGCCATGCCTTGTACTATTATATCATGACACTTTCTAACTCCTATATGAGTCCTGTAAGAACAAACAGGGGAAAGGAAATTTTGCATTCGGCCACCAATTAATGCTTCACAGTCGGGGAAAATAAACAAGGACATGCACAAGTGCTTGATTTCTTCCCTACTCTCCCCTTATTTCTTCCCTCCTCTTACTCCTCTTGGTGAAGGGAACAAGTCAGTAATCTCAAAACCAGAGCCTCACGTGCTGAAAAATTGCCTGTACCAATGTACACTAACACAGGCTGGACCTGATTTAGCACTGAGGGAGATCAGACAAAGAGATAACTTACTGCCTGCAAGGCTGTGTACCAGGCTCATCACAGGCTCTGGTGCAGCTGCTTCCATGGCAGAACCCCAGTTACAGTCACTGTCCAAGAGAAGAACTGAGATACAGGTCCACAAAGCTGGGAAGCCATTAAATGGCCACTTTTAGAGGTTTTGAGTCTAACCTAAGGGACTCATCTGCATCTTTAAGGCCCAAATACTTTTTAAAACATGACTTTTGTGAGACATAAATCTAATGTTACAAAGCAAGGCTACAGGGAGTAAAGCCATCTCTCCAATCCTGCTCCTCAGCTAAGACCACACTTTGGCTTCCCATTCTTCTCTTGGGGAACTTAATCATTATCCTTTTGGGCATTTTTATACGACCTCAAACAGCATCACCTGCAGCATCATCAGGGAACCACTCAGTGGAGTCTCTCAAGGCACTTCTCCAGGAGCTACTGTGTGGAGGGGACATCCTTCTAGGGAAGGTTGGCTTCTCAGTGTTCCCATCCTTCTAGTTAGATTATAAAGAATCCAATTTGCAAGAGAAGTGGGTACTGCTAATGTTACAAGCAGCAATACAATTTTAAGAATGTGGGAATGCTGATACACTTGTATCATTTTGCACCAAAGCCAGGAAATCCTTTTCACCCCACTTTGCTCCTAAATCCAGAATAATGATTTAGGTTCACTCCCTAGGGACCACTGAGAGGAGAGTCTGCCTTTAGAGTGAGAAAGGATGATCAATCCTGACATCTGGAAACTCTGAGCCTGTACTGCACTCTGCACACCCAGATCTTCTAAGCCAGTCCGTGCTGCCTGAGCTTTGCTGTTCCCTTCATGCATGTTAAAATACCAGCTCACACCAACGGCACATTCTCCTTCCCTACTGAGTGTTGACACCATAAAAAAGGCTACAGCCATGACGATCATTCTGCCTGAAAGGTGCTGGAGGATTTCTTTAGGATGAATGTGCTGTAAGAGTATGGATTAACAGCAGGATCATTACATTCCTATGGCTATTACATGTTAAATACAATATTCTCATCAGACTGCTCAAAGAATTGGAGGATTTGGATTGCTTCAGGGCATGAAGACTGATTTTGGGACTGTCTGCATAACTGAAGATAAAAAATGTCATGATCCCACTGCTAATGTAAACTTCAGAGATGGACCAGCTTGCTCTGCTTCAGTCATTCCTGTGTGTCCACTCCTCCTCTCTGGCTTCCACCCATCAGAATAGCCCACATGTAACAGCTAACCTGCATTTCCATTATTATGAAGTACATAAAAGCCCTACACTAATTCCATGTGCTAAAACCAAAATACACATTTAAAGTTGCTTTCCCTGCTATCCCAAATGAATAGCAGCTGGCTAGGAAAGACATACTATTTTACAATAAATTCCTGTCTGGATTTTGGTCAGGAACTTTGTTTGACCAGTGCCAATATCTGTAAAAACTGTCAGTATAAAATGTATCAATTGGAAAGGAATCTACAAGAAAAGGAAGCAAATGAAGAAGATGGAACTATTTTAGCATGGAAAATTTTTGAATTTAACCTAAAGTGCAGATACTGCTTCTCAGTTACAACTTCATCCTCCATAGAACAGCAGAGAATTCCAAAGGCCTCTGTGTCTAATTTGCTGAGGACAGTGCTTCAAAAGAGAGGTGCTTGGGGCTGTTTTCTTCAGACTATCTGCAAGGCTCTCCCTTAGAGGTCATTTAGGGGAATAAAAGATGCTATTAGGAATAATTCAAAAGCAGAAAATGTATGCTAATTATTTACAGTAGCTTTACCAATGTAAGAACCACACACATCATGCTGTTCCTACGTGGGCCAAGCAAACGTGGCACGTGGCAACCCCTTCTGCGGTGTGAGCACCAAGTTCCTCTCGTAGGGTTACTTCACCAGAACACTGGAGTTTCACTCCAGGTTAACAATTCTTAGCTTGGATTTAACCAGCCATATTCTGGCCTGGTATCTAGCCCAGCTCCCACTGCTGGGCAAAGCAGAGAGCTATTAATTAACCTAAATAACAAGAATGCTCCTGGCAGCCCTGCCATGTATTTTAATAGGCATCTGTCTACTTCAGAAAGTGACCCTACAGAAGCCTGGGTGGTTTCCATACAGTGCTGATGAGTGGTTTTGAGAGAGTGAAATCCAAACAAGGCAGAATCCCCACAGTTCATGCATACCTTGCTCCTCTCAGTGTACTTCTCTGTTTACCTGAAGGACCCTTCCACTCTCCCCATGTGCCAGAGGCTGCTGAGGTTAGCCTGGCCACTTGTGCCAGGTGAGCTATGCCTGCTCACCAGTGCTCCCTGCAAGCCAAATCCACGGGAATGTTGGTGTGCACAGGCTAACTCCACAGCACTGCAAGTCCAGTTCATTTGGAATTACACCAGGCACCCATCTATGGAATCCATCTCCCAGTCATCCCAGGACAAGTGTGCTTTGGGAACAGGCTTACATCAATGTCCACTTGTTCCAACTGTCCTTCTGTTGTTTCTCAATTGTTTTATAGCCCTTTTCACATGTGGTTTCTGTCCTTTTCTGTCCCTTTTCTGCCTGCGGCATGGCAAGGAGGTGCCATGCAGACATCACCTCCTCAGCCTCAGTAGAAGCATCTGGAATTCTTCACACCTTTTACAGTACTTTGAGCTCACCAGCAACTTTTTTTTTTTACTCAAAGAGTTGCGCTTTTTCTTCCAGAAATTCCAGCTGTGATGTGTATCTAGTTCAGCCAAATGAGTTTCCTGACAAACCCTTTCTTTTCCTGAATTTGACTTTGGACTACCCGCTGCTGTTTCACAAATTTCCCATCAGTCTACAGCTCTGAAAATACAGATTTAACTGATTTCACTCCTCTGGTAATCACCAGCCTATCCCATTTCTTATCATGACTTTTAGCTATGAGCATAGAAGCCCAGAACATGATTTTTGTGATGATTCAGTCCCAGAAGACTCTGAATTTTGAAACAAAAGCTTAAGAAAAGTGTGTCCTCAATCTGTCAAATTAGGGCAGAAATCAGTTAAGCAGCCCTCTCATGGTACGAGTGGCATTTCCTGCAAGAGGCAATGGAATATGTTTCCTTGGGATATGTGAAAATGTGCAAGTTCAGGGAAAACAAGGGCAGTAAAACATTCAAAATTCACAGTAAGGGAGGAGATAATTTCATGTTTTGGCAAAGACCAGAAAGAGTCTCGGCTGAGTCGTCTTAATTGTGTATGGAAAAGCTCAGTCTCCTGTTCATTTAAGAACAGGAAATGCCTCTTCCCCAAGAGAAAACTGTCTGCAGAAGAAGCACTCCCTTGTGCTGCAAGGAGGAAAAATCAATATTCCCAAACTCCCCTTTGAGGACTGGCTTGTGTATAGGGGCTGAAGCAAGGCAAAAGAATGCTCTTCTGGCTGATCATGCACAGAAGGTTTGCATGTTCACAGTCTCCTCTGTTAGAGTTTGAGGGCCACCTCCCTGCTGCTTGTGCAGCAAATGCAAAGTGGCTGCCACCAGCTCCAGCCATTCCCATGCTGTTGTGGCAACCAAGGCTGAAGCTAAACAGCAGAGGAAAAACAATGGAAATAAAAGTTATTCTATTCTTAAGTTTTTTTCTGGCAGCTGCTTAAGGGAAAACAAGGAGCTATTGCCAAAACCCACACTGGTTTTGCTTCAGGGCCCAAATATGACAGAAATTACCCCAGTAAGGAATTTCACAAGGGCTATGCTTTGTTTCCAGTCTCTCAGTTGAAAAAGCTGCAGCTCTTCTGTATGTCTGGGTATCCTTCTCCTTCAGTGTCTCTGCCTGGCAATGAAAATTCAGTCTAGATCCTGCATTACCAAGGTCTTGCCATGAGACAGCAGCCTCAGCAAACTGGAACTTCAAACATTTATGCATTCCTGCATGTTTAAATGGAATTTCCTTCTTAAACCTGTTTTTAGACTCCTAAGAAAGTGTCCTTGTTTCGCTCTGTATCACAAAATTCACTCTGCAGGGGGTACATACCTGGAGTGCTGCATGTAGCCACTCAGGGTATCATGCAAGAGCTAAGGCTGAAGAGACCTCCCATAATGCTAGGACGTTTGGCAGGGACAGTTTAGCTCTAATACAGTATAATCATCCCAATAATCTCTCTGCCACAAAGCCAGGGAGCCAGGTTTGTCCTAACGTACCATTCACCCTAGTGCCTTGGAATTAAACCAGTGAAAATCAACTGGTCAGTGGAGAGCAAAACAGTGATGCTTCCCATCTCCGTGCGTGCTTTGCAAGCATTTGCTTCCCTCTGGATTCTCTGATGCCTAAATATGATTGCACTGGGATTATTCCTGCTGTCTCAAGCTGCTTGTTTGCGTGGAAGGAATGTCAGGTCTCTCAGACTTCTAATGTACTGTCGAATTTTGCTGAAACTGGCTGAAGTTATCAGGCAGAGGAGCAAATTGGACTGACATGATTACAACTCCCAAACGCTGACGTGATCAAATAAACCTGGCTCTTTATCCTTAGGCTAAAATTCTTGTTCTCTAAAATACTGCTGGATGATTTCTGGTTTACATGCAAAAAAATATTCCAGAAGGAAGCAACTGGATGGAAGATATGGAGCAAACGTTCCTTCACTCTGCATATGCCAGGTGCACCGGGGAAGGATGCTTACTGGATTAGAGAGTCAGCAACATGTCCAGCACTCGATGCTGGAAGAGAGGAGAAAGCGAACTCTATGAAAGGACTCTCAAGGTCCAGAGGGATGCTGCTTTTCCTCCAAAAGCCCTGCTGGCCTGACAGATTAGCTGTGTACATAACAGAATGAGCTGCTGCAGGAGGGTGGCCAAGTGAGCAATGGAAGCTCCAGTTGGAAGCATACAGAAGACAAAGTTAGTACCTGGACATTAATGAGTGTTCAGAAACAATGACCCTTAAAATAATAAACATATGATTGGGTTAAAGACTTGGCATTGTGAAAATGCCAAGGGATCCAATGTGGCAAGTTCAATCTTGAATAAATCTGCCTTTTGATGGGAAAAGGGTCAGTGGCTTGGTCCAAGCTAGGAATTCTGGATCTGACATCTGAGCTGAAGGCAAAGGGTGAGGCACTTGCAATATAACCACATTCTAGGGGAAAATGTTTCATTTAAAGCAGGAACACAGAAGGAAAACCTCTTTCTCTGTCCTGGGGTGACTTTTTGATGCTTGTATCCCCAACTGTCTATTCTGTTTGTGCTGTGTGTTAAGTTCTGTACCTTAAGGTTGGTTCCAAGAGCGAAGGGGGAGAGAGAAGAAGCGCGGAGTTTGTTTTGAAAACAGCATTCAGTCCTCTGCATTCCTTCTCTCGACTGTGTTTGTCTGAGGCATGGACAGACGGGAACAGAGATCCGCTCTGCTCTTAGTTAGTTATAGCTAACTGAGGCAGAGAAGCTCTCTGGACTGTTTTCTTCCCTTTTTCTTGGGACTGTTTAAACCTGTCCTGGACTGAAGAACCCAGGGAGACACCTGGATCTCACCGCTGTGCCCCTTGGGGCCCAGGACAGCATTTTTCCAGAGCCAGAGGAACTGGTGAGAGACTGAGCAAGCTGAGGTATGCACAGCAACGAGTTCCTGAACTTACCATCTCACTTCAGAGCAACGAGAGGTTTTGTTGTTTCATACTATTCACTCTTTATGCTTATGGGCACTTTGTTTGCTAAATAAATAGTTTTTTCCACTTTCCTCCAAGGAAGCTCTTTTTGTGGACTGGTTGGGGGAGGGGATGTTTGGGTTTGCTTCCCAGAGGGACCCTATTCAGAGGTTTTCTCACAAATTTTCCCTAAACCAGGTGACAGATGCTTTCAAGATGCAGCCTTAGAATAATGAGATGGTTTTCCTTTCCCGTCTTGTAGCAAGGAAGGAAGAATAAAATAAATACTAAGCTGCAGCATCCACTGACAGTGGGGCTGGAGAAGGTGCAGTCAAAAGAGAGGCACTCCATCAAAATGCGATTTTGCATTGGAGTGCCCAGCACCAGGACGTGTCTCCAGAGATTCACAGCTTATTTCCAGTTCTGCCACTCACCTACTGTGACTCCAGCAGGTGCATTCATCTGACAGGTCCCCCTCTCGCTCTTTTCCTGACTCATTCTGTTAGATCACAAAGTCGCCTTTTCTCCCCCTCAGACACTATTCCATGGAGTGAGCTTGTTTAAACAAGTCCCAATTTCACATGAAGCCACTTCACCGAATTTACTGAGAAAGTGCCAAATGCCCACAATCACAAGGCACCAGACTGCCCCACAGACGTGCACACACAGCATCAAGGAGGAGCAAATCTTCTCCTTTTCTGCACAGTAACATGACAGAATTCTTTACACCAGGATTAACAGGGAGAAAAATCTGTTCACAGGGTATTCTGAGGCAGGCAGTCTGGAATGTACAGATTTTATGGATATATGATATTAGAGATATACTAATATCTCTAGATATTAGAGATACTAGAGATACAACACATGCCGGAGAAAGCCCTGAGTGTTTAGAATCCCAGAAAAGAAGGGCTGGAACAGGCTTCTAGGAGGCTCTTCTGCATTAAAGTTTACCTTTAAAGACATAGCTTCCACAGAAGTTATTACAGCTTGTTTTTAAAAATGCCTTTACTTTCAGCAGGAGCTTAACTTTGCCACAGTCCACTGAACATTGAACATTCCAGGGAGGCAATCACAGATTTGGATCACCACACCAAAGTAACCATGACCAAGGCAAGCCTTTTTTGTCTTCTACATATCTCTCCCTGCCTCTGCATAAAAGTCAGGGGCATCAAGACTGCTTTCAGGAGTTCCCCTGTTGGAGGAGACACTACAGAGACACATTTGCGTCCTGCCAAACACTAAAGGAGCAGTACTAAATCCTGTACTATCAGCTCAGAAATCACCTAGTACTTCTGACTCACAATGATATTCAGGGGACAACCAGGCTGGCCTGAGCCCTCAAGCCCCAGTGCAGTTAGCAGGGACTGTTCAGGCAAGCAGTCCAAGGCTCAGCCTGACAGACCTCAGGAACTGGAGCTCCATGTCTGTTGCCCGCTCTGACCTGGGTGCCAGGGACGGTGGCCACACTCCTGGAATAACAGCCAGCATCTTGGAGCTCTAGGCACTGTCACCAAGGTACACCTGACTCAGCTAATGTCAGCCTTTGGTGACAACTTAGTAATACTTCAAAAACTAACTACTAATAACAGGGTGGTGAAAGGGGGCTTGCTTTTTTTAAAAGTCCAATTACCCAAGGATTTGGAGAGAAATCCAGCAACAGCAAGTGAAAACAGAGGAAACTCTCTTTCACTAATTGTGGGGCTGTTTCCAAGACTCCCTTTTCCATGTGATCACACTGTACAATGGACATTTTGGGTGTGCAAAACAGTAGTGATACTGTTATGCCTCCATGAAAGCTGGCTGCTTCTGTTCAGCCACTTGTTTGCATCCTTTTTCACAATAATATAGATGAACTACAGATAAATTGTTCATTAAAGAAAGGGATTCTATTCCTACAGCACTGCTTCTTTGTGGCACTCCTATATTCAAGAAGAGGGAAGATGTAAGGAACTAAAGGCTGGTCAGCCTGACCCTGATCCCTGGGAAAATGATGGAGCACATGATCTTGGGAACCACTTCTAAATACACAAAGGACAAGACATGTAGATGTATGGAGGGGAAATCCGTTGACCCTGCCTGACAGTCTTGTGTGACAAGGGGGACTTCCTGGGTAAGGGAGAGGCAACAGACATTGTTTATGTTGACTTTAGCAAGGCTTCTGGCATTCTCTCAAATATACTCAGGGACAAACAGAGGAAGAACAGCCTAGATAAGTGGACAGCAGAATGGCCTGATAACCAGCTGAAACACTGTGCTCCAAGCCCAGCTGGAGACCAGTCACTAGGGCCTTAGCCCAGGGGTCAGGACTGCTCAGTGTCTTTTTTAATGAACTGGATGATGGGGAAAGAGAAGGCTCAGCAAGTTCACAGCCAATACAAAACCAGAGAGGGTGGCTGATGCTCTGGAGGGCTGTGCTGCCATACAGAAGGAGTTAGACAGGCTGGAAAAATGTGCAAGCAGCAAACTCATTAACATCCACAAAGGGAAATGAAAAGCCCTGCACTTGGGAACGAATAACTCCACATAGCAGCATGGTGCTGACCAGCTGGAAAGCAGCTTGGCCAAGAAAGACCTGCTGATACTGTTGGACACCAAGCTAAAGTCAACAAGGCACCCCTGTGGCATGGAGCACCAACAGCATCCTGGGCTACATCAGGAGAAGTGTTGCCAGCAGGGAGAGGAAGATGGTCCTTCTCTGCTCACATCTGGAGTGCTTGGTCTGGGCTCCTCAAAACAAGGAAGATACGGACTTCTTGGAGCAAGTCCAGTGAAGGACCACAAGGAAGATTTAAGGGATGGCAGCAGCTGACATACAGAGAGGCTGAAGGAATTGTTACTGTTCAGCCTAGAGAAGAGAAGACTCAGGGAGATCTTAGCAGTGTGCATAAATACCTGATGGGAGATGACAGAGAAGGTGCACCCAGACTCTTCTGAGTGATATACATTGAAAGGACAAGAGGAATCACACAATTTTAATTACAGAAATCCCATAATGTAAGAATGCTTTTGACTGTGAGAGTGCTTAAATAACAAAGCAGGCTGCCAAGAGTGGCTGTGCAGACTCCACCCTTGGAGGTACTCAAGACCCAACAGGACAAGGTCCTAAGCATTCTGCTCTAGCTGATGCAGCTTTGAGCAGAGGGCTGGGGACTAGACAACCTCCAGAGGTACTTGCCATGCTCAACAGTTCTGTCATTCTCCTGCCTTTTAACTTTGCACTCACTCAGTGACTGTATTCAACATTCTTCCCTCTGCCCTACACTGCTCTGTGAGTGGTGTCCAGGTAACAGCAATAGTCACAGCAACTTCCCTCTAGAACTCTGTGGCATCTACTGCTTTTCCTTCTCAGAAGAAACCTTGCAACAACTCTGGGGCAGGGCTTGGCTCTTTTTTCACTTGCAAAGTATAGGATAAGTTCAATAGTGTTGGGTAGTTTTGTCTTAAACAGGAAAACTCTGCAGAGTTTCCTGCTGATGGTCATGCTCTGCAACATCCAATTATTTAACAGTTTCCTTCACTTCTCAGTGTGTTAACAGTTTAGTAATCAGTCAGAATTTTTCTTAACAAAAGCCCTATGGATTTCATCTATATTTTATATTTCACCTGTGTGTTTATCCCCTCTGCCTTATTAAAACCAGGGTCATTGGACTTGGAATTACCTGGAATTGGATAGGGCCATTACTTGGAATATATTCAAGAGTATGAGAATCCAGTGCACTCTAATAAGCTAGCTTATTTCAGCACAGACTTCTGCCTTCAAGGAAGAAATGGAAGGAGTTGTCCTCAAAAGGATGGGAAATGTCCAGTGGCAATTAATTTCTACTTCTCCCATATGGTAACAGAAAAAATTACCCATTCTTTCAAATAAAATCCATAGAATTTTTGACTTTTATTTTTTCCTAAATAGATCCAGCTTATTATGAATAAATAAACAAACAAACAAACAAACAAACAAAAATCCAATAATGTGAACAAATGTAGGACTTACATATGATCCATAATTCACTGCTAGGGTCTGCAAAGCCCACGGAAGGCCTAGGCCAATTAAAATATCAAAAACATTGCTTCCGATGGAATTGGACACAGCCATATCTCCCATACCTGCAAAAATGGAAACCATGTACACTCAGATGTCTCAGAAAAGTCTTGCTGCTTTAATCTGAGGCAATCCAGGCAATTTCCACTGATTAAGCCCAAGATCTATGGTAAATGCCCTCTATTTCCTCCCTTCCCTTTGCCACTCCTATCATACAAGGCCAGCAGGCCTCAAGGGGCTTAATCCACCTTCCAGGATCATCTGAGAATTCCCTTCCATTAATCCTCTGCTGCTGAGGGGACCCACCGTGCTTGATGTAACCTTGCAGCCCTCTGGTGCCATGTTCAGGAGGGTGATGCTTCACTATGACCATGACACGAGTTTCTGTTCAGGACTGACTGAAAAAGGTCTTTGAGTTGTCTCTTCAGCAGCTTCTTATTTCAGTGAGGAGCCACTGGTTTTGCTCCCCAAAGCAGTACTGGCTACTTGCTTTTCCTCCTAACACACCTGTTGCTGGGGCCACAAGTAAGGGGGAGCTGCTTTCCTTAAAAACAGTAGTATCTTCCAGTCCTTATGACTGTGAAGAAAAGCTGGAAGGTGACCTGAAAGATCCTTATGCCATTAAATAGTTCTATACCACTGATATTCAAATTAAGAAAATTACTGTGATTATTGAGGAAGGCTTGAAGTTGACAATACTGCCAGATCTTGTTCCACACTGCTGTTGAGAATCTGTTAACTGCTTTGCAATAGCAGCGCAATTTATTTCCTTCTTTGTTTTTGTTTTAAATTCTGGGCTTGTGAAAAGAGCTCTGTATATTCTCCTGTTGAGGAAACATCTGTGCTACCTGAAGAGGAGGAGAATGTCACAACACACTTCCACAGCAGGGTGTCATTCCTATGATGACCTACCTTGCCTGGCCACGATAAGGCTTGCCATGCAGTCTGGCACGCTGGTTCCTGCTGCCAAGAAAGTAATGCCCATGATTACATCTGGAATTCCCAGTGTGTACCCAATGATTGTCACCTAAGGAGAGGAAATACACTGTCAAGCTGTTTACAAGAATTAAGACCCAAGACTAACTTGACCCAAATCTGCAAGATGCTGTGAGACAGCAGTGCAAACTCAATGCTCAACATTTCCTTTAAATAGAGGCAGGGACAGGCTTTTTTGGTATATTCACCATTTGGCAGGGGATAGCACTCACTTGCTGTGTACCCTCTCAGATTAGTTGTTCCACACATCCACAGTTTTCCTGATACTAACCTAGAAAAGAGACTATATGGTCGCTCACTATCCTGGGTAACTGTCTCCTGATCTTGGATTAAGTTTGTAAACATTATTATATACAAATACTAGCTAAGCAGACACAAAACCACCCCATGGTTCAGATTGTCACTCACACTACCCTGCAGCACTGGGAGACATTCAACTGCTGCAGCTGTAATTGTTGCCCAAGGTAAAGAATCTGAATTAAATGGCAGCCCTAAATCAAGTTCAAAGACCATGGCTACTGGCCTCTAATTTTCTTCTCTTAGTGTGGACAGGTCCAATAAAAATAGAAGCAAGCCTAAGGTTTCTCACCTGAAAAATCAGGTGTGTAGAACTTCCTATGCATTTCTCTAGACTGACAAACCCCCTCCTGTTGCTTCTCCCAAGCAGTGGTTTCTGCATTAGTTGGTACGTACCATCCACACCATCATGTAAGAAAAAGCTGCAATCCACAGGGTAGAAGAAGCAAAGGTGACCATGAACCATTTTTCCAAGTGGGGTTTGTTACAGTTGGGCACTGTGAAGTACAGGACAAAACTCAAGGGCCATGTGAAGACCCACTTCAACATTTCTGTCTTGCCAGCTGCCAAACAACAAAACAAAGGGAAACAATCACAAGTCACGTCTGCTGTATTTCAGAATGCTATTATTATGTTAGCATGTGCAAGCAAGATGCCAGAGACACCTCAGCCTGTTATGCCAACATGCCATTCCTTGTTCAGAAGATTATGATGTGATGGCAGATATAGGGCAGAGACAGGCGCAGGAGTATGAAGGGACTCCCTGAGAGTTTAAGTAATGGGTCAGACCACATGAGCTCCCCTTCCTCCTCCTCTTTCAAAGTCTCACAGAAACCACATAAAATGCAAGTCCAAGAAAGAGATCTGATCCACTTTCAGTCACTTAATTGGAAGGCACAGAAAAGATGGAGGCAGGCCCTTCACAAGGGAATTACAAAATTCCTAGCACAAGGGAATTACAAAAGCCAGTGGACTCAACCTCCAATAAGAGAAATTCAGAATAGATGCTACATTAAGTTGTGCATTTTCTCTTTTTTTTCCTACTGTGGGGTCAAACATTGGAACAGGTACCCAAAAGTCTGTGGGATGTCCATCATTATAGATAATCAAAACTCAGCCTGACAGAGGCTTCAGAGGCTTGCTCTGAGCAGGGGCTGGAACCAGGTATCTCCAAAACTCTATGCCAGTCTTCCACATACTATGAAATGTCATAGGACATCTAAACTACTCTCTTTAAGGCTCAGGTCTTTTCCTCACTCAAACTACAGAAATGGTGTTTGAGTGAGACCTGAATAGGAATTCCAAAATTGTATCTTGCCTGCAAAGGGCAGAACCAGTCCCTACAGTATTCCAGCTCATCCGCAACACAGTAGATCTTGCCAGCTACAGCAACTTCGACTTAAAGTCAGGACATGGATACATTATGACCACCCCAGGACCAGAGCCCTGATATGGTAAGAGGTACCAGGCTAGAAGGAGATCTCCATACTGCAAGTGCAGTGCTCATCAGACTGAGGCACATGTCTCCTCACAAGTCAGGCAGCTGCTCTGACTTTCTAAGATCTCCATAGAGAACATCAAGCATTGTGGCAGTGCCTAGTGCACAGCAGGGAAGCAGAGAGACTCAGGACCACCCTGTGTCTCTACCCCATATCAGCATCACCAGTGCTTTGCCCACATTAGCACTGCACTGTCCAATCGAGGTAAGAGCACACCTCACCTCCCAGCAAAGGCATGTCCTAGCCATGGACACATTTGACTCCTCAAGCTCCTTGCCAGCAGCCCAGCCACTCTCAGCTTTCTCCACAGCAAGCAGAGATCCATCTCTCCAGGGTACATGTTTTGGGGGCAAAACCTACCCTGTGGAGATTGCTGTCTCCTTTGTGACTGCAACAGCAGCACAGGGACAACACAGGAGCTGCAGCAGAGGTGTGCCCACCTCCAGGGGCCCGCACCCTGAGAGGTTCCTGCTGCTTCCCATTCCCCATCTTTTACATGTGACCAGGAGCCTCACTGCAAAGTGAAAGCTGATGGAAGCTCTCAGAGACACTTCTACCTCTACATGCATCTGCAGTGCTTTCCAGCAAATCCAAACAAACACCACACAAACACAGGAGCTTCTTACTGGGTAGGTCAAAAGGAGTATATGGCCCTTCATGGTCATCATCGTCATCTTCTTCCTCTTCCTCGTCGTTTTCGTTGTTCTCGTTATCCTCGTTCTCGTTCTCATTCTCGGCCTCAGCCATGTCCTCGTCCCGCCGCGTGCCATTCACGCCACGCTCAGCAGAATTGCTGGGGCCTGTTCCGTTCTCCACCACGTGCTTGATGGGTATTTTGATTGCTACTTCTGACTCACCATTGGTGTAAGTCCTGTTGTTGATCAGCCTCTGTCTCTGTAAATGAAGACAAAGTGTTGCTAAAATAGAAGACTTTTTAAAATTTGAGGTTTTTTAAGCAAAAGGGAAGAACAGAGAAAGAGAGATGTGCAGAATTCTTTAAAAATTTCTCTTTAAAAGCAAAAGGAATTATTTCCAACAGGTACAACACGATGCTTGCTTGCAGACCACTAGATAAATCTCACATGTACAACTTTTACAAGAGAAAGTCCACTGGCTGTGGAATAGATTCCAGGAGTACTCCAAGACCAGTGAAACACTAAGTGCAGTCTCAGGGTAGTACCATATTATTAAGAACAGATCTGTGCAGGAGGCACCTTCTGTGAGCAACAGCTACATGTAACATAACTGCATAACAACCTCTGCTAAAATCTCCACGGGGACAGAGAGCAAGGGATGATTTACTGAAGTCAGTGTCAGAAGGATCAAATCTGGGAGAGTGCTATCAGGGATCCAGAAGAAACATCAGAGTTGCATTTCAAGCCAAACACTGCTACAGGAAAAGCCAAATTCAGAAGGAGAAGGGCAAGTGGGGGAGATAAAAGACACACCTCATTGATTAACATGCGGCTGGCCATGGAGAGACGTGTTTTGGGAGGGAAATGGCTGGTTATCATGATCCGGAGCCCAGCCTCGGAAAATGAAAGCTGGTGTGGGTAAGCAGAGAGCAGCTCATCAACCATGATCACTGAGGCTTTACGGTGGAAATTTCCTGCAGCCAAGGAACAAAAACAAATTGAGGCCTTCTTCCAGCAGTCTCTCCCTCTGCTCTATGTGGCTCTAAGAAGAATAAACCCATGGGTTTCAGAAGTTCTCTGTAAGAACCATTACTTCAGCTACACCATTCAAAATAAGCCTCATCTGTCCTTAATTTCTGCCTTCTACACACCTTATATTCCTGTTTTCAAACAAATTGTCAACATGGTATCACCACTCATCCTCCTTACAGAGAACTAAATCTGCTCTGCTCAGTTCACCACAGGCCTGCGTTAGGCAGACCATTGCTTCAACAGCAGCTATCCCACCAAGGCAGCTACTGCCAGTTGTAACCTGCACTTCTGTGACGATATTGTCATCATCCACCGCTGTGTTCCTGCAAGGTACCAACACAAATGAAAAGAAGATTCCTGTACCCAGGGCTTGCAGCTCATGGCTGGGAACTGTCACCAAACCCAGTAGCAAGTGCACATGCCAGAGCAATCTACAGCATGGGACCACCGGGACAGGGAGACAGAGGCCCGTCTCTGGATCATGCTCCAACTGGGGCATGGTGCCGATGCCCACTGCCTCTGGGGTTCATCCTTTCTGCATCTGGATGACACCTTGAGCTGTGAATTCTGTGCCAGGACTGGGACTTGGCAGCAGGGAAACCTGAGGCCTTACCCAACTCACTTCTGTACAGGTTTATTAAAACCAGTGTTTAACACTGGCAAATGTTTTGTGGCATTACCATTTTTAACCATCCCTGTTGGTCTTACAGAAGACTATCTCCTCAGCCTTTATGTTACGTTTTTCCCTACTGAAGCTTCCATGGATTAGGGTAGATATGTGATCTCCTCCATATTTAAAAAAAAAATACAAACCAACAACAAAAACCAATCAGACAGCTTTTCCTTGTGAGTTTTTGCACACCTGCACTTGTTGAATGGCACCTAGAAGAGCTGCCAAAACCTAAAATCTGTTTCAGATTATTTGGTCCTCTGTTCAGAGAAGGCTTCAGAAAAGGCTTCAGAAGACAAACAGTGTCTGAAACCCCCAGGGACCCCATAGCAAAAGGTGCTGTTGGTGGCCCTGTGTCCCTGGCTGGGACACAAAGCAGCACCACTTGCCCTCCCCAGGCTTCCCATGGCCCAGTGCCAAGGAAACACAAAAACAATCAGCAAGATGAAGCAATCCTTTCGTCTTCCTTCCCCAGCCAGTGTGAGTAACCACAAGTGTCCAAATCAAAAGTTACCAGCAGAGTATGCAAAAACCCATCGAGGGAACATTTAAACCAAATCCCACAGTTAGAACTAACCCTGAGGCCACTGGGTAAAGTTGGATGTGCAAGGCCTGAGTTTGTGCTCACTGAGTTTTCCCAGTCCAGCTTTCCTGGTACAGAATTGCCAGCATAGTTCTGCTGCGGAGAGCTCCAGATGACAGAGAGCCGTCCCCAAAAACCAGCTTCCCCAAATCAGAGCACACAGCACTGCTGACAGTCATCCGTCTGCAACAGTCCTGTAACTGAGAGCTGGCAGACTCCAAGCATTTGCTGCTGCAAATAAACCCCACTACATTTTATGTTTAACTGCTTACTGTATACAGACTATGCCTCTCAAGCCCCGTTTGCAGGAAAAAAGACCTTTTTTTGGTTGGTTGTTTGGTTGGGGTTTTTTTGATAGACTAACTAAACAAAAGGGGCAGCCCATCAGAGACCAGGACTGATTTTGTCAAGATGGAGCTTCTTCTCATGCTAAGTCAGTGCCTCAGGAAAAGGGAGGTGTTATTCCAGAGGACAGATACATATACATTACAAGCAGATACTGCACATGCTTGTTGATTGTTTTAAAGACAAAATAAATCACTGTAAGTCCAATTTAGGACATCCTTGCAAATGCAGACATTGAACAACTGCTGCTGACTTACGGGATGGGGGAATTTTTTTACACTAAAGAAACACAATCATTTTTATACATGATCATGACTAAAGTCAAACTGGAATAGATTTCAGCTGAAACGAAATACTCTTAAAGACCACTTACATGGAAAAGTTGGGCATGGTAAAGCCAGCATGTGCAGTAAGAGTACAGTACCCAGACCCACACAGAGTCCCTGCTCTCCCTTCACTGGGGGTAAAGTGTACACTGGTCTAAGAGGGGCTTTTTTTCTTGCTCAGTTGATGTCCCTTTGGAGTGGAGCTAAATTTAACTGGAGATGCTGTAAATGGGCAACGTCAGTGCAAACTAACAGTGCCCACAGGAGGACTTAAAATGGCTGTAACAGCCGAGAAAAGCAGCCCCTGGGCTTGAAGGAGTCCTTACAGCCAAGCAGTTGTCCAGCAGCAAGAATTGGCCACAGAAGACCTCAGCCACCTCCAGTGGCACAGGCTGTGGTGGCCGGGATCACCACATCATGCCCCCGATCCAGGAGAGGCATTCCAAAAGGGCCACCTGCCCCCTCATACTTCGTGGCTTACAAGACAGCAGCAGTTCCCACAATGTGATCAGGGAGAGAACACCCAGAATGATGCAAGCAAGAGGGTGACTTACTGGAACAGTTACCTTTCTTTAGTAACACCACTGTGGCATCGCAGTTGCTGGTATCGTCCATTTCTGTGTTACTTGCTAAGCCATTCACCATATTTGCAGAGTTTTTTGTCTTCCTCTCAAAGCACTGATGTATGGTTGAGTTGTACCTGCACAAATGAAACAAACTCAGGATGTACCTTTACTTCTTGACAGTCTTCCTTTCTTAGCCTTGTATTCTGTGCAATATAGCTTAGGGAGGGAAGAAAATTCCTCTGGTGAGCTCCAGCTAAATTGTACATTACACAATCTCTCTGTACCCAGAAGGCTAGGAATGACAGAATCCATGGATCTTGAATGACATGCACGTTTATGTGTTAGGTGTGATGAATAGTCAGTATCATGAGTAATCTTTATTGTCATCACCCAAGTATATTTTTTATCACATAATCACACCTGAGTATAAGCATTATTTTACTGGGAGGACTCAACACAGAAACGCAACACCTTATGCTAAATTCACCTCAGCTTTGGCAGGGATGGGGAATAATCCTTGCTTCTTGGAGCATCTGAGAGCTGACACAAATATGAGCCAAGGCTCTCCCCATGACACTCAAAGGCAAGCGTAGACTCCTATAAACACCTGGCAGAGGTCCCTAACTAGGGTGACAACCTTTCAAGCTATATCCAAACAGGTCTGAAAAGCCTCTTCACATTACAATGTTGTTTGTAGAAGAAAAAAAAAATTTGCACACATTACAACTGTCTTGCTGGTCAGTTAATTGTTCCAAGAATGAAGCTATCCTCCATGTCAAAATTTCGAATTATTGCATGAATTCTGATTTTTGTTCCCTTCAGCCAGCCTGAGTGTTATGCTGTTTTCACTGAGAATTGCTCTCACAATATTTACTCTATTCATTTCAAAACAAATCTCTAGTCTTACTTGTAGAGACAAGACCACTGGTGTGTTTGGCAGTTGGTAGGTTTTGTTGAACGTTCCAGTTTGAATCTGGGTTTCCTTTCCACTAGCTTTTGAAAACAAGACGGGAGGAGGGGAACCAAACAGCAGAACAGACCAGTTTTACTAGCAAGAACTTGTGTGGAAGAAGTCCCACAGGCCAGATGCTCAGAAAATCACTGCCGACTGTGCTGTAGTTTTATCACAGGTCTCCAGGCAAGCAAGAAGTGCTGCAGAGCTTTGCACCCACAAAAAGTAGACTGGAATCTCACTCCTGCTTATTTCTGAGTAGGGATGCTAAAGTGGAGTCAGAAGAGACTGCTTTGGTGGGACCTGAGGATGGATCCAGGTCTCTGCTCTGCCACAGGTTTGCTGCATTAGCTTTGGTCAGTTCACACAGGACAAGATTGGTAAAGCACAGATTCACAGGATAGTTCAGGTTATAAAAACCTCCACAACCATCAAGTCCAATGTTAATTCAGCACTGCCAAACCCACCACTAAGCCATGTCCCTAAGCACCACATTTACACATCTTTTAAACTCCTTCAGGGATAGTGATTCCACCACTGGCCTGGGCAGCCTGTTCCTGCACCTGAGAACCCTTTTGGTGAAGAAATTTTCCCTAATAGTCAAGCTAAACCTCCCCTGGCAGAACTGGAGGGTGCTTCTTCTTGTTGTAAGGGCTAGGTGAGGCAAGAGGAGCCTTAGAATTTAGATAAGCTGAGGGCACATTTGACTTACTTCATTATAAAGATGTAGACGATGTACATCAGCACTAAGACGAAGGACTCCCACCTGGAAACAAGAGCAACACATAAACACATCAGAGCAGGGCATGGCATCATTGGCTCCTGTTCAGCCATTCCCCCATGTGCCATGACACAAGCATGCAGAAAGGCTTGACCCTCCTGGGCTGCCTTAACATTCCTCTGTAAAAAAGGGATGCATAAAGAAATGGCTTACACATCCATGCATGACACCTCCTTTGTTTTCTTGACTTCTGTGATTTCACTTGGCTAAACTGACCTGTCAGTTAAGAATAAGTTACAAAACCCAGGAGTTCAGTAAGCAACACTCTTGGCACACCCAAAGACCACCAACACTTCCGTGAGGACAATAACCATGGTATGTGGCCAAGGGAGGGAAGCAGCCACCTTGCTCTGCCTGCAGGGGTTTAGAGGATGCTGGGCTTTGTAAAGCCAGTAGTGCTGAGGCAACCTGAGCAAGGGGCAGCTGCTCTGCCACTACTGCTGCTACGTGAGCACTGAGAGTGCAGCAGGCAGGAATTCAAACTGCTGATTAGATACTGACAGGTTTTTTCCCTCTGCTGTTTCTGTGTCAAACTAATGGAACAACGAAATTTGTATGAAAACAAACTACAATATGACTCATAGAGCTTGTTTCTAGGTAATCTTTTTCACTGTCCAAAATGCTGTATTCTGCTTAATTCCCCATGGCAAACGGCTGGTCTTTGTGGAAATCATCCATTATCAAACTACTGTATGCTAAACTCATGGAATATTTTCTCTACAAGGATTTTGAGATATTGCACTAACTATATCAGAGTCTCATTCCCTGCTTCTGAAGATTCAACACTCAGCTTTTGAGTAATGTTTTTGGGGTTTTTTTAAGAGCATAGTTAAATACAAGTGGTCCTCAAGTGAATTTCAGTTAAGAAAACCACACAAAGAACCATCAAAGAAAACCAGGCTGTTGCCAAGAATGGGTTTGAAACCTGCCTCTGAAATGAGCAAGAGCCAGTGAGGGAAAACACCAGCCCGAGCAGCCTGACGCTCCCCAGTGCTTGTAATCCAAATGACACCAGCTGGGAGTGACACCAGAGCCAACGCTGTCACCTCCACTGTCACCTCCAGGTGTCACCACACCACCTCTGCGATGTGCCAGAAACAAAACCATGAGACTAAAGCAACTGCAAAGTATCTGCAGCCCTCCTAGACTACCATATCTACTGCACTGCACTTTAACACATTAATAGGGATTTTTTTTATTATTATTTCTTTAAACTGGCCGTTCACTAAATTATGAAAAACTCAAGTATACACTTATTTGTGACTCCTTGGGTGGCCCCTTCTGGCACATCCACAGCTCTGCTGAGCACACTGTCATCCCCAGGCTGCTGCAGGGCATGCAGAGGGCACTGGCTGCTGCCACTTTACCAGGAACAGTCTGATTCTCCTCGGCTTTCTTCTCTAGCTTAAAAAATTAGTTATTCTAGCCCATCTTGCGCTGATGTTTCTCACACAGCAGCAAATAGCTGCCCTGCAGAACTTTTTAGCTTTTTCCTTCTCTTCTCATAATCAGTAATTATGGCAGCTTTTGTGGTATAACCAGAAAAAATTAAAAGGGATTCACTTACCAGGAAACTCTTTCATCATAAATAAACTGTGGAGAGAAGATTTAAAAATAGCATGTTACACACAAAACTTCTGTTGAAAACAGCTTATCACCTGAGGCAGGGGATAGAGTAAAGCAAGCTAGGGCTCACGGCAATGGCATTAAACTCGGGCATATTTTGGCACTGCCCTCCTGCCCCAGCCTTTGAACTTCTCAACCCTTAGTTTCCCTCATCTAGTCAAGGCAAGCAGGTACTCCTTCCCAAATGCCACTGGATCCCTGTGCAGCAGTTAGAGGGAAAGCAGTGATGAGCCACAGACATGACTGCACCACTCTGACCCACCCCTCTGTCTCACCGGACATGGCCTCCTCGCCCCCAGCTCCCAGCTGGATGCCAAGTGCCCCGCCAACAGATCCACAGCAAGCTCTGCAGCTGCTGCCACATCCTGCTGGGCCCAGGGTGTTCTTCCCATCAGCTCGGGGTGACCACCACAGCTGACTGTAGCTACTGTGACAGCCACTTTGGCTCGCCTGCTGATGGATGGGCACTGCGGCTTTGCCAACAGTGCATGCGGCCTCCTCAGGCAAGGAATGCGCCTCCTCCCGCTGAGGGGAGGACCAGCACCATGGCGAGGGGCGTGAGGGAAGGCGCATGAGGGAAGGACTAGCACCATGCTGAGGGGCATGAGGGAAGGTGCGTGAGGGAAGGACCAGAGCCGTGGTGAGGGGCACGAGGGAAGGACAAGCGCCTAGGTGAGGGGTGTCAAGGGAGAACCAGCGCCATGGTGAGGGCTGTGAAGGAAGCAGCAGCACCACGGCAAAGGGTGAGGAAAAGGCCCGCACTGGCAGTGGCTGAAGGCTCACACGAGCAGTGGCTTAAGGGTTGCACCGCCAGGTGGCTGCCGTCCTCCGTGACCAGGGCCTTCCCCTTGCTGTGCTCTGCCAGCCCTGCTGCTCCCCGTGCCTCTGGTTCTCCTCTCGCTGCAGCGGGATGGCTGCAGAGGGGACCCGCGGTGCCGGTGCCTCGGCAGGAGGCTGGAGCTCGGGTCGAATGCAGCCCTCGCAGCCTCAGTGACAGGCCTCGGTCTGTTCGGCCCTTCCAAAGCACCAGCAGGGAAACGAATGCCCGCACCAGGGATTACACATCCACAGCTGTGCCCCAGCGACAAAGGAGGGAAAAGGAACGAGGCCCTGAGAGCACAGTGAACACTTCCCCTTGGCCATACAGGCGTAAATAGCAACTCCTGCGTGACAGCCGGCAGGAGGCAAGAGTTACACTGGTTACTGGAAGAAAACACGACCACAAAATGTTGTAAATTACAGTTCCCAGTCACCGTGATCTAATCTGACAAGGCATGTTTTAGGTTACAATGTTTGGGTGTGATGGGACATGAAAGCGTGTGCATTGACTCCTGTGACTAAAAATAGCACTCATCTCAATTTTGCCACTAATGACTCTGACCATGTCCCTTCAAGTTGAGATACACAGGCATCTTTTTCCTTTCAAGAGAATAAGGAGCAAGTCTTGCCAAACTCTACAAAAAGACAAGGTAGCATTGTAATATTATAAAGCTTTTAAAAAAATCATAGGGCTGAATCAAGGTGAATTAAATAGGGTAAATGTGGTTTATCCACTTCTAACCTCTGTGGTTTAGAGTTCACTCTCTCTCATCAAATGGCGGGGAGCAGCAAACAGGTGAGTCTATACTGCTCTATTTCTTACAACAGCATTGTACATCGCCTTCTAGTGCAAATGGAGACAAAGTCATATTGATTTACCCAGCACAGCATCAAGCTCTTTAAAGTTGCTGTATTTCACATTGGAAGGAATATATTTATTTCCCCTCAGGTGTATTTATGATTAGTAAAGATACCAGCGGAGTGCAACTTTTAATACAGCACCACAAGCTATTGTTTAAAACACCATGAGAACGAACTTCTACAAACAATATAATTCTTCTAGATTGATGACTCTATTCCAGCTGCAGAGAAGTCTCAATGCCATCATACAGAAAAATTATCCCTGCATACAAAGCACTGAAGTGTCTTCTAAAAGGAGCGTACAAATCTAATAAAGGGGGAACAACAGGCAGGTTGTGCTGTGCCCTGCACAGAGCCCATGGTGCATCTCCCACCTGAGCCATGGGGGACTGGAGAGTCAGACTTCGAGGAACAATGTCCTGCTGCCTCAGTTTGATTCTGTCTTAAAAGGACAGGAAAAATTAGAGACACTGGGAAGCCAGGGGTTCCTGGGTGAGTGAAGGGAAGGAGAAACTTCTTAAACTGAAGCAGTGTTTGACTCTGAAAGGAGAAATTCTCATGTGCTATCAATTGGGGAGCAATACTGCATACAAAAGGGTTGGTACATCAGCTAGCGGTAAGCTAAACCTTTAAACATTTAAAATGTTTTCCCTTCCTCCCACTTGTCTCTGCTTTTCCTTAGTGTGTTTAAGTCTTTTGCAATGATGATTTTTATGGAGTAACATGAAGGACCTGGGATGAGCTCTACCTCTCCCAAGCCAAATTAGCCAGGTAGTGCTGTAACACAGGAGTAAAAATTCTGGCAATGTCTTCAAGCCTCCATTAATACCTGGAGCTGCATTACCATGCTAGCCTGGCTGCCTGGAGGGGCCTTGAACTCTTCCACTGGTAAGATGAGCAGAGGAGTGGACATACAGCTGGAGAGAAGTCAACTCAAGGCTTAGGCAAAAAATAATCATATCCTGGTATTATGGAGTACACTTCCAAAAAAAAACAAGAAAAAACAAAAAAAAACACCAAACCCCCCCCCCCCCCCTCCTGCAGTTTTGTAATTACAAGAACAGCTTTTACAGAAATAAAGTATAGGAGAGAAGTCTTAGGGATAACAGAGATATCTATCTGTTCTGCAAGCCACACAACTTTCTCATGACACAGAAATAGCAGATAGGAATTTCAGGGGTGAACTGGACACAAAAGGGTAGAGAATTTTTCTCCACATCCTGATGCAGCTGACAACCACAGGGATGCACCAGCCATGAAAACAACCCACCTTGCTTAAAGAATTTAAAACTGATGACAGAGTGAACAGCTTTTCAACTTATCTGCCTCCATACAATAAATGAAATGTCCAATCCAAGCACCAGGAGGCCAAATGCCAGGCAGATGCCCACATCTGTGCTTCGTGTGGAGTGACCTAAGAGAATGCCTGCTGGATGTCTTTAAGCTTGTGCAATAGAATTCACTACAATCAGTATGTGTCGCTCTGTTTGTTGTTTAGCAACACTTTTTGGTATGAGGTTATTGTCAAGCTGTCAAAAAAAAAGTTTTTAAAAAAATTTTTTTTGTTTTGCAGCTCATTGCTAATAATTATGTAGAAAAGTTATTTTTCACCAGGTACAAAATGGCTGGCCTTGCAGTATGGGGAATAAAAGTACAAACAGGTTGAGAAAGATGCCCTGTTTGGGATGAGGCAGCTAGAGGCCTTTGCAGCTACAGAGTATGTCTGGAAACATGGGCTTGTAGAGGAGGAAACAAACCAAACCCCACTGTTGAAACTCACGAATCAAAGTAACCCAGACTGCAGAAGTGCAAGTAACTCTCTTCTAACTCTAAAGTCCCCTTCTCGCTGACATATGGAAGTTAACCTCACAAAATCACTCCTCCTGTCTTGGGAAATCTAGGGTACTAGGCTAGGCTGGGGGAAAAAAAGACGTGCAACTGCTACCTGAAAACTCAATTTTTACATTTCCTGGCATTGTTTGGTATTGGTTGCAAAGGTAATGCTAAACTGACAGTAGTGTCCTTATCTAACATTTGTGCCAACATTTTTTCACGGAATAGCCCAATTCTGAGAGATCTGGAGCATTTTCTGAGCTTGATGAAAACTGGGATAGGCACAGCACTAAAGAACTTCTGAAAGTGTAGTCTTTGTTTGAGGACTTGCTGTCAGCATGCACTGCCCCTATTATGTGTGGAAAAACTAACCTTAATGTTTTGTAGTAGCTATTCAGGATCTCTCTCTGGTCACATTTGCTGCCTTGTTACAGGTTACTGACATGTTTTTTAGGAAGTCATGAAGGCCCCTGCTATGAGAGCACTAACCCACACACTGCAGTGCTGCCCGGGGGGCTCAGATTGTGGGTTTAGCATTGCACCCCATGCCTGCACTGGGCCACCACGCCCTGTCCCAGCTATCCCTTTGGGCTCTCCAGACACTCCTCCATCTCCTGCCCTCGGGCCATGCTTCCCAGCAGAACCAGGGAGACCACAAGCAGTTTTCCACAAGCAGAAATTCCTGTGAGTGCTCGTGCTGGGATCTCAGCTACAAGACTGTGATGCCATGGCAGGTTCCCTTTCCAGGTGTCAGGAGACATAGGTTCCCACAGATAAAGAACCTTCAAAAACTTACCACGATGAGTGCAACAACAGACAGCGTGTAGTAGATTGAATCTCTCAAGAGACTCCATGACGACAGTGCAACAACCTGGGGAAACAGGCAAAGAGAGGGTGTCAGCCAGGCTCTTGCCAGCACAACTGCCACACCAGCAGTGTGTGTCCAGGTTCTACCTGTCACTCTGTGGGAACTGTCCCCACGCATGCTCAGACTCAAGGAAAAAGCCCAAGACAGGAAATACTTTCTGTGGCTGCTGGGGGAATAGCTGCAAGGGAGACAGGAATAGCCATATCTGAAGTACCTGCGGACTCAGCTGCCCCCCATTTCGGGCCGGGTGTCCCTAAGGAGTTTGTGAGGGGTGCTGCTTTAGAGGAAGGTAGGGGCTCAGGTTTTCCCAGTATAACCACAATGATGAGCATTACTACAGCTCTGAGTGCATCTACACAGGTTTTGGGATGAATGTTCAAGTCAATGCTCCAGCAAAGTGTTACAAACAAAACCCAGGAATTTATATGCAATGAGGAATAAAAAGGGATCACTGTGCAGTTCATGTCACTTGACACCTTCCAAAGCCACAGAAATGAGGAAGACTTCTCACTGCAGGCTGCATGAACCTGCAATTCAGATCTTAAAAGAAAATATCAGTGAATGAGTTAATCTTTAAGTTCATTAACAGTATTCAAAAGGACAGATTAAAACAGTCATGTGGAAGTAACATCGTCAATATTATTCTATTTTTTGCAGCTCTAGGAAGTCCCCTCAGTAGAAGCTTCTCCTCAAATCTGTATTTCCCATTTCTGGAGTGCATTTCAAACATTCTGGGTCGCATCCTTCAAAGGTGTAAAGCTGAAGGAGGAAGATGGGAGATGGTTCATTTACATCATTTACTGATTTGGATCTGAACATATACATGAATTTTCTGACCATACCCTCCTGTCATGCTTGTGTATGAATTCAGTCACATGAACTTCATTTTCAGTTCTGTTTCAGTGTTAGCAAAGTTTCCCAAATTTCTCTTCATATTACCTCTTAAAATATTGGAATTTTCCAAAACTGCTAACAAAACAAATGCTGTAAAAAGATACTGACCATTATATCAAAAAAATCTATACAGTCTCTTAGCAGCATGGCTTTCTAAAAAATTGATGTAATTTATGCCCAGTGTAAAGTCTCTTTATGTAACAATTTACATGTTAGAAACTCCTACCTGAAGCAAAAACGTAGGCTTTTAAAGCCCTCGGGTCAAACCAGATTTCTACCAGCTGACAATACATTTCAAGGCACACAGACATAGATGAATGGAGACACTTTCTGATGGAAATTTCCAAATGTAGGACCATGGAGCTGAGTTCATAATTCCATTCAGAGATCCTCAATTAAATCTCACATCAGTGTGCCCCTTCATTCTGATCAAGCAAATGTTGCAAGAGAGCGTATACAATAATTTGACATTATGCCACTTAGCTTTCAGGATGCTGCTTAAGGCCCTCTGCACTTGCCTCAGCATGGATGCTGGTGGGGATTTTACAGCTGTAAACTTCAGCTATGCACACAGAAGTCACATTTCTGAAGCAAAGGACAGCCCCCACAGGAAGAGGCTCTGTCTCATAATCTCTGTCCCTGGCCTAAGGGGTGTCACCATGCCACACAGCACACCTGTGAAAACAAGGTGCCACACCTACAAGGAGTCAAGGTAGTCTTCCTCCTGTTCTTTGATATTCTACAATGATCTTAAAGGTGCAGGATAATATTTTCCCAAGGAATTTTCCTCAGACACCTGAATGCACAGTAAGATCCAGATGCTTAAATGCAGCTTTCTAGCAGGGACCTACTGCTCAGAACTGATAGACCACGATCCTATGGGAATCACAAGGACTCTTGTGCTGATTCCAGATCAGACTGAAGGAAACATGCTCATGCCTGGCACCTGTACAGCCTGCTCACACTTCACTGACATCCAACTGGGTTAGACATCTTTAGGGCCCAAGTAACCTAGCTGAAGTTTCTGAACCATTCGATCTGTGTGATATTGGGAAGCCACGCACATAAGGCAATCGTGCACCGAGGGTGAAAGGAGCTCATGAGCACTGAGGGCAACAGCAACACTCAGCCTGCTGGTCAGAACCATGTGCTGAGGCAGAACTACTGAGCTCCAGAAGTCCTAAGTTGTGCCTTGCTGCCACCAAGGACTCCACATAAACCTTAACATGCTGGAAGCCACTTAAACTACAGATCAGCAAGGCAGAAAAGCAATCAGGGAAGCAATTAGCTTGGGTAAAACATGACCAAATTTGAGTTTTAAATCAGCAATACTGTCATACTGTAACCCAGCAGTGAGCTGGTCCTGCAGAAGCTGAGCATAAGGAGGCAGCTGTAGAACCACTGATTGTCAGTCTGGTGACATTTCCTCCTTTTGAAGTGAGTACCTGAAATCCAAACCCCAGACAAGTGCCTCTTAGCTGTCCCTTGACCACTCAGTGGGGTCTGAACCCAGTTTCCCTCAGCTGAAAAGAAGAGCTCTGAAGTCAAGGCTTGACAAGAGCATTCCCTTATGGCTCCACACAAGACACACTGAGCCTGCTCCCCTGCATGCCACAGCATCACTCCTAGGGGTAAACTTACCCATAATAGGTTCCTGGTTTTTCACAGGTAAACCTTCACCCTACAAAATCCTACATATAACATTGACTACTCAGAATGCTTACTTCCCTTTTTGATCGTCTGGAGAGCAGAAAAATCAAGATTTTCTCAGGTCTAGCTTGATTTCTGAGGTTTGCAACTCCTGAAGCCATGGTCCTATGCAGCACACACCATCTCCTCCACCTAGCACATATGTGGAGATCAGGCACCAGATGAAAAATCTCCTAAAATCAGACACTGGTGTCTGCTGCCTGTAGCACTGAAGTTGGCTCAGGCACCCACAACCTCTGTAAAACTGACCCTTCTCTCTTCTGCTTTTCCAAACTGTTTCTCTGCTCCTAGCAGCATGGAAGCTCTTCTCTCATCCAGGAGGTATCCATCACCAGAGGCCACTCAGATAGCTGTCTTCCAGCCTGCTCTGCCCCAGACAAAGCAATTGCAGCAGAACAGGGCTGCTGCTCCTTCAGCAAGGATGTCTGTGCTCCTCTTGCAGGAGTTCAGAGGCATGTGCACTCTTGAATATTCTGGCTGCTAAACTTCCAGGAGAAGCATGTAATTACATCCATGTTCTTGAGGGATCTTCCTCACTCCCGAACTGTTTTGGGCATTTTCCTCATCTCATGGCCAGTTCTTTGCTTGACATTCTCAAGCACTGATCAGCTACTAACACTGCTGGGAAATGCTAGGCTTTGGAAGCAATCTCCCTAATATTGTTCCTCTGTTACCCTCTGGCACAGGTCTAGATTTTTAGGTATTAAGAGCTAATAACCTAATTTGCTGATGTGGAGAGGCAGGAATGCTTGGATGAGGGTGTCAAAAGATTAAAGACAAGCCCTGCAAGCGATTAGCCTTAAGAGTCTATAAAGGTCAACAGAGATGCACCAGCAGTGAATCCACCACTGTCAAAAGGCATCCAGAAGCAGAGAATCTGGGTCAGACCTCATGCTGCCCCTCTTTGATGTGGACTGCACAGAAGTGGTTAGGGAAGCTCTTATCCCACCCTAGCAGATGCTGGGATCTGAGTGCTGGTCTGTGACGCTTGACAAAAGTGCTGCTCGCTGTGATCCCTTGCAAGCCCCTGGCCCACAACAGCCGGCCAGCAGCATGCTGTGTCAGCCCTCTGGGTCAGCTGCAGCCAGCCATGTGCTAAACATCCTCACAGCTGCTCCTGCTTTGCAGGAGCTACCCTCAGAGCTGAGGAGGGGCCTTCTGAAGCCTGCTGGGGTCTCCTCCAGAAGGAGCTGTGCTCCTGACACTACTGTTCTGCAAACCCTCAATGCAATTTCAAATCTCATGCCAAAGCAAGAGAAACGACCAACTGTTGGCCACTGTTACAGGAAGCAGTGAATTCAGGTGGAGGTCTGGGACAGATTTTCAGGGAATCAGGCTGGCCATAGTTTAGAGTTAATCCATGTCTTATGCATTCAGAATTATACAAAAATAAAAAGGGCTATACCTCAGGTATCAGGGCACAAGCTCTGCCTTTAAACTTTGCAGCTGATTATTTTGGCCAGCTCAAGTAATTCCAAGGACCTGGCCACCTGCCTGCTCATTGTCACTGGTCACGGGATCAGTGAAGCACCACAGATTAATGGGAGAGTGTGACAGTGCCTTACTTGTATTCATCTTTACATTAAGTTAGGCTCTAGATCCACCTGTGGCTGTGCTGCTATAGGACACGAAATGAACGACATACACACAGCCAAGTCGTCAGGGCAAGAAGAAGGAAATTTATTTCTTTGCTTTGATTTATATAGATTTCTGCCAATGACCATGGATTGGAGGATAAGATACTCTCCAAGCTCTCCAACCACACTGGTCAACTAGAAGTCCATCAATTGTCTCCTCCTCAAGAGAGGAATGAAAAACAGGAAAGGACAGTTACAGTAACATTACATTGTTTACATGAAAATCTGTGAGAAACTCCATTACAAAAATGCAAACATCAGGAGGATGAAAAAGATCAGGGCGACATGGCTGTCATCAAGAAGCCATTACAAAGCCTCTGCACTTTTCCTGGGAGACACATGCGGGACTTGGTATGGTTTGGAGAGTGGTGGGTTCCTGGTGACACTATTGACACATCCACAGCCAAGCAGGTCCAACAAGATCTCAGAGGCGCCATCTCTCAGCACAGCAAGAGTCCTGATCCCACACCCCTGCCTGGCACATTGAACCACTTTGTCACAGCAGACCTTTTAGACAGATTCCTGCATGGAAAGCCACTGCTCTCCTGTGCAGAGCCCCAGGAAAGCCAGCTGGCAGCCAGCATCAGCCAGAGGACCCTGTGCTGGGACTGACAGCACAGAAGGATGTCCTGGACTAAGTGACACTCCTGCTATATCCCATGGTCATGTCCAAACATCCCAGGACACTACAAGTATCCAGCTCAGTCTCCAAACCATAATTTTGGCCAAAGACCCCAGGATCCCATGATACAGCATTTGGACTTGCTTGAGGCTTTGACCAATCCTAACTACAACTCCCAGCTTCAGCAAAGCACCAAATATGAGCACAGGTCAGGCCAAAGAAAAATCCAGGTCTTAAAATATCCATCTCTCTCGACAGTTAAAGCAGCCATGATCTAAATGACCCGCTGTGTGGAAAGCCTCCTTCCAATTACCAGCCCCCTAATTTCACCTCTGGTTTGCCATTATCTGCAGAGCTCAGTTGTCACTCTGGCTCCCAGTCCATATACTGTGCACCAACTCCATCCATTCTCATTACTTCCCCAAGAATATTTGCTTTTTGAAGCTTCTCTTGATATTTTCATCACTGCCACAGCAATCTGTCTATGTGACATTCTCAGAATGGAAACAATGGACACTTTCCAAACCTCAGGACAAAGCCAGAAATATTTCCCTGCTCAACTGGTAGCCATAATCATCCAAGAGTTATTTGGACCAGCATGTCTCTTTAGCTCAGATTCCCACAATGCTGAGGCAGCAAGACCCCAAGGCCTCTACTAGGCCACAAGAACCACAGCACAATTCAAGGACAGCTGTAGACAGGAAGGCGTGCACAGAGTAAACACCTCCCAGTCTCTTCGGATTGGCCAGTCTCTGCTAGAAGTAAAAAACAGATTTTATGATCTCCGTTGCTTTTACGCGATGAATAATTTGAGAAAAAATCCTACAAATGGTACATCCACAGTATTGATCTGTGTGTCAGTTTTGACAGAGAAAACCTAAAATAGTGATGGTGTTTTGTGGCAATTAGGAAGTAGCCTTGGTTTGATGCTGATAAGAATCCATTTGCCACTCTTCTGATCGCCTTGGGCACCATCTCTGAATTAATGGCACCTCTCTATCCTGAAACTCCATCCGCATCTCTCTGTCCCAGCTGCAGTCTTGGCACAGACTGCCTGATGTTCCACAGCATCCTGCCAGCATCCTCCTCTGGTTTTCCTGTACCTGGGCTTTTACACATCACGGCCATGCCAGCAACTCAAGGTACCCAAGGACCACAGCCTTGGCTTTTGGCACTACTTCAGTCTGACTTACTAGTCTGTCCCATGTCTGCAACCCAGGCCTGTCAGTGAAAGACCAGGCTCATGGTCACTATAAAATGCTGCCAGCACCAAACCCCAACGCTGCCCTGGGCTGTGAGAGCAGTGATCAGTCCCAACAGCTGGTATTAAGTTCTCCTTAAACTACTTCCCCAGAGTTTTACATGTTTTCTGCTGATGGTCACAGACCAATGAAGAAAAAGCGACAGCATTCCAACTCTCCCCTTTTAAAACTCCTCCACAGTTGAGGAGAAGAAAATAAAAAAGTGAATGAATGCAATCATAAAGCAAAAAGTCAGTAACGGCTGCAGTCTGAGTTGTGAGCGAAATTAAAGCTTAAAAGATTAAGAGGCATGCAAGCTGGCTGAATGGCAGAAGCGGGGTAAAACAGATTACAGAAGTCCCAGCTGCTTCATTAAAAAAACATTCTACCAGGTTATTAAACTCTGTTAAGTGTTCTTGTCAATATGCCTGACAGTATTTCTCAGGCGTATTTTCCACTGACATAACCCATGGCAGCTGGTAATTCCTAGAGGTGCCTCGGTTGGCACATGTGTTCTGTGACCTGGACAGAGGAGAGCCTGCTGAGTTTAGCTTACTTCCTGAGGTAAAAGAATCCCACTGGAAAAGAAGGAGGCAGGTCAGACAGTCAGGGTAGTCCTTTTCTGCTCCAGTATGTTAAGGAATGATGCCTCACTGTCCAGCAGACCCCTTGATAGAACCATTAACTGGAAGAACATCTGTGGCACAACCCAGCATTCTTGGTCCCCTGCTCAACCCAGAGAAGCCCGTCTGTTTCTGGGGACAGGCAAAACAGAGAAACTTGGACTCTACTGAAAAGCAGAGCAGTTAAATACTAATTAACAAATCAAGCTATGCACATTCAAAATTACATGGTAATGCTGGAGTGACTTGCAACTCATGGTTATACTGCTCTCACAATAAGCACTCCTTACCATCCTCTGCAAAATGCTGCAAAACACTGTGGGGTCAGTGCTGGGAGAGGACAGAGGGGAACAGGATGGCAAGGAGAGAGCAGCAGAGCTGCAAAAACAAGATGAATCTGGATGGGGCAATGTCCAAAACCGAACAAACTCTGCTTGTGCTGGCTTGAATGAGAGATGAATTAAGCAAGGATTGCTTCCGAGAATGCTGTGTCCTTGCCGCCAAGGACGGTGAGAGGGCAGGGGAAGGAGGGGAGAGCTTGAGAAGCACAAACATGAGCCTGAGAGAAGACAGGACAGAGCAACCAAGGCCTGGAGGGGACCCCAGGCTAAGGTCAAGCTCCACATACATAGCTGGCTTGCATGCATGGAAAAAGCCTGATACAATCCATCACAATGCAGACAGCAGCCTTCTCGCTGCTATCCAGCATGTGTCTCTGTGAATGTTGCTGGACTACTGTCTGAAGGGCTGCATCTGCTGCCATTCCGTTCTCCCTCAGTGTTCCCTTACTTCCTCATTCCCCCTTTGCCAGAAGGAAGCAAAGCAGACACAGCAGCTAAAAAACAACAGTTGGGTTATGTGCTTTAGCAGCTGCCTACCTGCAAGGAGACAAGCTTTTGGCCCTGGTGTAGGGACACAGGAAGAAACAGCTGCAGACACATCCAACCTGCACTGCACAGGCAGGTGGGTAATGAGGACAGCTCCTAACATATTTCTGTATACTGAAACCATCTACAGCTTAGAAGTTGCATCTACCAGCTGGATTAAATAAGAGCAACCTTCCTCTGGGTGTGAGTGCTATGCAGAATATTTCATCAAGCTGCAAGAAGAAAGCAGGAGGAGCTTCCAAGGCTCACTGCCACAGGCAGTGAGTGGGCAGCATTCACTATCCACGGGGAAAACCTGAGCTCTCTCTCCAAACACACCTTGGTGAAACACCTCAACACACACCAGACATGAAGCTGCTCTGCTTCTGCAGAGGCCCAGTTTAAGGTATATTTGAAAGCCTTGATTTTCAGAGTGTGGATGCTAGTTTAGAAAATCCAGCCATTAGGGGATAGTTTTTGTCTGGCCATCAAACACATGGGCAGCCTGCATCCCCTGTCGCTTTTTTAATCCCTCTAGTCCAAAATCTCTGGAGATGAAAACAGTGGAAAATATTATTTCCCTGGCTGCAGAGCAGACTCCTGTACCTCAAGAGGTGTCTCCCTGGCATGGGTAGCATTAGCCAGGAGAAGTCAGGCCAAGGAGAGGTAGAGTGGAGGAGTGGGGAGAGGAGAAGGGATCAAACACACTGGAAGAAAGCTGGATGCTCAAAAGGCAGCTATGGGTGGATGCATGACCCAAGGGAGTGAGAGGAATAACAGACTTGTCTTTACAAACAAGCAGTGAGT